>CM038225.1:106621162-107041329 GCA_021442155.1 Cymbidium sinense
TCCACTGCAGCCTTTGAATCATCATATTTCTTACATTTCTAGAAATAGAAACTCAAAAATAGATCAAGACTACTCCAAATGGCTTGTTTAACTAAATATAGATAGTGCAATCTTGATTGATTGAGATAATACCTGAAACGAGTATAAAAATTTTGTGCAGGGACATTATCTCAGTGGTCCTATAAGAGTTTTAGACAAAGAAGGGGTTCCAGCAAAGCCAGGTGATCTTCTAGCGGTAGAAATCTGTAACTTGGGTCCTCTTCCCGGAGATGAATGGGGTTATACAGCAACATTCGACAGAGAAAACGGAGGTGGATTTTTGACAGACCACTTCCCCTGCGCAACAAAAGCTATCTGGTATTTTGAAGGAATATATGCTTACTCGCCCCACATACCAGGTGGTCTTCCATGATCATTTTCCTTGGACAAAATACCTAAAAAAATGTTGATGGAAGTCGAGATTAATGCTAAAATCTTAATTTTACATTATGCAAAACAGGTGTTCGCTTTCCAGGTTTAATTCACCCTAATCGGGACTGCACCATCCATTGAACTTCTCAATATTTGGAGCGAGGAGAAGAAGTTGGTTGAAAATGGCCCCGATTCTCTTAAGATATGTGAAGTTGTGCACGAGGCCTACCACCACAACCGAAATTGCCTCCTTGGATTGGTAAGAAGAAAATATTCATAGATGATTCTAAGATCACTTTAATATAACAAAAAAGTATATTTAATTAATTTGATTATTTTTTCCCCTTCATATGAAACTTCAAAAGTGCTAGTATTTCTTTTATAAAGCAGCTAATAAGTGAGATTTTTTTAAATGTCACAAGGAGCTAAATTGTATTACTAGTATCAGGAGGACTTTTAATAGCAAGTTTGAACTTTAATAGCATTTTGAAGAATGAAGAAGAAACTCCAAAGACAACTTTTTGTAATCCAATGGGATTTTTAATAGAAAAGCATTCATTATCATCAATAATGTCCACTAGTAAGGTAGCATGTAGTCACAAAACAAAAAAAGTTAACTACAATCATCACCATCAGCATTAGCCTTAACCTACTTATATTAACTCTATCTTGTGAGAATATTTTCGTGCAACTGCTAATCATATTACTTGTACTATATCTCATCCTTCCAAATTAATTTTATTCATTTAAGTCCTAGGTGGGATAAAGGCTTGTTGTTGTTGTTGTACGTCCTAGGTGCATCTTCTACTCTGATTGTCCTCCGTATGACCATATCATATAGCTATATTTTTCATTTTCTTAACAAGTGCTGCAATAAACATCCTTTTAATAAAACCATTTCCAACTCTATCATTCCTCACATACACATAGATAAATAGCGGTCTATGCCCCAAGCAATTATCCATCAACCCTAGACTAAGACTTATAAGAAGCCAATGTCATATCATTATTACCATATGATCACAATTAAAAATGCTGCAATAAGGACCCCTCTTGTGCCATACAAGTATACTTAATATGAGTTATAAATCACTTTCACATGGTCATATTAATGATGAGTGAGTTAATAATAAAAATAATAATAACAAAGTGAACCTTAGATCAATAGTAAAAATATTATTATTCTTTGGCTATACCTCGATAAACCAAGAATGATAGAATCATATAATCTTTTTGCAAATTTCTCATTCATCTCATCATCTCCTAAGCATGAGAGCAACATCATACCTATCTTAAAAGGTTGAATTACCAAGGAAGCCAAGCATCATGAATTTAATGTAAAGTTCTACGATTGATTCTTTGATTAATATTTTTCTTTTTCATATGATAGAGAAGCAAATTAAATATCAAAGTTGCACAAATGAATAACCACAAATCAGAAATAGAAAGTCCTCCAATGTGAGTAAAAAACTGTAGGCAATGCTTTATTTACACTATTCAATTTACATCTTAAAAATACTCCTTTCTAGTTCGCATGAACCAAATTGTCTCTTAGAGTCCACAAATCCTTAAGTAGCATTTTAAAAGAAGTATGAACTCAAAAAGCAACTCCAGAATAGCAGTATTCAAGCAAATATTAATCTCAAAATTCAAATTGTATGAAGAAATTATCATGTTATAATCATATTTTTATTGTATATTAGACAAGTATATGATTTCATTTTTACGGGAAGCTGATGTCAGAATTCATAATTTAAATAAGAAGATCATTTAACCAAAAAAGTCAAAAACAAGACAAGTAAATTAAATTGGTATAATCCATATTAGTATACTTTAGATCACAATCTACAGCTATATATACATAATTCCTAGTCTTCTCCACCAATACACGAGTAATAAGAAAATTAATCTAAAAGTTTGCTCGTTATGATACATTTTACTGGAAATGAGGTAGTCTTAAATTTCAACATAGTAATAATGCAAGCCCAAGCCCATGCCACTTAATTCTAGCAAGACAACCAATCAATTCACACTAAACATCTTAACTTTTGTCCTAAAACTCCCTGCATTAATGCTCTGAGTAGTCCTGCAAATGACCAAACACCCTTCCTACTTGCTCCTACGTGCATCATCAAACTCTTAACCATCTATAAAACTAGATTGTATATATGATGATAATGATTCTGAGGTATGTTTCTATTGATAGATTGAACAACTACATGATTTCTTGTTTTAACCATATCAAAGAAAACAGTAAGAGAGAGAGGACATCACCAAAAATAGGACAGAATGAAAAAAAATATCCAAAATACTCCAACATATTAGAACTTTATGGCTCCAATTCTCCATCAGAAAACCAACTCTACCCTAGTTTTTTGAGAAGCCTCAGAAAAAAACAGGAAGTATGACGAGAAAAGAGTGAAATGTTGCAAATAGGCCAATCAGAAAGTTTTACTTGTCCTAGAGAATACATGAAAAAAGCAGCTGTTGGTGAACTTAAGGAATGAAAGAATTAAGATAATATAAGAATTATGAAGCCAGCAGAAGAGTAAACGGGTTAGAGAACATTAGTTCCGAGATGAGCATAGTGGAACAAAGCGGAAATGCAACATACTGAAGAGTAAATTATATGTAATGATTTTATCCATACCCCAAGGAATATACAAAGGACATAAATACAAAGGACATAAAAACACAGGAGTAGGTAGAGAGAAAAACTTCAATTTTCAATTAGTCAAACAAACCTCAAATAAACATTGGGAATTCAACTAGCACAAACAGTATCTATGAAAATAGATATTCTAGGAAATGGATGATGGGGCTACTGAAAAATAATCATGAGTGGCTAATTGAATTTGAAATTGCTATATGCCTGACTCTTTGATCAGAGTAATGCTTCACTCCACAAAAAAAAAAAACCACAGCGGCAATTGTTTATAAAATTAAAATGGAAATAAGACACCATTTTTTGTTGGTCCACATAAGCTATAGGCACAAGATAAAAAATTTTGGGATTAAGTAGTCTATGGGGAATGAAGCATTACTCTTGTGATAAAAATTCCCGTTGAAAGATTGAACAAGAGCAATATCCAGTGGCTAGACCTCCTGAGATCAATACCAATTTTCAAAAAGTATTTTTGGGGCTAACATGGGTATTGCTTCGGCATGAAACAAGAAAAAATTGTCCAACATATGAAGGCATCATCCAAGACAATCAGAGCTCTCTTTTTATGCACTATTAAGGGGATCATAACCTAATAAAATAACTTACATTGAAGTAAATAATTATCAAATTACTAAATTTAAGCTACTATTAAATTCTTTATCTATTTAAATAAGAATGTGAATGAAAAGATTATTTTTCTTTTAATCTCTTAAAATTATGACTTCTCAAACTTATTTTTCTTGTATAAACTCACAAAAATATAAAAGCCCTAACCCCATCTCGCTATTGTCTCTGGCATATCGTGTATGCTTCCGAATCCTACTTGCTTTGCCAAAAAAAATTCTTGTTTCTCTTCATTTACCTCATTGAATCATTGCTCATCTTATTTCATTTTTTGCATCTCATTTTTACTTGAGTTCATTGGTTCATGTCAACTAGATTTTAGAGATAAGATATGAATCATATGGTCACGAACTCCGAAATTTGGAATTTATTTCAATTTGTTCTTTTATTTGATATTTAAATCAATATTTTTATTTATGAAATATTTAAATATAAAAAATTAGGGGTCCCGACACATGCCTTGGAGCTTAGGACCAATCTCATGATATATAAGATCAAATTATCAAGTTCATTATTCTTGTGATTTGTAGATTAATGAAGGAACACCTGAATGGGAGAAGATTGCAAGTGAGGCTGCAAGAACAATCCCTGGAAGAGAAAATGGAGGAAATTGTGACATCAAAAATCTAAGTACTGGATCAAAAATATATCTTCCAGTTTTTTTGGAAGGTGCAAACCTCGATGCATGCACTTCTCTGGTGATGGTGAAATTTCACTTTGTGGAGCAATAGAGATGAGTGGATTCCTAGAACTCAAGTAAGTGATGTACCTCTTGATTAAGTAATAATATTTCTTGCATTCAACTTGAAATATGGCATTAAAAATAAATCAAGCCACCATAAATGAAAAAAGAAAAGAAATGAAGATCATTTAATACGAATACAACTTAAGAAATTAAACCTAAAGCAGCACTTTGACCCATCATGCAAGAGAGATTTTTTTCTTTTATTTTTTTCCCACAAAAACAAGATGATTTCCTAAACATCATTTTTTGACAAAAACATAAGTTGACCTTTAATATATATATATATATATATATATATATATATATATTTAAGGACTGATTGGACAAGCCAAATTGCTTGAATCTAGCCTAGGTAAAGATTATTTTAGTAAACCCTGTGTACTGTGTACATCTAATAATATGCGTAATCTTTAAAGCATATAAATTATAAAAATAATTGATACAATAACATAAATTAAGTCATCAAATAATAAATTAAGCCATTAATAAATGAGCATTTTATTGTATTTATATCAAGGTAATTGTTAAACAATAAACAAACATGTTCACAAACATAAATGAACAAGCAAGTCGATGTCAAGCTTGCTCATTCATATAATAGACTTTTAAAATTTTGGGCGAACTTGTTCAATAATGTAAATAAACGAATTTAAGCAAATATCATATGCACGTGCTTGCTCACAACCCTAAGTATAGAGCTCTTACAATAGTCGCTACAGCTATATTATGATTTTGTAGTCTTCTCACTGATTTTGGTATAAATATTACTTTACCTACACACTTTATTATAATATCACTTCAGTTAATACTTTAACAAATAATCTAATTTTTCACGCTCTCACAAATTGAGATTGATTATATCATTTATGAAAGATTACATAAAATCCAATCATATTGTTGTTATTCACATCAACGTAAAAGATCAATTAGTAGTTATATCCACCAAAGCTCTTACCAATACTCACTTTCATACACTCAGAACAAATTGACGATTCCAAAGACTATGCAAATTGAGGGGTCGTAATAACAAAACTCATCATTGAAGTGATTAGAAATACAAGGCTGTTATGCCTTTTTCCCACTACTTGTCCAAGACAAATCCCAACAATCCTACTAATATCAATAGTTTCCAACTTTCAGTTTCCATATCCTGATTCACCAAACTTGAGAAACAAAGCTCAATATACCCTAATATCACCATTTTACAAAAATAGAAAACTAGATCTTCACATCAATTGCTACATATAATACTTATCAGAACAATGAGATCGCACATACAAAATTTCTGGTACTTAAAATCTACCCAAAATATCATGCACTATATTTAGAAAACGAATAAAAATTCCAATAAGAACATTAGAATAAAACTTTTACAATTGACATTAGCATTTTTTCCAGTTGCAAATGGAATGTTGGTCCATATGGACCGCATCTAGAAGAGAGCAATTTTTTTAACAAGATTTTAAACGAATCCTTTAGGTCAAGTTAAAAACTTTTCAAGTTTTTTTGTTTAAATGGAACAGGACAATCGAAATGCCATTTTTTTTCCTTAGCAAATGCATTGTCAATCAAATAAACATCCAAATCCAAACTTTTCTAAATTTTTCTTCAAGGTGCGAGATCATAAAGGGCGGGATGAAGGAATACCTAACCCCAATGGGCCCAACCGAGATGCACGTGAACCCTATCTTCGAGATTGGACCAGTTGAGCCTCGATTCTCTGAGTGGCTGGTGTTCGAGGGCATCAGCGTGGACGAGAGCGGGAGGCAGCATTTCATGGACGCCACAGTGGCCTACAAGCGCGCCGTGCTCAATGCTATTGACTACCTCTCCAAGTTCGGTTACTCCAAGGAGCAGGCTTACCTCCTCCTCTCGTGCTGCCCCTGTGAGGGCCGCCTCTCCGGCATCGTTGACATTCCCAATGCAGTCGCCACCATTGCTATCCCCACCGCCATTTTCGACCAGGTCTATTCTTCATCTCTCCCCAGCTCAATCTCTACCCTCTTCCCGCTCTCGCATGAATATTTAATATAGTCCGGATTTACATTCATAGAAAATATTTACATATCTAATATTTAAACTTTAACATTTACTTATATAATATTAAAATTTTTAATATCATATTAAAAATATCATTAATATTAAATTTTTTAAAATTAAAATATATCTTTTCATAAATATATTTTAAAATAATTAGATATTAAAATATTATATATATAAATATCAAATTTTAAATATTAAATAAATAAATAAGATATATATAAATCCCCAAATTATTTATATAATATAGGCTATTTATGAGCTGCATAATATTCATCACATAGAGCTTTATAGAATATTTTCTCCTTATTTTTTTATAAATTAATTATCCTGCTGCAATGTATGATGTAATATATAATGAATAATATGTTATTCAACCTTTGTTGACATGAGGTCACAGATATAATATATTTAAAAATTGTAATTATCTTAATAAAAAATAATAATTTTTTATCACAAAAATAGTAAAGTATAGCAAAAGGGGCATTCATTTATGATAATTTTTTGAAATGATAATTATAAAATTATTGCAAGAAAAATAATTATTTTGAAAAAAAAATTATTGTCACATTTTTTTTTAATAAATTAGTAATTTTTTTGACAGTCATGATAATAATTGTGATTCTCAAAAAAATTATATATATATATATATATAGATATATGAGTTAGAAAATAATAATTTTTGGTATTATTATTCAATCATTGCACAGGATATTCGGCCAAAAACAGGGAGGGTGCCAATGGGACCAAGAGTTGCGAAGAAGTTGCCGGATGTTATTCGATGCTCTTATGATGGAGACCTTCCAATAACTCAAAACCTAAGCCAGAGTAAAGAAAAATAATAATAATAAAGTGAACTTTGCTTTGTGAAGTGATGTTTATATATCACTTGTTTGTGCTGTGAAAAAAAATGGAAGTGAACTGTTGTTATTGTATGGTATCAATAATAAACCTTTAATTGGTGTCATATTTTATTATGAAACTGAGAGATCATTTAAAGTAATTATAGTTGTTGACGCTGAAAATGTTATAGAGTGAAAGTTTACGCTTTGCTTTATTTAAATCCAATACACACAAGAAAAGAAAGAAATTCTGAATTTTTACTTAAAAAAATCTCGAAAAGAGGAAAATCAATACCAAGAAAAAAATCTTCCAATATGTATTTGTTGAGAGACAAGTTTTTCCGACACGGATTACTAATGAGAAGCTAACAATGTGAATCCCAAAAGAACAACAAATATATATAAGAATCAATGGATCAACAACGGCGGATCACGGTGATGATGGCGATCGGCTGACAAACCAACAGCAGTAATCTGCCGAGTGACACGATTACGCTTGGAGGATCTTTAAGCTTTAAATATCTCATCTCTTTCTCCTCTCACAAGAAGAATGCTATTTATAGATTGGAGAAGTAGCGTTCAGAATACACGCAAAACGCGCCACTCCACTCCATGGACTGATGATTCCCTTGATCATATGATGTGTGTATTTGAATGCTCAAAAAATTATGATATCATTTGTTGATCCGGCCATCTGACGCCGATTGATATTATAAACACAATGTTTGTTTATTTGGGATTTAACTGATATCCCAAAATTTCCAATGATATTTTAAGCTTGATCTCGAGTTTTAATTTCTGATCAACTGCTTTTAACATCAAGATTGATTTCAACTAATAAGATTTTAAGTGTCATATCAATAATAATTTATAAAAATTATTAAGATATAAATTTTCTAGAAGGTACTGTGAATATTATATTTTTTATTATAAACATTAAATTTTAGCTTTTTTGTAACTATATATCTTATTACAACATATATAATGCTGTCGAAGAAAAAAAAATCGGTCTCTCTCTCTCTCTCTCTCTCTCTCTCTCTCTCTCTCTCTCTCTCTCTCTCTATATATATATATATATATAATTAAAATCCTAAGTCTTCACTATATAACTTTTCTTCTAATATAGTGATGTTTCTTCTCCTCAGCTCATAATTTTTCTCATCATATATTTTCTATATAAATATGTATACGATTCTCTTTGCTTTTGATATTCACCACTTCTATTTCATCATAAGTTCTGAATGTAATATTACAGAAATCTCTTTTTTTTTCTTTCTATTAATGTAAAAAAAAATATCCAAAATTGAGATCACAATTAAACATCTAAATTGCCAAAACCAATGAACGCAAACTGAAACTTTCCTGACATGATCTAAACCAAATCTCAGCGTCACTAAATCATTACCATGAACATCAAAAGATCCCCACTATTCTATCTACAGTCTCCTGCCAGTCCTAAACTCGAAAATTCATGAGCTTCAAACATGAAGAAAGAAAAACTCCTAAATCCCCAAAGCTTCTTCATAACATTCAAACTGAATGCATCGAATTCCTCGATGGAGTCGACGTTGCCTCGTCAGGGTTCATCGAACCAACCCTCTCCGGCGTCCCCGAGCTACTGCTCTCGCCAACCTGCACCTTGCCTGGCCACTGCTGGTTCATTATTCTCTTTGGCATGAGAGCTCCCATGCCTTTTACGCCGCTCTTATCATCACCATTCTCCCCCCTTCCTTCAAGCTTCATAAGCTTGAGAGTTGCACCATTCAATTCATCCTCAGTATTCGTTGTTGCGGCAGACCTGGAACTTCCATAGGACACTGACCTGTTCTCCTGATGAACCAGAGACCTCTGAGCCCTTCCCGATGGAAGATTAGTCCACAGCTACCAAAAGCAAACGGTTTCAGTTGCTCAAAATATAGAATCTGTACTACCGCTCTTAGGGGAGACGCCCGTTCTGCACTGCATGGATGCAGGTATCATGAGAAAGCTTACTGCAGTCCAGAAGACTGTAAATCTTCTTCTTCTCGGTTTTTATGAGGCCTGGATGTTCCTGTTTCAACAAAAGAGAAAATATTGGTATTGATATGAGGGAAAAGAACCGTAAGCAATTGGAAAAAAGTGATTTATATTACTACTCACATGGCTAATACTTTAAAAGTTATTTGTATTACTAAATGTTGACCTTTATATATGTGTCATAAGTCAAGTCGCTCAGAATTAATTTTAACCACGGATAAATGAAATCGCTTAAAATGACCTGACGCCATCGAAAATAATCAAACGACCCGATCGACTCAACGACTTCGCCATCGCGTAACATCAAATTAATATAAATGCATAATCTAACGATCAATCGACAAGCGATCGATCAACGTATCAACACGCATATCGGAGTCAGGAAGCTGCGACTATATCCAAACGACCTCCGTTCATAAAATTGACTGCGCCGCTAACTTCGAAACGTTGAAAACTACTAAATGAGACCGTTTCACGCCAATTCAGTCGGTGAAGGATCAAATAACACACAAATCGAGTGAAAATGCACATCAAATCAACCCAAATGACCTTCGATCTACAAATGGACTTCCTCATCATCGTAATGTAAATTGGTAAAAATATAAATAGACAATTTGATGATCAACCATCAGAATCGAAGCCCAACATCTACACGCATATCGAGGTAAGCCGACGTAAACCAAACGACTTCATGAAATCGACAATTGAAATTTCAAAATATTAAAATCTATCAAGTAAAATTCACTCAATTTGACGTTCCGTGAAAATCAGTATGAAGTGACGGCCGATAGCTAAAATTGACTCAATTGACGATTTTAAACGGCATCCGATTAAAGCTAAATGAACATCGAATAACCTAAAATTGATATATACATTAACTATATGAGTCTGGCATAAAACTCATAATTGAGATTTAATTAAGTATTTAGAAAATTAATTGCTTAAATAACTGGACTCGATCACTCTTCACGCGTCGCTCCCCTAATCCTTCTTTACAACCGCTCGATTGATCTCTCTTCATGCATGATCCGAAGCGATCCTCTTCACGCACGGCTCATCCTCCCGCTCGATCTCCTCCTTCAACCAATCTCGCGCGTCTCCTTCTTCCAAACCGTTCCAAACCGTTCTCTCTCTCTCTCTCTCTCTTTCAAGTTTACAACAACAAAATAAAAAAGAAGAAGAAAAACCCCTATCCCTCACCACTCTCTCTCTCTCTCTCTTTCGGGTTCACAGTAACAAAAAAGGAGACAAAAAAGAAGAAAGAGAAGAAAAGAGAAATCAGTGAAATATATTGCATCGCTGCATTGCCGATTAAAAAATAAAATCAAATATTTGAATGTGTGAAAATTATCTGCATATATATGCTTTTAAGAAGTCTTATCTTCATACTCATTAGTGAGATGAAAATCGATCATGTCATAAGACACCGCTATTTATTGTCGTAAGAAAGTAAAAGGTTGTTAGATGTCGCTCCTCCTATGCCAAAATTTTGACTAAATCTGGGACTTAAAAAAAAGAGGGAGAAGAATATTTACATATATATATACTTTTATGCAGGTGATTGAAGGCCTCATTATGCTCATTAGGGCGTAACGGGATTGAAATTCGGCTGAGGTTCTTCAAAATATCAACCATCACGCTATTAGGATGGAAAAGGCCAATGTAGCCTTGGCGGAATGATGCTAGAATCGCCAAAATTACGGATTTTTGACAAAACTCAAATAAATTAGTTTAAATTAAAAAATTCTAAGCTAATTTTAAATTTTAATTTGAGTTTGCTAAATTTTGAAATAAACAAAATTATCAAAATTTGAATCCAACTGAAATCAAGAATTAGTCAACTGCTCTCAAATGAACAAACATCTCTCACTCAATATTTCAATTATCATGGATTTCACATTGAGATAATCAAAAGAAAATTTCAATAATTTTTAAGATTGAAACATGCATGCAACGCCTGAAAATATATTCAGATATTCGATCATGAAATAATTGAAATGAGTTGGATATTTTAGTGATAAACATAGGCTTAGCACTTTAATACCTCATTTCAATTGATGTGAAAGATGATCTGATTGAATATCTAATCAAAACACAAGAAATCTCTTTGGAATTAAGATAGTCTTTAAATATAATTCACTCCAAGTAAATTAAAAAAAATCAAAGGATCATAAGAGATTCCTAATGAAATTGAAGGATTGTTAATAAGCATAATCAAAGAATTCTTAAAAAATATTTGAAACATATTATTCATCTTATTAAATGCTTAAATTGGATCAAAGAGAAATTGAACAGAGATAGTAACGAGTTTGAAGATCGTCAATATATATAAATAAGAGTCTATTGAACATTCAAAGATTAATCAACTTTGAATAAAAGAAAGTAATTAAAATTCCAAGGGATCTAATAAGCTACTAAATTTAAAATTTTTAAATGCCACCTTTTTTGCAACACATCGCATGCAGCGTAAGGCGTTAATTAAACACTTGCACATATTATAAAGTATGACTAAAACTCAAATTCAATACCTTAAAATTATGCAAGCATTCTTAAAAATACCCGCAAGGGCCCTAACACTATGTTGAATGCTTAAATTTAGTGTCTGAGGATGCTGCACGGGTTGCTTCCCAGTTTGGTCTTAAAACCAGGTCCAGGTTAACAAAACCTAAAAATCCAATCATTATTAAAAATTCATCTTAATAAAATATCTGAGAAGTTAATTTTGTCATATAACAGTAGATATGATCCTCCATTATTAAACTAATAGTCAATGCGATAAATAATAAATTAAATGATTAAGTAAACTCATAAACCGATGATATGTTGAATGAAGATTTCAACCGGAGGGGAAACCTACCATCAAAATATACTTGCAAGCTCAAATTGAATTAATCAAAATCAAATGTCAATCTAAATGCAAAATCTAATATGTCATTAAGTGTTAAATGCTTAAATGAAATTCAATCTCTAAAAATTTAAAGCTAAAATCCAATCCACCTTCCGCAACTGTTTGTTAAAGGTGGAAAATTAAGAAAACTCTATCTCACAAAGGAACCAAAGTCAAATCAAGTGTTAACGCTCAATATCTTCGAAAAGGTGGTTTTGGCCAAGAAATTTCCACATACGATGAAGCACACCAAAGTCGATTGGGTGGTTGCCTCCAAATGGAACAATTATATTACGGTCACAACTATAGTCCAGATGCTCTAATCCTTTGAGTGTGAATCATGACAGATAGGCAAAACTAAATTATTTAACAGTGTCTCCTGAGACAAACTCCACCCTGAGTCTACAAGGATTTCTTGACGTAATCCATGTGTTCCGATAAGGATCCTTTGGGTTGACTACCTCCTTAAGATTAGTGGATCGATGGCGATGACTACCAGGATCTAGATCGGGAACGTCATTATTTCCCCAACCATCCGCTTTAAGCTAATAATGATGAATTTCATAAATTATAAATCCCAAATTTTAAACTCCACATGCTGCTACTATGCGCTACACATTAAGAGATTTAACGACTAACCTTAATCAAAGGTTCTCTCTCAGCATTAAGAGGGGTAATTAACTATAGGTGCTTGCGCCTATAGGAAACCTTGAACTTGATCTAAAGTCCTCACAAAATGAGGACGAAATCTCTGGGTAGTGTCTTATCTACTATTCCATCTACCTTCTGAAAATTACACCGACACTTAAATCATAATCTCTTCAATATTGAGAGGTCAGTGGCAAATTTTTGGAGCCCACAGATTTCTGGTGACTCCGTTGGGGACAAGATTTTCTTTCCATCTTTTTGGTTAGTCATACACATGCTATAATAGCAACAAAATATTTGAAAATTCAAAACAAAAAAATGGTGATTTAAAGGTATGATAAATTCAAATTATTAATGTATGAGGATCTATATCGAATGAATTATTCTATAAAGTATATTTGTATTACACTATTATTTTGTTCTGTAGTACCTTTGCATTTTAAAAGTATGTGGTGAAATAATAATTACATATTACTGACCCCCATCTTTCACTTTCGCAGAATGGATCTACAGAGCACTCATTTCACTGTTCAGTTAGAGCGTGGTGCAAACATCTGCTTAGCTAACTCTATCATCAACACATGAGATGTTGGAGCTACTATTCAATTTGGTAGTATAGATTTCCCAGCTATCATAGCTGCAACTCCTGAAGTACCCACCCGTGGTGCACTCGTCCGAGATCATGTTGGAAGGCCTCAGTTTACTGAAGCTCCTACTCATCATGTTCGCCAACCAATTCAGCAACCAACCATTGTTAAGGAGTTCTCTCGACAGAGAACTTCAGTTTTGAAAGATTGAGTCAAGCTGAAGCCCCCATGATGAAAAGAACCGTCAGTGGAAAAACTATCTTTAATGCCTCATGGTACAATTGCTTCGCCAATTAAAACCTTTGTACCTGGAAGACATGACTTTGAAGCTTCCTCATCATGAAGCAAATTAACTAGAAGGCAAAGAATAATAAGAAATGCTGAGCTGAGGGCTCAGTAGATCCCATTTGAACGACTCAGTGAACAAATAATATTGCCGCCAGAACTGAGTATTCCTACCCATAACAACTTTGATAATCTAAAATGGTTAAAAAGGAATAGCTCTACTAGTGAGGTGAAGCGGTCTTTTTGGACTCAACAATGTCAAGCTCCACCACCACAGAGGAGACAGCCTGAAACATTGTCCTCTAGAATACATAAAGTTCTTAAAGTAGCCAAGTAAAGAGGCTTAATGAAAAAAAAATTTAGAGGCCAGTGGTGATTGAAAATACTGAAGCCCCACCAATGAGGTTTTCATCTCTTATGGTGGCTAGTCATCAAGCCAAGTATGCTTCACGCGGTAAGCATCGGAGCATGACACTAGGACCGCGTGTCCAAGAATCTACTGCTGAAAGGTCTCGGCGAAAGGGTAAACAAGTATGGAGGCCAAGGCCCCATGATAAAATTCTTAAGAAAGGAAGAGGTGACATCGATACACATATTTAGAAATCTACCTCAAAAATAACTTATCAGAAGTGAATACCTAAAAGAATGAATATCACTAATAAAACTTATGATGGTCGACACTCTGGAGAATCCTCTAGGGGATCCTGTCATCAATCAGATTCACCCCCATAGGAGAAAGTTGATTATGGTCCCAGTCCCCCAATGGAAGAAATCTATGTTCCATATAATAAACCAGAGATTCATTGGAAGCACTGATCAAAAGTTCATGAAAAAGAAGATGATGAAGAGGACATGGATGTGGAAGTCATCTATATGGTCAGAGATATGGATGAACTTTCTACTCAACATCACCAGTAATATGAATCCAAGGAACCTGAACTTGAATTTGATGTTTATGAAAGAGAGTCTTCAAAAGAGAGAAGATGGATCTTCAATCAAAGAAGAAGAAGAAGATCAAAATGAAAAGAAAGTTATGAGAGTTGAAGCTGCTTATATGGTTGAACCAGGAAATGATCAGCCTGGTACATTCTTTTACAGTCAGCGTAGTCGTTCAGCCCCAACAACAGTTATCCCTACAAATGCACAAGGAGAAGGACAATCAAGTTCTTCCCCTGAAGATGAGCAGGGAGCAGAACAACAACAATAAATAAAGGAAGAGGAAGAGCTTGTACTTATTGATGCTGTGGCGCTGACTAGAGAGCAAAGACAAATGCAAGCCAAAGATAAAGAAATTGCACAACTTGGTACTAAGATGAATGACATGATGATACAAATGAATATCAGAATATGTTACAAAAATATCACATCAAATATAGACCTGTTTTCATCTTCTAATCAATAGGTAACTAATAATAATACAACTTCTATACCACTAGTCACTTTGATACATCAAGCTCCTACAATACAAACTATACCATAAGGGAGAAGTGAGGTTAACCAACTAGCTCTTCAACCTGTAATTCAGAATGTGGCTAGTGCACCAAGAATAATGACAGTTGATCAACTAGAAATAATAATTAATGAAAAGATAAAGTCAGTTATAGTTTCAGAGCAGCCTGAAAAATTGGTGAGTAAGGGTTGCCCTTATCTAGCTGAATATGATTAAGTGTCATACCCGAAAGGTTACTTAGTACCAAAATTTAATATTTTTAGTGGGTATGATAATCTGAAATAACATCTAGCCCAATTCAAGACTACTTGTGGTAACACAGGAGCGAATGATGCCGCTCTTACTTGTGTTCTGGTTTCAACGCTTGAGGAAACTACCGAATGATTCGATCAAAACCTTTGTTGAGCTAGAGATAATGTAAGTGAAAAGGTTCTCCAGTGCAACCGAGAAGATAACGATCGCTGACCTTACCTTGCTAAAAAAGAGAAAAGATGAGTCAATGACAAAATTCATAACTCGTTGGTAACTCGTTGGTGTAACTTAAGCATGAAATGTAACTTAGGCATGCATTCAATTGTTAATGGGCAATATGGATAATAAAATGACATCATTTTTATGTATGGTGTCAATTACAACATTCCAGGACTTGCTTGATAGGGTGGCCAAATTGTAAAAGTTAAATCGCCGTAAGTCTGAAATTTATATAGATAAATCAAAGAGAAATAAGCCTTCAGACTCAAGAAGAAATGAAACTCATGCTGCTTCCTATAGCTCAAGTGGTGAAAAATAAGTAATATATAATGTGGATAAAGGAAAACAGCCAATGTACAATGATGATAAGGGAAAGAAGCTCATGCATCCTAATCCACAGCCAAAATTAGTATTGGGAGGTAGTAATAAACCTCAAACTTTTCTAAGTGGTGGAGTGGGTCCAAAACAAGCAACAAGAGATGATGAGCTAATGCAGCCATCTCTTAAGAAAAAGATTAACAAAGAATATTCCTTTAGAAGGGACGGTGTGACTAAATTATTTCGACAAGCAGTCACAGCTGATCTACAATTACCAGAAATTAAAAGGCCTGAAGAAGCTGATCAAGTCAATAATTTAAATTATTGTCCATATCATTAGATGATCAGCCATCCTATTGAAGATTGTTATGCCTTCAAAGATTGGCTAGAAAGGAAATATCGATGAAGTGAATTTACATTATCCGATAGTGTTCTAGTCAACTCGAAAAGAGAGTCTATAAAGATGATTACATCCTCTTTCATATCATTCATTAAAAACAAAAAGAAAGAAAAATTAATTCAGACTGAAGAATGGTAAATAGTAGTCTCTAAGAAGATCATAAAAATATTAAAGCAGTTAAAATGTGTCCCTAGTGTTAAGTAGAAATCACCACTTGAACCCATATTAGATTTAAAAGAAATGCTTAAACTAAACATTTTAACTTCTCAATGATATTTTGATAAGGCTACTTCATCATAACATGAGTAGCAGTCTACTAAATGTAGGCCTCATGGCCTACATAAGTCAAAAAAGCCGACTAAGAAAAAGAAGATCAAGAAAAGAACTATAACTCAAAAGATTACTAATAACTCAGAGAAGTATCACCAACCGACAAGACAATCATTTAGGCTTGCAGACTTTATGCCTAAACTTTGTATTGTTGAATTGGATGAAGAAGATAATGGTGAATCTTGTTCAGTAGAGACATGTCGAATCATTTATGTGATATCAGATATTCTTCAACATCAGTTACTCCAAAATGACAAGGGTAGACAGACTCGACCAACCCATCAAAATTCTTATCATGAAAGCAAGAAGAGTCTGGGGAGTTAACATCTGAATTTTGTTTAATGACTCAACAAAAGCATAACAATTGAGATGAAGATTTATGTTTTCTCGATGGAGAAGAGTCAGACTCATCAATATCATCACATATGAAATGTATGAAGTTGAAAAATGAGTCTAGCCCTTTTGGTCAATTTTCCAAAATAAGAAGTGAATTTGAAGAAACTACTTTTTAGAGGAATCTGAACAAGACAAAGTGATTCAAGTTCAGTTGAAAAATGATAAAGTCTTACACTTTCATCAAAGAAGGGGAATTCAAATAAAGACAAAGGCAAACAAATGGAAGTTACTGAAAATATCATTCTGAAAAATTCTGGGTTAAAACTTAAATCAAGCGAAATGATAGATTATAATATTCTATCATATCTAAGAAAGATCTTTGCACAATTAAGTGTATATGAGGCTCTCTTAATGTCAAAAGATCTCTGAGAAACTTTGATACAAGCTCTCAAAGATCCGGAGAGTTATGAAGCTTACTTTGTTGAAAAATGTATTACTGAATCATTGCAAACTCAAGATCTCATAGTAATCGCATTTTCTAAAGAAGATCTTATATTGGGAACATCATATCATAACCATCCTCTATATGCTCCCATAAAGAGTGATGGCATCTTAATCAGCTGAATATTGATTGATCTAGGTTCTTATATCAATCTTATGAGTCTAAAAGCATTAAGAGGATTATCACTTGATATCCAACATCTTGGGAGAGATAAGTTGATTGTTTCAATGAGAAAGGGTAGAAAATCCTGGGTTCTTTTATTCTCCCGCTCAAGTTTCGAGATTTATATACTGAAGCCAAGTTTCATGTAATTGATGCTGATACGTCATTTAGAGTTTCTTGGCCATGACTACATGAGTATGGCATGGTCCCATCAACTATGCATCAATGTATGAAGTACCTAAAAGATAGAGAAGAGTTCAGAATTCCTGGCAACTTACAACCATCCTCCATCCATGAAATAAAGATTTATGAAGATGCAAAATATTTCATCCCTAAAGAGCCTAAACCAATATAGCCTCTTGAGATGGTAAAATCCACTTCAGGAACTAAAAACAACTTCATAAGGTGAAAGAGCAGAAGCAAAGAGGAAAAAAGAAGGCAATGCCGACTCTCCCTAAAACACTTGATTCTACACTTAAATCAAGAAGATTAGTTCCTAATTTGGGAAGTGACAGACAAGAAGAAGAAAATATTTTTGTCAAACATAAGAGAACTTATAAGCTTTCAAGAAAAGCAAAGTATAAAATAAGTGATTCTCATTAATACTATGACTTTGAATCTACTTACGAAAATAAAGTTCACAAGGTCACATCAAGAAGGATGGCTCACTTGGTAGTGTCAAACGACTCCTTCAAAATTATACCCATCCCTCAATAGTACTTCAAAGAAATCACTCCACTGGAGGTTCTTAACATTGAATAATTAATAACATTTTATATGCCACCGTTAAGTGAGAGTGGCAAAACAGGAATTCTATTTTACAAATATGAAGAGTCTCAACCTCATAATTTTGATCGACCTACTGAACATGAAAATTCTGAGGAGATAGTGCCAACAAGAACCCCAATATACTATCCACAGAAATTATGAAGAATAATGCATAAGCTTAGAATTCATATTGGAACTACTAAACATAGAACTCAAATCTTTAACAGGATGTGGAGCCAAATAAGTCCTCAAGCTTCACGAAGAAGTGATAAGTTTATCACTAAAGGTTTTGGGTTCATTCATAAATCTCATCAAAATAAAGTTTGTTATAATATAATAGAAGCTAAGATCGAAACTAATAGTGACGAAGAAGATGATCTCTATGAAATTCTTCTTACAAATGATGAAGAAGTAGAAGCCAAACTTGCACATGAAGAACTCAAAGATGGTGAAAAAATAGCTACTATTGATGAACTCAAAGAAATCAACCTATGAGCTGAGGATGATCCCCGTCCAACTTTTATTAGTGCCCTTCTACCTGATGAGAAAGTTGAAGAGGTAAAATTTCTACTTTGTCAATTCAGGGATTGCTTTGCTTGGACATATTCTAAAATGACAGGCTTATCTCATGATGTAGCAGTTCATAAACTTGCCATTAAACCAGACGCGACGTCTATTAAGTAAGCTCCTAAGCGAATGAGATTGGAGATTGGAGATTGAAGAATAGATATTTGCAAAAGCTAAGAAGATGATCAAAATAGGCTTCATCCGGGAGGAGAAGTATGCATATTGGATAACCAACATTGTCCCAGTTAGGAAGAAGAACATCCAAATTCATGTCTGCATTGACTTCCGGGACCTAAATAAGGCATGCCCAAAAGATGACTTTCTGCTTCCAATATCAGAACTACTAGTAGACAATACTTCCAACTACGACATATTTTCATTCATGGATGGATCATCGGGATACAATCAAATCAAGATGGCTCCTGAAGATGAGAATCACACATCGTTTAGGATGCCAATTGATAAATACTTTTACCCAGTCATGCCCTTTAGATTGAAAAATGCTGGAGCTACTTACCAAAGAGCCATGACGTATATTTTTGATGAGCTGATTCACCAGAAGGTGAAATATTATGATTTGGTGGTGAAGAGCTTAAATCATGAAAATCACTTTGAAGACTTGAGAATTGTATTAGAGAGAATAAGAAAATACGACCTCAAGATGAATACTCTAAAATGTGCATTCAGGGTATCTTCTGAAAAATTTCTTGGGTACATTATACGTCACAAAGGAATTGAGATCGATTCTACTAAAATCATGACAATTGTGGATATACCTCCGCCGAAGAATTTGCATCAGCTATGTTCTTTATAATGACATATTGTATTTATTCAACAGTTTATATCAAACCTATTAAGACGCTGTCAACCATTTGCAAAGTTGATGAAAAAGAATGCTCCATTTAAATGAGATAAGAAGTGCTAAGAAGCCTTTAATAGAAATAAAAGCTACCTATTAAATTCACCAATCCTTGTAGCGCCTACTCTTGGGAAGCCCCTCATTCTATACACAACTGCATTTGAAGAGTCCCTTGGAGCATTATTGGCACAACACAATGATGAAAGCAAAGATAATGCTCTTTATTATATCAGTCGAAGATTGATAAGAGCATAAATAAGATACTCTCCGATAGAGAAGCACTGTTTAGCATTAATCTTTGCAGTCCAAAAGCTCTATCATTATATGTTATCTCACAAGATTACCCTCATCTCAAGGATCGATCCGCTAAAGTACTTAATAATAAGACCAGCGTTGACTGGTCTCTTGGCAAGATGGGCAATATTACTTTTACAATTTGATATCACTTACGTTACGCAGAAAGTAGTGAATGACCAAATTTTAGCATATTTTCTTACTGCACATCCCATTCCCACAGATTCACCTCTTAACGATGATTTTCCTGATGAGCAAATTATACTCATTCATGAAAAAAATCACAAATTTGAGAAATGTACTTTGATGGAGCCTCATCAATCAAATAGGTCCAACCTCCAAACCTCTCAAGGGCAAGAGTAGAAATTAGCATCATTTTCATAACACTAGAAGGAGGGATAATGAGACAATCATCTGGATTGACTGAGCCAAGAACTAATAATGAAGTTGAGTATGAAGCATTGGTACCAAGTCTTGAAGAAGCTATTTCATAGGCATTCAAAACTTGTATATTTTTTATGATTCCTAACTTATTATAAATCAAATACTGGGCATCTATAAAATCAACAAGCTTGAGTTAGTTTTCTATCACAAGAGAGTTCTTGAGCTTATGAAGCAAATATCAGATATCACACTAACACGAGTCTCTCGATCCGAGAATAACAAAGCAGATTGCTTAGCAAAATTAGCTAAATAGATGGCAAGCATGAATGATGATTATGTTATGATCGGGATATTTACTCGATGAATTCTAAAGCCAACAAAGTATTAATCCCCCCGGGTATATGGGTTATCAAATTCGACACACCAAGATGCGACTCAAGTTGCTCCTCATTCTCTCCAAAATCAACAATAAGTTATAACAAGAAGAGCTAAACATGACATTTCTTTAGAAAAATAATGGGAAGCCTTTATAGTAGAAGAGTCACATGATTGGAGGTAACTTTTCACCGACTACTTTAAAGAGGGTAAATTATCGAGTAATAAGTTATTGGCAACTCAAATTAAGAAGAGATTGTTGCGCTATGCTTTCATCAACAACACATTATATCGTAGATCCTTTGAACAAATGTGTCTACGATGCCTAAATACAAATGAAGCTAGCAAAGTGATGGTTGAAGTTCTTGAAGTACTTTGTGGTGCACATCAATCAAGTCCCAAGATGATAATAAAGATCAAAAGGATGGGTTATTATTAACCATCTATGGTGAGAGACTATATCAATCATGCCAAGAGGTGTCATGAATGTCAAGTGCATGGGAACATAATCCACCAACCTCCAAATCCACTACACCCAACAATAACATCATGGCCTTTTAAATGTTGGGGTTGTGAAGAAAAATTCCTATAGGGAGTCGAGTCGCCTTTCAAATCTGTTGGTGAGAAATGAAAGAGAACAAAACTTATAGAAATTCTTCTTTTTAGGATGCCACGCAAATCCATAGATGTACTTATTCAGGTGATCGGGTATGTCATCAAGGAAATAGTGTACTATCTCGAAAGACATAAGTCACTACCCTTTTAATTGAGCTAATCACCTCAATAAAGACTCCTAAGGATGATGGGTCTGCATATGTACCAAAAATTCTTCCTCTACTTTACATGAAAGAGTAAAGCAGGGTTTATTTTAAATCGAGTTTGTTAAGTTCCCTACAAGAGCAAGCCCCCATAGTTAATTACATCCTAAGGAATGGGGATTCCTTAGGAAAACTCTCGATTAAGGTAAATGATCGTTGTCTTTGAAAATTTCAATAGGAAAGGACTATTAATCGATTGGTTCATTTTTGAAGGATCAAATAGGATTGATCAAAAGAGGGAGTTATTATTGAAGCCAAAATGGAAGAGAAGTAGGAGATTCCCACGATGCTAAAAAACCTAATGAGCAATCTCAAACTATCCTATAATTGGGCTTTACATTTTTGAAATTGACTTAGTTTGTTTGAATTGTATTTTTCATTAGAAATTTAGGACTTAAGATTCCTTAACACAAGATTAAAGAAATGCCTAAGAGATAATGAATTATGCTTATGGCATACAAAGGGGACCTCGGAACCTAAATCTAGGGAGCTTTGGTAAGGGCCGAAAGAACATTCTAAATCTAAGGAGAAAATGGGTAATTAGTTTGCCTCCACAAGAGATGACAAACCACCCGACAGCTTGGACTTACAACCATCTGGGGTGGCCGCCAACTAACTCATCCTACGATTTTAAATACATGTAGGCAAGTCTTTATGCTTATACAAGATAGCTATGATGTTATTTATTTAGAAAGAGACTAAGTTCTTAAGCCCACTCCCTAAAAAGACTAGATCATGTAAAGGGACATGCTTCAAATGACCTAAATCTAATGCAATTCAAATTTCATTTTATTTTTATTTTGGACAATTATTTTTACTCGGGCTAATAGGATTCATATGACTAATACATGAGAAATAAGATTGTTGGCCAAAATCAACGAGAAGGGAGGAGGTATGGTTCGACCATGGCTCTCAAAGGTCAAGCCAAGTTTCTCTGGCAAAGGTGGAAGCCCTCCAATAAAGAGTGAAATAAGATGCATTTGTACATGGTATTATAAAAGAAATGCTCATCCAGCTAAGGGGTTGCTAATTCTTTTATCTTGATTTTAAACCTAAGATTTATGTGAGATTATGAGTTGTTTAATTTCTATTTTAAGTTGTTAAGTTGGGTAAAAAAATTATTTTTCCCTAAAGAGCCTAATCCACATCCAAGCCATACAGAAAGAAAGAAAGAAACTAGGAAAATCATGTCACTTAATGCAAAAGCTAAACAAATCATCAATCAATTTATAAAGTTAATCGCAAAAAGAATAAAAGGCGTTGTGTGCACTGCACAAACCCGAAATATTAAATGTGGGAAAGCTCACCCTTATACAAGGATTACAAATGAATTAAATTACAATTAAGCAAGGAATTCATTGTTATGGAGGTCTTCAAGCTTTATTTCTTCTTTCTTCTTCTTTTCTTCTTTGGTTCCTTCTTTTGGATGGTTGGAAGGTGGATGCTCCAAGGCTTCACATGGTGCCTAAGATAGGATCTTATGACCAATGCTCATCCTAATCCTCATAACAATTATTCTAAAATCCTAATTGCACAAATTTACATGAAAAGGAAATGTGGAAATCTAACTAACACCTCCAAAATAAAGGTTAGTTAAAATAAATCACACAAATCCCAAGCATATATATTGGACTTATCACCCCACACATGGGTGACTAAGTCCACCTCGCCTATTGGATTATGCTTAGGGGTATAAAACACCTGTAAGAAAAAGCATTTATATTTTTATTTATGATAGCGCTCCTTAAGCACAATCCCCTATATAAAAGAGTAGTTAGATTAAGAGCGTCCTACTAACGAGCAAACATCCAGTCTAAAGCATATATCACAAAACAAAATAAAACATAGAACCATGCACCACCTTAACCTCAAACTAGAAGTGGTGACTTAGGCTAATGTGTGTGTTTTGAAGGCTTGTGTGGTATGCTTAGCTATGGCTTTAGGTTCAAAGTTTGAAGACATGTTCAACTTAGAGGAGAGTTTTATTTAATTTGTTTAATTATTTTGGGTTGATTTTATTTCATGTTTTGATTTGGTTTAAGTGGATCCTACAATTAATTACTAAGTTATGAAGAGAGGGAAAGAGAAGAGAACTTCTCTTTCCTTCCCTAACCTAAGTAATTTCTAAAGTAGATTCACATTTTAGTTTTATTTAGGTGAATGTTTTGATTAAATCTTTTAATTAATCCTAAGTTTAGATAAACTCTAAATAAACTTATTCAAAAAGAAAGATATTTCAAGATTAAATAAAATAAGCCCAATTTATATAACACACATTACTTCATTTCTTTCTCAACAAATATAACATGCATATGGATGAACCCTAAGCATATCTATACATACAAATGAGAGTATTAGACACACTTTATGATGCATGCTAAGTAATCCATTTAAGGAAATTTAGAAGTTGAATATGCATGATTTTTCGTAAGTAGAAAGGGATTTCCTTATCCAAATTTTCACATACACACATGAAAGTAAGAAAGGCTTAAGTAAATAAAGCGTCATTGTTAACTAGAGGTGTAAGGTACAAGACCTACTTAGGGCTTTAAACTTAACCCTGGGGTTGTCACTAATATACCACTTTCCTTAAATACAAACATGTGTATAAAAGAAATGAAATAAAAAAGGAGAATGCAAAAGTTGTATTAATGGATTCATTTTATTTATGCAATTTATATATGCTAGTATAGGTAACCCTCCTTAAGTGGTAGCATAAAGATGAATAGGATAAGAAATTAGGTGAGTGTTAGGTTCTTTTCAAATGAACCATACTCTTCACCAAATTCCTATTCAAAATTATACCAACATAGGAAAGAAAGGAAACTTATGCTAAGCATACATTTATATTCTTTCACATGCAAGCTTATAATTAAAGTATAAGTACCATGCTTCCAGATTTGATATTTGATTTATATGTTTTCAAACTAATTTGGATTTAGTAGTGATAATAGTCATTCATATTTCTACTTTAGCCAACACATGCAAATTTGATATAAAGTAAACAATTTCATTTTTTAAATTTTGAATTTGAAAAATATGAATGCATGAAACCACATGACATACAAATTTAATATATTGGGGAAAGATTCAAAGTAAAGAAAGCATGTAAACAAGTTCGCTTCACTTAAATCCTAAAGACATTCTTATGGAAAAAGAAAGTTTAAAATAAATCAAAGTGAATTCAAAGTAATTTTTGTTTAATTTGAAGTTTGATTTAATTTTGAAAAGGTGAGATGAGTTGCTATTCCTAACCCATTCCCACATGTGTTTGATATTTTTGTTTAATTTTTTAGATAATTAGATCCATTTTTATGCTTTAATTAAGTTAAGGTGTGAATTAAGTAACTTAATTAACCCTTACTTACACCACCTTAGAAGAATTAATCAAAAATTATATGAATGACATAAGGAATTTAATGCAAATAAGAAAGAGGCCTAATGTAATTTCGCTCACAATTAAAAGTTAATTAAGCTAAGGGATTTAGCTTAAGTAATTTCAAAACACCCTTTCACACATGTGAATTGAGTTTTGATTTCTTTAATTAAACTTAGGCTATTAAACACCTAAGCATCTACCCAAAGTAGATTAATTAAGTTCTGGAACTTTTTAGAATTTTTAGAAATAAATTAAGGGGATAATTAATGAATTAAGCCTTATTTAAGAGGAGATTAAGGAAAGAAAAGGGGGTCTAGGGAATAGCTCAGGGGAAATGTTCCAAAAATATTTCATAAACCTCCTACTTACTGGATCTGACCTTAATCAACCATAATCATGGATTAAAATCACTAATTACACCTTAATTATCCTTAATTATATAAGGAGGGTAACTAAGAAATTCATATGCAATTATTCTAATAAAGCCTTCAATAAATCCCAAGAAAATTAGGGGCGGCAGAAGTCATTTCCCAAAACATATCCAAGAAATTTGAGATTAATCAAAGGCTTAATTAAAAAATAATTAGGAAAATAAACTTTCCAAAAAAACCCAAATTCAGAGAAAAATACAACTCAAAACCCATTGAAATTAATTTTAAAATATTCTAGGTTGAATTATCTTTCCATGGGATTTTATTTCATATTTTTATAAATTTTCTATAGGAAGTTATGAATTTTAGAAGATCCTTGAATTAATAGAAATTAATTAAGGCATTTTTAACTAATCTCCTAGCTCACGACGCGACGCGTGGCGGCGGCGGTCAACGCGCTTTACACGCGTCACGCCAAGAGGGGTTTACTTAAATGTCAAATCCCAAATGGCGGCTAGCGGCGCACGCGGTATGATCTCTGATGTCTGATCAAAGATCGGACAGCTAGAGATCTCCCCGATGTTTTAAAATGGATAACGAATACATAAACGTGGGGAATTATCGCGGCCGTCCATCCAAAATGTGAAGATGGACGGCTGAGATCTCTCAAGTTCTTCCCCTTGATCAACAGAGACCATCCATGATCAAGGGGAAGATCCAAGCTCGATCTAGCTCGGATTCAAACCAAATTCAACCCACACCATTGTTGATCTCATTTTTAGGATGAGCTCTCAACACCTCCATCTTAAGCATAGGATCCCTCTTAGACTTTAAGAGTTCTTTAGTCTTAAGACATACCTAGTAATTAGGTGGACACTCCCCTAGCCCTAGAAGACTTATAAGAGTTAGCCATATCAATAGGTCATGTCTTAGGGGTGTTAGGAAAATCTCCTACCCTTTAGCTTAAACCATTCTTTACTTTCCCTCCTTCAAGTCAAACTCCAAATCAATTCTATTTTATTTTCTCCAAACTAAAATCAATTCCATGATTAAAATCTATGATTGAAATCCATAATTGAAACCCATGATCAAAGTCCATCAAAAATTCCTAAGCCCAAATCATGATCAAAACCTATTCAAACCTTTGAGATTTTCTCATACCTCATTTATATTCTCATATATAAATGAAATATAAATTCAAACCCATCAAATCAAACTCAAAATTCCAAATTAATTCATAAAAAGTTTCTTAAGTCCCTTTAGTTTTCCATTAAAGGACTTAGCCAAAATTAACTCTAAATGTTGATCAAATCAATTCAAATCTTTGGAATTTTCTCAAAACTTATTTATATTCTCATTTATATTTTCATAAATAAATGAAATATAAATATAAATTATTCAAGTCAAACCATCAAATTAAATTTCAAATTTAAAATCCTTGAAATTCTCTTAAATCCCTTAATTTTATGTTAATGGATTTAACCTAAACTTTGATCAAACCTATTCAAACTCATGGGATTTTCTCAAAACTTATTTATATTCTCATTTATATTCTCATATATAAATGAAATAAAAATATAAATAAATCTAATCTAATTTAAAAATTAAATTTCAAATTAAAAATTCTCTTAAATCCCTTAAATTCCCTTTAATGGATTTAACCTAAATCATGATTAAACTCTTTCAAATTCTTAAAAATTTCTCAAGATCAATTTATATTCGCATTTATATTCACATATATAAATGAAATATAAATTCAAACAATCAAAACCAATTCCAAAAATCAAACTCAAATCAACTCAAAATCAAATCTAAGCCTTTCAAGTTAAAATCTTGAATATAGTCAAATCATCATCAAATCAAATCAAATCCTTAATTTTCTCTCGTGGTTCAATCAATCCTATAATCATGAGCTCATATAAAAATCCAAACCTCAATGAGCAAGAAGATCGAAACAAACGCTAAATCATATATATTGGCACAGAATTCAGTAATCATATAAGCTTACCTGCCGAGCTCCTCCACAAATTGTAGCGATGGCTCCTCAAAACCCTAGATTGGTCGTGCCGATCAACGTCAAGAAGAATCCATGGGAGAAGTTCCCTCTCCACAACCGCTGGCATCCTCACATACCAGCAGGAGTGAGGAGGCCGGGTTGAGATGATGGACTGGTCGAAGTATTGCAGATGATGATTCTGCCATGGACATTAAATCCATGGAGCTCACGAAGGTAAGTGCACAGTTCCTGCAGAGAAGCACCAGAGTATTTATGTTTTATACTGATTCTCAATTCTGTGTTGATGCAAAATAAGCTGAAGAACTGTGGCATTCTTGAGTGGCAAGCAAAGCTGAAAACAACCAGAGAATATTATCAGTTTATGAGTCTGATTTTTTGGTGTTATTCATGCATAAGAAGTTTGGCAAATCGAAAAGCTAACTCAAGTGGTACTAGATAGTCATTTCTGATAAGGTGAAAGGGAAAAAAATTCATACGAGGGATTACAAAAGAATATTGTTATAGAAGAAAATTCAAAGGTAGAAGCAGTGGAGTTGCTGCGAGAGCAATAATGATTGAAACCACGAGCCCAAGAAACCATTCAGGGCCTTCATGGTGACTGACCATTTAAGAAGATGGAACACAATTTTAAAGAACGAATAGCTACTATTTTCAGTCATCAATGACTGCAATAAGAGCAAATGGCATTCTTCAATGGCTCTGGTTAACATGTTTCTTCCACATTAAAACTACAAAGCTAGAAGTAGTATAGTTCCGAACAAAAGAAGATGACTACTTTCTTCAGATCACTCATGAAATAAAGAAATTACCTTATGAATCTAGATATTAACAGTATAGGGTAAAAAACAAACAATAAGGTATATATAAAATCAAAACTATGGATTATTTAATAGTATAAGTATATATATATATATATCAATTTCTTTTCAAGAAAGATTCATTTTAAAATGTTAAAAACATGAGGCATATAAAGGATTATTTCTCATAAATAGGAGAGTATCATACATAACATGTGAGTACCATACTGAAACACACGTGTACTTCTCCAATCTTTATCGTAACTAAATGCGAGGCGGCTAGGAGAGAAAAAGAGTTGTCTTCCACTGTAGCTTTTGAATCATCATAGTTCTTACATTTCTAGAAATAGAAACTCAAAATTAGATCAAGACTACTCCAAATGGCTTGTTTAACTAAATATAGATGGTGCAATCTTGATTGATTGACATATTACCTGAAACGAGTATAAAAATCTTTCTACAAACGCATTATCTTAGCGGACCTCTAAGAGTATCGAAGGGAGGGATTCCACCAAAACCGTGATCTTCTTGCAAATAAATCAGAATCCTCTTCCAGAGATGAATGGGGTTATACAAAGATCATCTGATGAGAAAACGGAGGTGGATTTTGACACCACTTCTGCAACAAAAGCTATGGTATTTTGAAGGAATATATGCTTACTACAGGTGTGGTCTTCCATGATCATTTTCTTTCGACAAAATACCAAAAAAAAATGTTGATGGAAGTCGAGATTAATGCTAAAATCTAAATTTTACATTATGCAAAACAGTTGTTCGCTTTCCAGGTTTAACTCACCCAGGGCTAATCGGGACTGCACCATCCATTGAACTTCTCAATATTTGGAACGAACGGGAGAAGAAGTTGAAAATGGCCCCATTCTCTTAAGATATGTGAAGTTGTGCAGAGGCCAGCATCACTACCAACAACCGTAAATTGCCTCCTTGGATTGGTAAGAAGAAAATATTCATAGATGATTCTAAGATCACTTTAATATAACCAAAAAAGTATATTTAATTAATATGATTATTTTTTTCCCCTTCATATGAAGAAACTTCAAAAGTGCTATTATTTCTTTTATAAAGCAGCTAATAAGTGATATTTTTTTTAAATGTCATAAGGAGTTAAATTGTATTACTAGTATAAGGAGGACTTTTAAAAGCAAGTGTGAACCTTAATAGCACTTTGAAGGATGAAGAAGAAACTCCAAAGACAACTTTTTGTAATCCAATGAGATTTTTGATAGAAAAGCATTCATTATCATCAATAATGTCCACTAGTAAGGTAGCATGTAGTCACAAAACAAAAAAAGTTAACTACAATCATCACCATCAGCATTAGCCTTAACCTACTTAGATCCGCTCTATGAATCTTGTATGCAATCTTGTTTCGCATGATGTGAGATATTAACTCTATTTTGTGAGAATATTTTCATGCAACTGCTAATCATATTACTTGTACTATATATCATCCTCCCAAATTAATTTTATTCATTTAAGTCCTAGGTGGGATAAAGGATTGTTGTTGTTGTTGTACGTCCTAGGTGCATCTTCTACTCTGATTGTCCTTCGTATGACCATATCATATAGCTATATTTTTCTTTTTCTTAACAAGTGCTGCAATAAACATCCTTTTAAAAAAAGCATTTCCAACTCTATCATTCCTCACATACACGCATAGATAAGTAGCCACTCTATGCCCCAAGCAATTATCCATCAACCCGCACTCAAACTTGATAACCAATGCTTGACTAAGACTTATAAAGAAGCCAATGTCATATCATTATTACCATATGATCACAACTAAAAATACTGCAATAAGGACCCCTCTTGTGCCATACAAGTATATTTAATATGAGCAATGAATCACTTTGATCATACTAGTGAGAAAAAAAGATATTCACTAATGGTCATATTAATGATGAAGTGAGTCACCTAAATAATCAAAAGATAACAAAGTGAACCTTAGATCAATGGTAAAAATATTATTATTCTTTGGCACTAGCTCGATAGACCAAGAATGATAGAATCATATAATCTTTTTGCAAATTTCACATCATTCATCTCATCATCTCCTAAGCATGAGAACAACATCATACCTATCTTGAAAGGTTGAATGACCAAGAAAGCCAAGCATCATGAATTTAATGTAAAGTTCAACGATTGATTCTTTGATTAATATATATTTTTTTTCATATGATAGACAAGCAAATTAAATACCAAAGTTGCACCCATGAATAACCACAAATTAGAAATAGAAAGTCCTCCAATGTGAGTAAAAATCTCTAGACAATGTTTTATTTACATTATTCAATTTACATCTTAAAAATACTCCTTTCCGGTTTGTACGAACCAAATTCTCTTAGAGTCCACAAATCCTTAAGTAGCATTTTAAATGATGTATGAACGCAAAAAGCAACTCTAGAATAGCAGTAGACAAGCAAATATTAATCTCAAATTTCAAATTATATGGAGAAGTTATCATGTTATAATCATATTTCTATTGTATATTAGACAAGTATATGATTTCATTTTTACGGGAAGCTGATGTCATAATTCATAATTTAAATAAGATCATTTAACCAAAAAAATTCAAAAACAAGATAAGTAAATAAAATTGGTATAATCCATATTAGTATACTTCAGACCCCCAACTAGCTAAACATTTTGGAGCTGTTTTTAGGAATCCTTATCCAACATTATTGTGCTATGGGTCACATCCAGTGTCAATTCAAGTTGATTTACATAATTTCCAGTCCTCTCCCCAATACACAAGTAATAAGAAAATTAATCTAAAAGTTTGCTCATTATGATACATTTTGCGGGAAATGAGGCAGTCTTAAATTTAAACACATTGATAATGCAAATCCAATCTGATGCCACTTAATTCCAGCAGAACAACCAATCAATTCGCACTAAACATCTTAACTTTTGTCCTAAAACTCCATGCACCAATGCTCTGAGTAGTCCTGCAAATGACCAAGCACCCTTCCTACTTGCTCCTACATTAATCATGAAACTCTCATTAGGGCGTAACGGCTTTGAAATTCGACCGAGGTGCTTCAAAACACCAACCGTCTCGCTCATTAGAGCGTGACGGGTAGGCTAAAACAGTTCCAATGTAGCCCCCTATGCGGAGATAGCACTGGAATACAATCGAAATTTTGCCGGATTTTACATTGACAAAAACTCAAATAAATTAGTTTAAATTAAAAAATTCTAAGCTAATTTTAAAATTTAATTTGAGTTTGCTAAATTTTGAAATAAACAAAATTATCAAAATTTGAATCCATCTGAAATCAAGAATTAGTCAACTGCTCTCAAATAAGCAAACATCTCTCCCTCAATATTTGAATTATCTTGGATGTCATATTGAGATAATTAAAATAAAATTTCAATCATATTTAAATGTCTAGAAATATATTCAGATATTCAATCATGAAATAATTGAAATGAGTTGGATATTTTGGTGATAAACATAAGCTTAGCACTTCAATACCTCATTTCACTTGATGTGAAAGATGGTCTGATTGAATATCTAATCAAAGCACAAGAAATCCCTTTGGAATTAAGATAGTCTTTAAATATAATCCACTCCAAGTAAATTAAAGAAAATCAAAGGATACATAAGAGATTCCTAATGAAATTGAAGGATTGCTAATAAGCATAATCAAGGAATTCTTAAAAAATATTTAAAACATATTATACATCTTATTAAATGCTCAAATTGGATCAAAGAGAAATTGAACAGAGACAGTAACAAGTTTGAAGATAGTCAATATATATAAACAAAAGTTTATTGAACATTCAAATATTAATCAACTTTGAATAAAAGAAAGTAATTAAAATTCCAAGGGATCTAATAAACTACTAGAACAATTTAAACTGCCCAAAACGCAATCGGATTCGCAACATATCGTATTAGCGAACAGAAAACGTTAGTTAAGGTTTTGATTGAACTCTTGCACATATTATAAAGTATGATTAAAACTGAAATTCAATACCTTAAAATTATGCCAGCATTCTTAAAATACTCACGCCCCGACAAATGCTTAAATTTAGTGTCGAGGATCGCGGTTTTCGATTTGGTCTTAAGACCAGGTCCAGGTTAACAAAACCTAAAAATTCAATCATTATAAAAAATTCAACTTATTAAAATATCTAAAAAGCTAATTCTGTCATATGACAATATATCTAATCTTTTATTATTAAACAAATAGAGTCGACAGAATCTGAAATAATAAATTAAATGATTAAGCAAACTCATAAACTCCGATGATAATTGTGTTGAATAAAGATTTCAACCGGAGGGGATACCTACCATCAAAATGTGCTTGCAAGCTCAAATTGAATTAATCAAAATCTAATATGTCATTAAGTATTAAATACTTAAATGAAATTCAATTTCTAAAAACTTAAAGCTAAAATTCAATCCACCTTACGCAACTGTTTGTTAAATATGATAAATTAAGAAAACTCTAGCTCACAAAGAAACCAAAATCAAATCAAGTATTATATTATGTTCACTCTCAATCAATCTCACGCCAAGAATGTGACTCTTGATCATGCGTGGCTTAATCAAGAGCCACATATGATGTAGCACACCGAGTACTGATCGGGTGCCAAATGGAACCGTTATATTATGATCACGATTGTAGCCCATATGCTCCCTAATGGCTCTGCCCTTTGAGTTATGAATCATATGATACACCTGATAGGCCAAAAAATCCTCTATCAACAAAGGTTAACTTAAGCATGTCTCCTTAGACAAACACCACCCTAGGTCTACAAGGATTTCTTGAACGACGTAACTCATGTGTTGCATATAAGAATCCTTTGGTCAAGTTGGATCGACTATCTCATCTGATTAAATAAACAATAGACCATGATAGCCCGAGATAACAGAACCATGAGATCTAGATCGAGCACATCATCATTCTGCCAACCATCCGCTTTAAGTTAATAATGATGAATTTCATAAATTTTAAACCCCAAATTTTAAACTCCACATGCTGCTACTATGCTTACGATTTTATCTAACGACTAAATTTTAATCGAAAATTCTCTCAACATTGAGAGGGGTAATTAACTATAGGTGCTTGCGCCTATAGAAAACCTGGAACTAGATCTAAAGTCATCACAAAATGAGGACGAAATCTCTAAGAAGTGTCTTATCTACTATTCCATCCGTCTTCTGAAAATTACACCGACACTTAAATTATACTCTCTTCAATATTGAGAGATCGGTGGCGAATTTTCGGAACCCACAATAACATTGATATGAAAACATTACATAAATCCCAAGATCAAAAACCAATGTAATTAATCATAAAATATTGTAAATAATACAAAGTGATTTATATCCATTTAAATAAAAATATTATGAAAATATTTATTTTTAATAATAAGCCTATTTTTTTTACTCATTTGCATCCTAATATAATTACCTAATCTCAATTAAAATTCAATTATTTCTTAATATTGATAAACAAATTAATAAACAAGTTTGAACAAGATTTTAATCCTTGAGCAAAGCTCAAGCTAAATAAGAAAATAAAAAAATTGAATAAGGTACATAGTCCTAAGCCGACTCATCAAATGCAGTACCATGTAGTAGCAACTATCCTACTAAGCACAACTAGACTAATGAAATTTGAGGATAAGCATTGCTCCACGCACCCAAAAAGTCTGACACATACGAATTTACACAAAATAACTATAAGCTAATGATCTTCATAGTTGTGCAAAGATGACAGCTTAATCCACGCTATATCATAGAACGTTAACTTCCAAAAAAAAATTATAAAGGTACAACTGGTTCTATCACAAAATGTTCGGAGTACACCTTCAAGAACATGTCGATAGCACGATAAAGATGATTGTGAGATAGTCGTGAGGATCCTGATGCCACCTCAGCTAGTTCGATAAACTTTGAAAGAGGTAGATTAGGATCGTTTGCAACCTCAGTAAGGTACCCATCAACCAAATTCGCTACGGCTACTTTTGAACTACTAGAATCTGAAGCAGGGCTAGTGCTTTCTTGAAGCTCTTTTGAAGTCAGCGATCTGCCTCGAGTATTGTTGTGCTCTTGCATCAAGAACTCTTCCATCATGCTAAGAACAATGTCAATGGCATACAATGAGCTCTCTCCTACCGGAGCAGGAATTAATAGATCAGCAACAGATGCATTCTGCAACTGGTATCCTATTCTCTTGATCAGTTCTTTCTTGCAATTCTCGCCACAATCAAGGAAGCTTGCTGCTTTCAGCAAGCTCAGCAGGAAACTGCACGAAACCAAGCCAGCCTTAGGAGGAAACAACCAAACAATGGTTTCCAGTAAGCTTTGGCACTTTCCAAAATCTCCTCCATGTGCCACACTCTTACTGAAGACCGGTAATCTTCTGCAAGCATGAGCCTTTAGAGATTCTCCAACTACTTCATCAGGTACTTCCCCCTTGGATTTTATCGCGATTATGACCCGTTTTTAGAATTCCATATCAAGTTCACAGAGATCCTCAACCCACCAATCTTTGGGCACAGACTGCTGCTTCATCACTACATTCCAATGCGAATCAAGACCATTTTCAGATAGAAGTTTCTTTCTATTGTAAGTATAAGACCATTCAACTCCTGCAGGCTCAATGGAGGCCTTCAAAGCTATTGAGTCTATGCAGCAGTTAACAATCTTCAATTCTTCAGTCCAAGGTTGAAGAATCTTTGTAGTCTGAAGCATTATGATCGAGCCTTTCCAGCTGCAGAAAATACTAGAATTGAGAAAGGCGTCGATCATATATATCAGATTCCCTTTCTCAACAGTTTCATGCATTTCAAGGTGTTCGGCCGCACAGAAAACTCCGGCCACATTGTAAGCATTAAGGGTGACCATCATGCCATAGCAAAACTTGGCACAGACCTCAAAGGCTGCAGAGCCACCAGGGACATCAGAAATGTCAATCTCATCACTGTTTACTGCTTCAATAGTTGCTATCAACCTCTGCAATCTTAGGTTCTTGGACAAGAGTACAAACTGTATACAGGTGGTCAATACAGAAGGAAAAATCCAAATTATTTTCCATTTGAAAATTCCATTTTTTTTCGTGTCTTCACTTCACTTCAATCAAAAATATACCTTCCCACAAACAATACAAAAAAAAAATTAAATATAAGAATTTCGTTCTTCTTAAGTAATTTGAGAGCCAAACATATGATTAGTAGGTTGAGATGAAAGAAGTAGAGAGGAAAGTCATAGAGAAGTTACTTTATAAGTTGTCAGAGAAAAAAAATCATCATGCAAGAAGACAAGATTGGTTTTTATGATTGTTCGATTCATAGACCTACATCTACTCTCACGATAAATGATATGTATTATTCTTTCTTTAAATATTAGAAATACAATCGAGAAGAATTCCTATACTTGTTAAGCTTTTATGATAATACTAAATGACGAGAAAGAGAAGAGAAAATTTTAATAATAGGAAGAAATTACATCAAGAAAAGAAACTATCCCCTCAGAGGAATGCAGTATAATTACGGTAGCTTAAAAGAAAAAGATGAAGAGTAAAGACAACCCTTTCTACAATGAAAGTAATTAGACTCAAGACCAATCCCCTACCTCTTTATGGACATTCATTAGTCCCTAAATGAGCTAGCAACATGACCTTTTTAAAGTTATGTCGAATGCTTTTAATGGGCTGTGAATAAAGAGCAGTTGCATGTCAGAAGATTTAAGATGTTGCATAAGATAACAACTGCATTATATGATTTATGAATTTAATGGACGCGTAGATAATGTTAAGATCTCATAATGACGCTTTATGAAGATCATGAGACGACCTGGTTAACTGCATGTCCACTCTGTCATCTTTATTAAAAATAAGTTGCCGTACTCTTTTAAATTTGTTTTGTTATATAATGTTAAAATAATTTATCAAACATCAATAAAAAAATATCCAGTAAATTATAAGGATAATATCAACATAGACTTATGCCGGACCACTCATTTGATTCCTTGCAAAACTAGACAAAAAAATTAATAAAAATTAATTTTCAAAATATCATGGAACTCACAATCATGAAATAAACAATTAAATAAAATCCAAAAGCTATACAGGATTTTCAAGCCCACTCTTCGTGGTCATCTCAATGAGCAAGAGGATCGAAACAAACGCTAAATCATATATATTGGCACAGAATTCAGTAATCATATAAGCTTACCTGCCGAGCTCCTCCACAAATTGCAGCGATGGCTCCTCAAAGCCCTAGATTGGTCGTGCCGATCGACGTCAAGAAGAAGCCATGGGAGCAGAAGTTCCCTCTCCACAACCGCTGGCATCCTCACATACCAGCAGTTGCAGAGGTGACGGAGGGACAGGTATTTCGGGTTGAGATGATGGACTGGTCAGGCGGAAGTATTGCAGATGATGATTCTGCCGTGGACATTAAATCCATGGAGCTCACGAAGGTAAGTGCTCAGTTCCTGCAGAGAAGCACCAGAGTATTTATGTTTTATACTGATTCTTAATTCTGTGTGTTGATGCAAAACAAGCTGAAGAACTGTGGCATTCTTGAGTGGCAAGCAAAGCTGAAAACAACAAGAGAATATTATCAGTTTATGAGTCTGATTTTTTGGTGTGATTCATGCATAAGAAGTTTGGCAAATCGAAAAGCTAACTCAAGTGGTACTAGATAGTCATTTCTGATAAGGTGAAAGGGAAAAAAATTCACACGAGGGAAAAAAGAATATTGTTATAGAAGAAAATTCAAAGGTAGAAGCAGTGGAGCTGCTGCGAGAGCAATAATGATTGAAACCACGAGCCCAAGAAACCATTCAGGGCCTTCATGGTGACTGACCATTTAAGAAGATGGAACACAATTTTAAAGAACGAATAGCTACTATTTTCAGTCATCAATGACTGCAATAAGAGCTAATGGCATTCTTTCAGGCTTCAATGGCTCTGGTTAACATGTTTCTTCCACATTGAAACTACACAAAGCTAGAAGTAGTATAGTTCCGAACAAAAGAAGATGACTACTTTCTTCAAATCACTCATGAAATAAAGAAATTACCTTATGAATCTAGATATTAACAGTATAGGGTAAAAAACAATTTGCACAAGCAGCCCAGTGCTTTGCAAAATCAAAACTATGGATTATTTAATAGAAAGTAAATATATATATATATCAATTTCTTTTCAAGAAAGATTCATTTTAAAATGTTAAAAACATGAGGCATATAAAGGATTATTTCTCATAAATAGGAGAGTATCATACATAACATGCGAGTACCATACTTCTCCAATCTTTATCGTAATAGGAGAGAAAAAGAGTTGTCTTCCACTGCAGCCTTTGAATCATCATATTTCTTACATTTCTAGAAATAGAAACTCAAAATTAGATCAAGACTCCTCCAAATGGCTTGTTTAACTAAATATAGATGGTGCAATCTTGATTGATTGACATACAGTAGAACCTGTCTAAATTGATACTGACCGTCATTATTAACTTAGGGATATTAAAAAAAGTGTCATTTAATTGGTTCGTTGCGGATAATGGATATTCTACAATTCCATTCACTGAGCTAAATAAAGGAGATCGTCATGCTCTACCATACACAAGGAGGGAAGCAGAGAATTATAGAAGAAAAAAACCTCGAGACTCCAAGAAAGTTTCAACATATTCTGTGGGGAGGAGGAAGGTTTCAAGAGAACTACAGGATAGTGTGGAATACTCTGAACCTCAGTATGGTAGGAGTGTTGTGGAATGATCTAGAATCATGTATATATTATTATATTCTAGAACATTCTTTTCTAGATTGTTCCTAGGGATAGGGGGAGGACTATAAATAGGGGACCTTCCGCCAAACACCACGTCCAAGATCCAGCTATGCGATGCTGGAATTATCCGGAACTTCAAGGCCTACTACTGCCGCAGGTTCAACCGCCGATTCGCCTTGACAAGGTTGTAGTCCCTCAAAAGATCGATGTTCTGCAAGTTATCCGTTCTCGCTGCCGGACCACGATGCCGTCGAGACAATCCGTAATCGCTCGCCATGATTTGCGAGATGCGACGCTCCAATCGCCAAGGATGCGCCGTGATCCCGACGCCATCGGGATCTGAGGCAGGTTCATGAAGCCGCACGGAACCCAATGGACATCCGCAACTCATTGACTCAAATGGAGTTGGATGGCCTACGCTCCAACCGAGGTCGAGATCGCTCAGACCTCTCCGAATCGTGCCGAAGACAAAATGCGAAGTCGACACCGTGAACCTGCTGCCAGGAAGGCTTCCGAGGTTTTGCAAGCAGCGAACTCACCGGAACTCGATGCAAAGAAGATGTCGCTGACATGGAGACACTTATCGCCATCCGTAAGATCAAGGACAAGATCGCAGATGATTAACCAAAGCTTGTGCGTAAGTCAATTTCTCAAGATTAAAGTTTAAATAGTCGATGTCAAATTTTGTAACAAATACGTAGCGTAGTTATCAATATAAAAAATTTTCTGACCGGCGCAGAGTATTAATTATCGACTTGGGAGGTTTATTAATAAATGTATGAGGCCCGAAATGGACCGCCATTAGTATTAACTATTACAGTTATCGACTTGAAGATCAACTTAGACGTTCTATCAGACACCAAACGAGTATAAAAATCTTTCTACAAAAGCATTATCTTAGCGGACCTCTAAGAGTTTCGCAAGGGAGGGATTCCAAAGAAAACCTGATCTTCTTGCAAATAAAATCAGAACTTGGGTCCTCTTCCTGAGATGAATGGGGTTATACAAAGATCATACCACGAGAAAACGAGGTGGATTTTGACGACACTTCCCCTGTGCAACAAAAGCTATCTGGTATTTTGAAGGAATATATGCTTACTCGCCCCACATACCAGGTGGTCTTCCATGATCATTTTCTTTCGACAAAATACCTAAAAAAAATGTTGATGGAAGTCGAGATTAAGGCTAAAATCTTAATTTTACATTATGCAAAACAGGTGTTCGCTTTCCAGGTTTAACTCACCCAGGGCTAATCGGGACTGCACCATCCATTGAACTTCAATATTTGGAACGAAGGGAGAAGAAGTTGGTTGAAAAATGGCCCCATTCTCTTAAGATATGTGAAGTTGTGCACCAGAGGCCACTAGCATCACTACCAACAACCAGAAATTGCCTCCTTGGATTGGTAAGAAGAAAATATTCATAGATGATTCTAAGATCACTTTAATATAACCAAAAAAGTATATTTAATTAATCTGATTATTTTTTCCCCCTTCATATGAAGAAACTTCAAAAGTGCTATTATTTCTTTTATAAAGCAGCTAATAAGTGATATTTTTTTTAAATGTCATAAGGAGTTAAATTGTATTACTAGTATCAGGAGGACTTTTAAAAGCAAGTGTGAACCTTAATAGCACTTTGAAGGATGAAGAAGAAACTCTAAAGACAACTTTTTGTAATCCAATGAGATTTTTGATAGAAAAGCATTCATTATCATCAATAATGTCCACTAGTAAGGTAGCATCACAAACAAAAAAAGTTAACTACAATCATCACCATCAGCATTAGCCTTAACCTACTTAGATCCGCTCTATGAATCTTGTATGCAATCTTGTTTCGCATGATGTGAGATATTAACTCTATTTTGTGAGAATATTTTCATGCAACTGCTAATCATATTACTTGTACTATATCTCATCCTTCCAAATTAATTTTATTCATTTAAGTCCTAGGTGGGATAAAGGTTTGTTGTTGTTGTTGTACATCCTAGGTGCATCTTCTACTCTGATTGTCCTCCGTATGACCATATCATATAGCTATATTTTTCATTTTCTTAACAAGTGCTGCAATAAACATCCTTTTTAAAAAAATCATTTCCAACTCTATCATTCCTCACATACACGCATAGATAAGTAGCCACTCTATGCCCCAAGCAATTATCCATCAACCCACACTCAAACTTGATAACCAATGCTTGACTAAGACTTATAAAGAAGCCAATGTCATATCATTATTACCATATGATCACAACTAAAAATGCTGCAATAAGGCCCCCTCTTGTGCCATACAAGTATATTTAATATGAGTTATGAATCACTTTGATCATACCGGTGAGAAAAAAATATATTCACTAATGGTCATATTAACGATGAAGTGAGTCACCTAAATAATCAAAAGATAACAAAGTGAACCTTAGATCAATGGTAAAAATATTATTATTCTTTGGCTATAGCTCGATAGACCAAGAATAATAGAATCATATAATCTTTTTGCAAATTTCACATCATTCATCTCATAATCTCCTAAGCATGAGGGCAACAACATACCTATCTTAAAAGGTTGAATGACCAAGGAAGCCAAGCATCATGAATTTAATGTAAAGTTCAACGATTGATTCTTTGATTAATATTTTTTTTTCTCATATGATAGAGAAGCAAATTAAATACCAAAGTTGCACCCATGAATAACCACAAATTAGAAATAGAAAGTCCTCCAATGTGAGTAAAACTCACTAGACAATGCTTTATTTACACTATTCAATTTACATCTTAAAAATACTCCTTTCCGGTTCGCATGAACCAAATTCTCTTAGAGTTTACAAATCCTTAAGTAGCATTTTAAATGATGTATGAACACAAAAAGCAACTCTAGCATAGCAGTAGTCAAGCAAATATTAATCTCAAATTTCAAATTATATGGAGGAGTTATCATGTTATAATCATATTTCTATTGTATATTAGACAAGTATTTGATTTCATATTCACGGGAAGCTGACGTCAGAATTCATAATTTAAATAAGATCATTTAACCAAAAAATTCAAAAACAAGATAAGTAAATAAAATTGGTATAATCCATATTAGTATACTTTAGACCCCCAACTAGCTAAACATTTTGGAGTTGTTTTTAGGAATCCTTATTCAACATTATTGTGTTATGGGTCACATCCAGTGTCAATTCAAGTTGATTTACATATAATTCTTCCCCAATACACAAGTAATAAGAAAATTAATCTAAAAGTTTGCTCATTATGATACATTTTGCGGGAAATGAGGCAGTCTTAAATTTAAACACATTGATAATGCAAATCCAATCTGATGCCACTTAATTCCAGCAAAACAACCAATCAATTCGCACTAAACATCTTAACTTTTTGTCCTAAAACTCCATGCACCAATGCTCTAAGTAGTCCTGCAAATGACCAAGCACCATTCCTACTTGCTCCTACGTGAATCATCAAACTCTCAACCATATATAAAACTAGATAGTATGTATGATGATAATGATTTTGAGGTATGTTTATGTTGATAGATTGAATAACTACATGATTTCTTGTTTTAACCATACCAAAGAAAACAGAAGAGAGAGAGGATAGCACCAAAATAGACGAATGAAAAATAAATAAAATCGAAAACACTCCAACATATTAGAACTTTATGGCTCAATCTCCATCGAAAACCAACTCTACCCTAGTTTTTTGAGAAGCCTAAATAAAACAGTAGTATGAGAAAAGAGTGAAATGCTACAAATAGGCCAATCGAAAGTTTTACTTGTGCTAGAGAATACATGAAAAAGCAGAAGTGAACTTAAGGAATGAAAGAATTAAGATAATAAAAGAATTATGAAGCCGAGAAGAGTAAACGAAGTTAGAGAACATTAGTTCCAAGATGAGCATGAACAAAGCTGAAATGCAACATAATGAAGAGTAAATTATATGTAATGGTTTTATCTAGACTGTGAAAATACAAAGGACATAAAAACACAGGAGTGGGTAAAGAGAAAACTTCAATTTCCAATTAGTCAAACAAACCTCAAATAAACATTGGGAATTCAGCTAGCACAAACAGTATCTATGAAAATAGATATTCTGGGAAATGGATGATGTATGGGGCTACTGAAAAATAATCATGAGTGGCTAATTGAATTTGAAATTGCTATATGCCTGACTCTTTGATCAGAGTAATTGTTCACTCCACAAAAATATCCACAGCGGCAATTGTTTATAAAATTAAAATGGAAATAAGACCCACCATTTTTTGTTGGTCCACTTAAGCTATAGGCACAAGATAAAAAATTTTGGGATAAAGTATTCTATGGGGAATGAAGCAATACTCTAGTGATAAAATTCCGCTGAAAGCTTGAACAATGGGTGCAATATCCAGGCTAGACCTCCTAAGATCAATACCAATTTTCAAAAGGCATTTTTTGGGCTAGCATGGATCTTGCTTCGGCATGAAACAAGAAAAAATTGTCCAAGACAAGGCATCACCCAAGACAATCAGAGCTCACTTTTTGTGCACTATTAATGGGATCATAACCTAATAAAATAACTTACATTGAAGTAAATATTTATGAAATTACTAAATGTAAGCTACTATTAAATTCTCTATCTATTTAATTAAAAATATGAATGAAAAGATTATTTTCCTTTTAATCTCTTAAAATTATGTCTTCTCAAACTTATTTTTCTTCTTTAAACTCACAAAAATATAAAAGCCCTAACCCCATCTGGCCAATGTCTCTCACATATCGTGTATGCTTCCGAATCTCCACTTGTTGTGCCAGAGAAATTTCTTGTTTCTCTTCATTTACCTCATTGAATCATTGCTCGTCTTATGTCATTTTTTGCATCTCATTTTTACTTGAATTCATTGGTTCATGTCAATTAGATTTTGGAGATAAAATATGAATCATATGGTCACGAACTCAAAAATTTGAAATTTATTTCAATTTGTTCTTTTATTTGATATTTAAATTCATATTTTTATTTATAAAATATTTAAATATAAAAAATTAGGGGTCCCGACACATGCCTTGGAGCTTAGGACCAATCTCATGATATATAAGATCAAATTATCAAGTTCATTATTCTTGTGAATTGTAGATTAATGAAGGAACACCTGAATGGTAGAAGATTGCAAGTGAGGCTGCAAGAACAATCCCTGGAAGAGAAAATGGAGGAAATTGTGACATCAAAAATCTAAGTACTAGATCAAAAATATATCTTCCAGTTTTTGTGGAAGGTGCAAACCTCAGTACAGGCGACATGCACTTCTCTCAAGGTGATGGTGAAATTTCACTTTGTGGAGCAATAGAGATGAGTAGATTCCTAGAACTCAAGTGAGTGATGTACCTCTCGATTAAGTAATAATATTTCTTACATTCAACTTGAAATATGGCATTAAAAATAAATCAAGCCACCAGAAAAGAAAAAAGAAAAATGAAGATCATTTAATACGAATACCACCTAAGAAATTAAACCGGAAGTCTGTAGCACTTGACAGCCATCATGCAATAGAGATTTTTTTTTCTTTTATTTTTTTCCCACAAAAACAAGATGCTTTTCTAAACATCATTTTTTGATAAAAACATAAGTTGACTTTTAATATATATATAAGATCTGATTGGACAAGCCAAATTGCTTGAATCTAGCCTAGGTACAGATTATTTTAGTAAACCCTATGTGTTGTGTACATCTAATAATATGCATAATCTTTAAAGCATATAAATTATAAAAAGAATTGATACAATAACATAAATTAAGTCATCAAATAACAAATTAAGTCATCATTAAATAAGTATTTTATTGTATTTATATCAAACTAATTGTTAAACAATAAACAAACGTGTTCACAAACATAAATGAACAAGCAAGTTGATGTCAAGTTTGCACATTTATATAATAGACTTTTAAAAATTTGGTCAAACTTGTTCAATGATGTAAATAAACTAATTTTTTAATATCATATGAACAAATATCGAAGTTATTCATCAAGTGCGCAATTGCGACTTACAACCCTAAGTATAGAGCTCTTACAATAGTCGCTACAACTATAATATGGTTTTATAGTCTTCTCACTGATTTTGGTATAAATATCACTTTACCTACACCTCTCTACTATAATATCATTTCGGTTATTACTTTAGCAAATATTCCAGCTTATATAACACATTGAGATTAATTATCATTTTATCAAAGATTACACAAAATTCGATCATATTGTTGTTATTCACATCAACATAAAAGATCAATTAGTAGCCATATCCACCAAAGCTCTTACCAATACTCACTTTCTTACACCCAGAACAAATTGACGATTCCAAAGACTACGCAAATTCAGGGGTCGTAAAAACAAAACTCATCATGAAAGTGAATAGAAATACAATGTTGTTATGCCTTTTTCGCACTATTTGTCCAAGACAAATCCAAGCAATCCTGCTAATATCAATCAACTTTCAGTTTCCATATCCTGATTCGCCTAACTTGAGGATCAAAGCTCAATATACCATAGTATCACCATTTTACAAAAATAGAAAACTAGATCTTCACATCAATTGCTACATATAATACTTATCAGAACAATGAGATCGCACATACAAAATTTCTCGTACCTAAAATCTCCCAAAATATCATGCATTATATTCAGAAACGAATAAAACATTCCAATAAGAACATTAGAATAAAACTTTTACAATTGACATTACCATTTTTTCCAGTTGCAAATGGCATGTTGGTCCATATGGACCGTATCTAGAAGAGACCAAATTTGTTAACAAGATTTTAAACGAATCCATTAGGCCAAGTTAAAAACTTTTCTAGTTTTTTTGTTTAAATTGAACGGAGCAATCGAAATGCCATTTTTTTTTTCCTAGCAAATGCATTGTCAATCAAATAAACATCCAAATCCAAACTTTTCTAAATTTTTCTTCAAGGTGCGAGATCATAAAGGGTGGGATGAAGGAATACCTAACCCCAATGGGCCCAACCGAGATGCACGTGAACCCTATCTTCGAGATTGGACCAGTTGAGCCTCGATTCTCTGAGTGGCTGGTGTTCGAGGGCATCAGCGTGGACGAGAGCGGGAGGCAGCATTTCATGGACGCCACAGTGGCCTACAAGCGCGCCGTGCTCAATGCTATTGACTACCTCTCCAAGTTCGGCTACCCAAGGAGCAGGCATACCTCCTCCTCTCGTGCTGCCCCTGTGAGGGCCGCCTCTCCGGCATCGTTGACATTCCCAATGCCGTCGCCACCATTGCTATCCCCACCGCCATTTTCGACCAGGTCTATTCTTCATCTCTCCCCAGCTCAGTCTCTTCCCTCTTCCCGCCCTCACATGAATATTTAATATAGTCGGGATTTACATTCATAGAAAATATTTACATATCTAATATTTAAACTTTAATATTTACTTATATAATATTAAAAAATTTAATATCATATTAAAAATATCATTAATATTAAAAAATTTAAAATTAAAATATATCATTTCATAAATATATTTTAAAATAATTAGATATTAAAATATTATACATATAAATATCAAATTTAAAATATTAAATAAATAAATAAGATATATATAAATCCTCAAATTATTTATATAATGTAGGCTATTTATGAGCAGCATAATGTTCATCACATAGAGCTTTATAGAATATTTTCTCTTTATTTTTTTATAAGTTAATTATCGCAATGTGTAATATCTAATGAATAATATGTTATTCAACCTTTGTTAACCTGGTATCACAAATATAATATATTTAAAAATTGCAATTATCTTAATAAAAAATAATACTTTTTTATCACAAAAATAGTGAAGTATAGCAAAATGGGCATCCATTTATGATAATTTTTTTTGAAAAGATAATTATAAAATTATTGTAAGAAAAATAATTATTTTGAAAAAAAAAATTGTTGTCACATTTTTTTAATAAATTAGTAATTTTTTGACAGTCACGATAAAAATTATGATTCTCAAAAATTATATATATATATATGAGTTAGAAAATAATAAATTTTGGTATTATTATTCAATCATTGCAGAGGATATTCGGCCAAAAACAGGGAGGGTGCCAATCGGGAGAAAATATTACGTCCAGAGTCCGCACGTAGCTTTACGTGTGGACTCTAATCCTTGGCCGACAGGTGTCAAGCATTTTTTTTCTCATTTTAGCTTTAACGGCTTATAACCTGGACGACATCAGAATGGATCTGCACAACGCCGCTTACGCTTACCCACCCAGCCTCGCTCAAACAATGGAGAAGAAAAATGAAGACATCGCTCGACATTCCTCGACAAAAGCTTTAGGCTTTCTAATGAAGGAATTTTTCTCCCGCTCCTCGACTCCGACGTCCCGCCAGATGATTTAGCAAATCTGAATCAAAATTTGAGGTAGTATTATACATGAGGTATTTACACCTGATTCCGAACTTTAATGAATTTAGATTTTCTATTCTTCTCACCGCCCAGAGTGAACATTTTGGAACATTTAATTCCTTTAAATGAACGATGTTGTAGTAGTTTTTGGATATGTTGCGTGTACTCTCAGATCACATGATGGTACACGTTATTTTCAAATTTTGAACTGCTTTGAAATGTTTAGTATATCACATGGTAGGATGTTTGAGCTTTTCATGATGAATTCTATCTGCTTAGGGATAGTATGTTCAGTCGATGGCATTAGAATTTGTTTGCATGTTGATTTATGGTTGTTTACTTCATTTTTTATGTGTACTTTTGTTTTGGGAGAGTACCCATTTTGACATTTTTTTTAAATACTATGATGTCCTGTTTGGATACAATATGCTCAAGACATTATTTTAGAAGCAGAGGAAGGTGATTGGTTTTAGAGTTTTTTTTCAGATCTCTATACTCAGAGACATGTGATGATTTTAGACATTTTTTATTTATTTGACCGGGGAAATATGTTACAATCCAGAATAATTTGGAAGTTTGGTTGATTTTAGTGTTGTTTTACATCTCAGATTTTCAGTACTCTCGAGAGTACATATAATTTTGGCCATTTTTGTATTTTCTACCGATTATTGAGATTATGTTACATTCATTAAGGAATGTTTTGGATTTTGGTTTGGGAGATTTTGCATCAGACTTTGTCTTTATACTCTTAAGAGTACGATGATTTTGCTAATATTTTTCACTTTCTGGAGGAAAATTGTTCATTACAACCATTGTGAACAATTTGTATCGCTTTGGTTAAGATTGTTTACATTCAGCTATTCCTCTCATGAGATGATTTGGGCATTTTTTCCGCTTTTTTCCTGCTTTGGAGGAATATGTTCATTACAATCTATTAGGAATAATTTGGAGGCTGGTTGGTTAGTTTTTTAGTGTTATTTTGTATTCGTACTCTCTATAGAGTATAGATGATTTTGCTAATATTTTTCCACTTTCTTTGGAATGTTTGGAGGAAATATGTTCATTACAATCCATTACGAATAATTTGGACCGTTTGGTTAAGATATTTTAGATATGTATTCTCTATACTCTCAGAGATGATTTTATTAATATTTTTTCCACTTTCTTTGGCCTGTTTGGAGGAAATTGTTCATTACAATCCATTATGAATAATTTGGATGCTGTTTGGATGATTTTTGGAGGATTTTCAGTATTTCATGTATTCTTCTCAGACTTCGTGCTTTCTTTACTCTCTCTCATGAGAGTACAGAGCATTTTGCTTTTTTTTTGAATTTTTTTGGCCTGTTTGGAGGAAATATGTTCATTGCATTATATTAGGAGCAATTTAGAGGGTGATTGGTTGGTTTTTATGAGTGATTTGCATCTCTAATCTCATTAATTGACTTTTCATTTTGAAGTTTACTATGTATGGGTAAAGGATAACTTCGAGATGCAGCCCTACCACCGTTAGAATGGTGTTCGATAATATTACAGAACGCTTTACCGATGAAGTCATTGACATTTTAAAGAGGCTTCATCAAAGATCAATTCATTGACTCCACTAATTCGAAAGACTCAACTCATTACCTCAATCCCGCTCTTGGGACATAGAAGCAAGCTTTCTTTCAGGTGGGAAGTGCATTCCTTTCACCCCGATGGTCTTGTAGGATGCCAAATAGATATAAGGTCTTATGTAAATCCCCACTATCGCAGTCAGCCAAAGGGACTATAAGAATAAACTTGAGCATTCTGATAGCTTGCGGCAATTTGCGCAGTTGTACATACATTCTCTCAAATCTTTTTTTTGTATATCGCAACTATAGGGTGCCATCAAATTGATTTCCGTCGATGACATAGAATTTAATCAATAACCTGGCCATTTGGTCTTTCTAGTTTCACATTTGATATTACATCAAAGATGCACCTGAAGGTACCGTACATGAGGCTTTGTTACTCTTCTTATGGTATGTTTTATATCTTCAATTATGTATTATTTGATGCATTGAAGTTAACTTATATAAATATTCATTGTAGATCAAGGAGCACATAAGCATCATAAGGTCATTTCCATCCGCAGAAATGATGCGATGGCCAAAAATAAAGTTTTCGATGATGCTTTCGTTTGAGAGGATGTCGTGACACATAATAATATCACTTAATATAAGAATGTATTTATTTATGTTGTAAGTCATCACATTTTTTATTGGTTTAACAAAGGTCTGTCTTTCATTCGAGAACATATTAGAAGAAGAGACCTGGCTCCTTGAATCATTGTCCCCTGCCCAACACACAACACATGTCGAGCCCGATAGCAGTCTCATTCTAAGTCCACTATGTTCAGCCCCCACTGAATCTTCATATGTCTCTCCTCGATATTCTCCCCGTCTAGTGTATCTAGTCTGCCCTCTGGTACTACCCCCACGGCTCGCGTGGAGAGGATGAGGTTTCGTGACTTGAAAGATACTATCATCTTTCAAGCAACAATAACAGATAGAATGATATGGGATTGATTTGGGGGTCATATCGAGGAGGTTCTACCGGGCATCCTCCCAAGATCCCTGGGGGGAAGCTCTGAGGTGACCACGGGAAGCTCGAGGAGCATGGCAACACCTATGGAGGCTACCACAGAGCTTCCCGTGGAGGCTACCAGGGAGTCTCTTGTGGAGGCAACTACATGCTACCATGTGGATACTTCCACTGGGAAGCTCTGGTAGCCTCCACTGGGAAGCCCCGGAGTCCACCATGGGAAGCTCTTGTGGAGGCCTCCACGCACATGAAGATCAAGCCTTTATCAAAGATTGAGCTGTGAAGGCTCACGGATGAGGAAGAGGAATGTTGTTTCTTCCCCTTCACTCACACCAAGATGTCATGATGCGAATAAGTGATGGTGGCTCCACTCCCGAAAGCTGTAGAGATATTAAGTTACTTTCTTTTAAATTTGAGATAATAGAAACATATTTCACTAAATTTTTTTATAGGTTCGTAAATATGAGCTAATAAAAGTAGATGACCCACAAACTGTTATCGTTGTGGTGGAGGAGCATTAGTCGGAGGTATGCATCATCTCAGCAAATTGATCCTTAATTCACAATGAATCTAGCTCTTCATCACTAACTTTCATCGTCAGTAATTTCCTTGCAGCCAACAGAGACACATCATTTTGTTGACTTTTCATCTAGAGATGTCCTGTCTAAACCGATGCTCCAACTTATTGACACGTCGTTCTCCCGATTCGAGGTCAAGTAAGACATTCTTCATTCAACTCCTTCTTCATACATAAAATAACCAATTCATTTAATTAAGCTCGTTTTCAAATATTTCTCACTTGGATACAAGATTCGCGTGGAATATCATTAGTAGGGCATATCGATGAGTTGTTGACAGATCAATATCTCTCAGATGCACATGTCGATGCCTTCACCTTCTTACTAGCTGCCGAGAAGTATTCACTCTATCCGAGTCTGTATGTCCCCTATTTGTATATTGCATGCCAGATTGGTTACCCTACTGATATGCGGTATTATGATTCAATCCTTGTTTGTATAGATAGAAGCTAGAATTTATAAATGTTCTCTTCTTTTCTTGCAGAGTTATGCGAAATATGGCCTACAGAAGGAAAGCAAAATGTTCATCTAGCATGTCACTGCAGACAGTGTGTCAAGGGCTGAGCTACTCTTACTTTCAATTATAGATAATCAGCACTTGACACTCCTAGAGCATATTTAAAGGTGTCTTGTATTTTTATGACTCATTATCAAAACCAACCCATAAGGTCATTCTTCTTGAGATTGTAAGAATTATTTTCTATTTGGTTCCCCTAAATTGTTTTTTTTGCCAACTTATTAATTATACTTCTTGCTATTTAGATCAAATTACTTGTTGAAGATGCTGGCCAATCTTTTGTGAGCGATCCCATAAAATGGCCAATCGAAATGGTGAGTGGGCTGCCAGTCCAAGATAACAGTGTCGACTGCAGGATGTTTGTCTGCAAGTACATGGAGGCAGCAATCAACAAACCCCCAATGGACTGGGCTGACCACCATGATTGGCCCAAGAAGATAAATTGCTTTAGGGCTGAGTTCGCTTATGTTATCTTCTATTTTGGAATGAAAAATTCAAGCTGAGAACTGTACATTTGAAGTTTGATATTTTGAAATCACTTATTTTACAAGCTATTATTTATTATTTTAAACCTTATCTATAAATAGCATGTGCACAATCTATTCATGTTCTTCATCTTTGTAGTTCCTGCATCTACTAACATTAAGTTTCCTAATTTTTTTTTCCATTTATTCAGGACAGTTTGGATAGAATATCTTGTGTAAATACCATTTAAAACAATTTGTCATTGGTTTATCTAAGCTCTCTTCAATCACCGCTGCTGAACCTTAATTTTCCAAACCTTGTTTCATCTCAGATCAGACTCTTTCCGAGAGTATGAGTATTTCTTCTATTTTTTTCAATTTTCCGGCGCTTTGGATAAAATATGTTTAAGAGAACATCCGCAAAGAATTTAGTTGATCTGCTTAGTGAGATGTATTTTATTCAGATTTTGTACTCCCGAGAGTACACAGAGTATTTCATCTGATTTTTTTAATTTTCCTCAGCAATTTGGATAAAATATGTTTAGCAGAGGACATATGCAGCAATTTGGTTGATGCTGGGCTGCTTTAGTGAGATGTGTTTCATCTGTACTCTTTGTACTCTCCTGAGAGTACATAGTATCTCTTCTATTTTATTTCAATTTTTCTGGGCAGTTTGGATAAATATATGTTTAGCAGAGAATATATGTTACAATTTGGTTTATGCTGGGCTGCTTTAGTGAGATATGTTTCATCTGTACTATTTGTACTCTCGTGAGAGTACACACAGTATTTCATCTGATTTTTTCAATTTTCCTGGACAGTTTGGATAAAATATGTTTAGCAGGGAACATATGCAGCAATTTGGTTGATGTTTGGCTGCTTTAGTGAGATTTGTTTCATTCTACTCTCGCATTTCTCGAGAGTAAGTATCTCTGCTTTTATTTCAATTTTATGGCTTTGGATAAAATATGTTTAAGATAACATATGCAATTTGGTTGATCTTTGCTACTTTAGTGAGATGTATTTCATCAGATTCTATGTACTCCGAGAGAGTAGTATCTCTTCTTATTTCAATTTTCCGCGCTTTGGATAAAATATGTTTAGAGAACATCCAGTAATTTTGATGTCGCTTTAGTGATGTGTTTCATATGTACTTTTATACTCTATACTCATTTCCTCTATACTCTATGCACTCTCTATTCCATTGCAAATAGTTTTGGAGGCTGACTATTAGAATATTTGAGGTGTTTTGAGAACTCTTTGTATTCTCCTCAGACTATAAATTATTTCTTAATTTTTTCCATTTTTTCTTTGCAGGTCGGGGAGGAATTGTTTACTATAACTTTAAAGCAGTTTGGAGGCTCCTAGGTTGCTTTTTTGATGAGTTTTTTGAGTAGTTTTGCAAGTGTACCATATGTACTCTCTATCCCCTTTATACCCTCTGTACTCTTTATACTATATATACTCTCTATACTTTATATACTCTCTATACTCTTTCAGACTCTCAGACTATCTATACTCTATTCTGTCATATGTAGTTTGAGGCCGAATTATTAGAATATTTGAGGTATTTTGTAGCTGAACTCTTTGTATTCTCCTCAGAGTACATATTATTTTCTTAATTTTTTTTCCATTTTTTCCATTTTTTCTTTACAGGTCAGGGAGGAATTGTTCACTATAACCTTAAAGCAGTTTGGAGGCACCTGGGTTGCTTTTTTTATGAGTTTTCTGAATAGTTTGTGCCTACTCTCTCAGATTCTCTGACTATTTACGCTCAGACTTTCTATACTCTATACTCTACGCTCAGACTCTATGCATTCTCGATTCATTACTCATTACTCTCAGACTCTATAATCTCTGACTCTTCTAATCATGGGTGATATAATATTGTTTATGTTTCTATGATGATTTCTTTACTTTGTTTAGAGAAAATATGCTTAATTTTGATATTCAAATTATATCATATTTTAAATTCAGATCAACTAAAAAAGTGAAGTTAAAATTTACATTACCTAAAAATTAATAATTACAATAATTTGTATTGTCTAATATCTAAAAATTACGATTGAATGATACTTGGTATGTCAAATCGGAAGCTAGTAATAAACCATTATACTCAGTTACATTCATAATTGCACAATCTGAAAGTATGAAGGAGAAGCAATATAAACCACTTAACATGTGAACTTAATATAAGAAGACGATTATTAAACTTAACTCTTTAATAAAGAAAATTATGTTCTTTAAAAATGTGCTAGAATTTTTTAAATGTCTGAAATTAGTTTCTATCGAAATCATGTTTCTTAAAACCTACTTCTATAATCATGCATAAAATAGACAAATAAACTATCGAACATGCAGCTTAGCAACGTCTTATTCAGAAATATAAATTTTGAGGGCAATGTGGAGCAAATTCTTTATTTTAAGATGACGAATTTTTTTAAACAATCTAATAACTGAAAGTATCATCTTAATTAAATTAATATTATTAATAAATTTATAAATAATTAGTAAACTAATATCATCAGTACTAATATCATCTTCATTACATAAATTTTTTTTCTTCAAGTTCTATTAATCTTATTGATAGAAACATACAGGATTATCAAATTTTGTAATGCATGCAATAAAAATCATTTCATAAAATATAGAGTACTTTATAGAGTATATATCAAACTATGTAATGTCTACAATAAAAATTAGTTCATCCTCTTAAGCAAGGTAGAGTCATCAATCAGATACTGAAATTTGGTAAAATATAATAGGGGATAAACATCAATACATCATTCAACATACATCACAGACCGGCTGAATTTCATAAGCTACCAGTATAAATTTAGTAATTGGAAATTGGACCGTCATTTAAGACCTATTAATTTTTTTCTTTTTAGGGGAACCCCATATAGGAAAATTTTACTGCCACAGTCAAAGGATTACAAGGTCCTTAATAGGGGATAAACTTAATAACTACAACTTAAAGAGCTACAAACAGCCTAGAGAGAAAATCTCCTAGCTAAATACAGTCAAAATATGTGAAAGAGGAAAAGAAAGCTAAAGGTATAAATAGAGTAAAGGAGCAAGCAATTGGTCAGCCATCAGCAGAAACTCTTCAGGATAAGAGAAGTGTATGCCTCCAGAAGAGAAGGAACCTGCAAAAAAATAAGCAGAATTTGCAAACATCTAGAAAGAAGAATTAGCATAGTTAAAGTGTGACAAGCTAGGTTGAAAGTAAAATAATGTAATGAGAGAGATATGGAGAAATAGGTGGAGAAAGGCTCAGACTCAATCACTCCAAATTGGGGCTGCCGCTAGCATGAGCATCCAAACTTCAAAGGAAGGGTTACATCACACGTACTACTACCAGCCAAGGAATGGGTGAAGTCATCCCAGCCATCATAGCCTACAAACCTGGGGGAAAATGGTAGCCAATTTGATAGAAATCTTGTGATTGTAGCCAACAACACCCCTGGGGGAAACTGGTAAAGGGTTGTCAACTCCCCTTTCTAAGATAATAAACACCATACAATACAAGCATAACAGCATAAAGCATAGCCAACACCCCCCCCCTAACCACACAACATTACTAATCACAGTTACCTGCTTACCAAGGCACAACCACATTGACATATGCAAGCATAACAACATAAATTATATTGGTAAAGGGATGGCCTAAACAGAACCAATATTATATCAGAATGCATAGTCCACAACAACCCCACTTAAGCAACCCCTAGTGAGAAAATCACAAAAGTATCGAATACGATGGTATCTATCACCATTTAAATAACATCATACCCCAATATACTTGGTGTCAAAAGAAATAAGAATCGATTGAGATAGTGGATAATTTCATACAACAAAGGCATATTTAATAAGGATGACCACATGGCAGTCAATAGACCAATATTAATGTCCAAGCAGAAAATAATTGACCAATATTAATGTCCATTTGGGCCTTTCTGGTTTCGAACAAGTTTGGCTATATGTATTCTCTGTACTCTCATGAGAGTATAGAGGATTTAGCTCAATTTTTTCCACTTTCTCTGGCCTGTTTGGATGGAATATGTTCAGTAGATTCCATTAGGAACAATTTGGAGGTCGAGTTTTGGGGTATTTTGCATTCAGACTTTTGTGTAAACGAAGCCGAGATGATGTGTTCGTTCGCTGCTTATTTATTTATTTGTTCAAATTGGCTCGTGTTGAAATAGCTGCTTTATAGAGTGTGTTCGAAAAAAATTGTGTTCGCTTTTTGTTCCCTTGAAATTGGCTCAATTTTATTTTTTAATAATATTTATTTTTCTTAAATTTCATTTAAAATTTAAAAAGTAAAAGAAATATTTAATGGAATCTTATACAGTAAAAAAATTAAGTACTATTGGCAAAAAATGAAACTAAAAGATATACAAAATAATGATATACAATCAAAATTTTATTTTTACAGTTAAAAAAATTTAATTATATAGTAAAAAAAACTAAGTAATATTAGCAAAAATTAACTAAAAATTTAGTTAATTGAAACTAAAAGATATACAATCAGAAATATTTATTTTTACATAAAATTGAATACAATTTAAAATGCTAACTCATATTATCACAATTTACAAATTTACAACTTACTAGAATAAATCCATCCTAAAAATTTACATGATCATATACAAGTAACAATTTGATTCAATAAAAGCTAACAAAATAGTGATATTACAATTTCCAAATCCAATCCAATCCATAGCTTCAAGCCTCCAAGTCTTCAAGCTTCAACCAATCTTGAATCTTCAAAACAAGAATACGACCGCATGTAAATAAAATTAACAAGAAAATATGAAATAAATATTATGAATGGGCTCGTAAAATTAAAATAAATAATCATGCCGAATATGTGTGAATTTTAAACATTAAAAAATTGACAAAATGAAAGATTAATAATAATAAGTGTAGGAAAAAAAAATGAAAAGAACATTGAATAAGCTAAAATTAGAGTGAGTAAGGAGGAAAAAATGTAAAAAAAAAACTTTGTACATAATATAACAACAAAGAACAATTAGAAATCACAAAAAATTAAATTGAATGTTTGAAAATACAAACAAACAACTACCAAGCTAAGTTTCATCTCATACATCTATTTAGTTTTCCACCATAGCCCATTAATATGTAATATCACAAGTGATATTACACATTAATAATTGTAGCATCTATTTCAAATTGACCAAGTGTAGCATCTGTTACACATTAATAATCGTCAGCAGCCCCCCAAACTACAAATGTCATCAAGCCCAAGACAAAAACCAAACCCGAAGATAGAAACCAAGCCAGAATCACCCAAGAGTCAAGACAGCATTCAGCAGCCCCCCAAACTCCAAAGGTCATCAAGCCAAAAGCACCTAAGACAGAAACCAAACCCGAAGACAGAAACCAAGCCAGAATCACCCAAAAGTCAAGACAGCAGCCCCCCAAACTCCAAATTTCATCAAGCCCAAGACATAAACCAAACCCGAAGACAGAAACCAAGCCAAAAGTGGATACTTGAGAGTGCTCATCTTCCACCATTCAAGAACATCAAACGAATCATTATTGTACAAGTATAATCCCTCCTCCAAATAAGTTTGCAAATCAGATTTTGATGGCTGAATAGAACGAGAAGCAACAATAAAATCAGCAAATCCTAACATACAATTAAAATTTGATGAAAAGGGCACATCAACTGCTAGTTGTGAAGATCTACTAGGAATTGAAGAGCTTGGAGTACTAGTATCAACGAATATTGATTGTAGATTTCCCAAATAACATCTTCAACATTCTTAATCTTGGATTCTACTTCAGAACTAGAGTATATTTTAGGAAAAGTGAAAGTAATGAATTTCATTTTCAAACGTGGATCAAGCACAGCAGCCACTGACATGAGTAAATTGCATTCTCCCCAGTATTTGTCAAATTTAATTTTCATAACAAAGGGCCATTTACTGAATTCATCCGACCTAATTGCATTCTTCAATAAGTAGTTTATTTACCCGCATGACAGGTAGAAACATATTTGTAGTTGAATAAGAAGAACTCAAATCATTTTTGTCACATTATGAAAATGGAAAGAAACCTTCTAATATGCTCATCTATACCACTCAATTTAAGGTAACCACTTATAGTTGGAATCGCATAATGAACGAACACATTGTGGTAAATAAAAGCACTCAAGCATTAAGTAAGTTCCATCTTGTAGGAACATCAATGCATAATCCCTTTCGACGTGGGGATCCCTAATTATTTTACACTTCAACAAACTTATGTAACTGAAAGAGACTTTTAAGGTATTTTATTATCTCCCCGATTTTATGTGTTATTTATTGCACTCTTTCAAACCATCTTGAACCATTATATTCAAGATGTGAGCACAACATCTAACATGAAAGAAATGACTTTGAAAATATAACTTTTATCTAGACTGAAAATTAATTTTTAAAGCATTTGCAGTAACATCATTATTACTAGCATTATCCAATGTGATAGTAGATACCTTGTCCTGCAAATTCTAATCTATTAAACAATCACACAAATAAATGTACCGATGTGTGGAGGATCAAGCTCAATAAAGTTGATGATTCGCTTATGCAGTTGCCAAGAATCATCAATATAGTGAATTGTTAAGTACATATAGCTCACTGTTTGATTTGAAGTCCAACAATCAGATGCCAAAGAAACTATATGAATGCTCTTAAGAAATGTTTTTAATCTCTCTTTTTCTTTTTCATATACTTTCATGCAATCACTCCTAATAGTGTTTCTAGACACCCTCTCATAATTGGGATTCAATACCTTCAACAGAATATTAAACCACATATGCTCAATAATCCTAAATGGATACTCATGCAAAATTATCAGTTTTCAATTATTTCTCTTATCTGAAGATGATCATAATTTTTGGAGTCATGGAACAATGGAATCTCAATTTCTGAATTGCCATCAAAAGACATAAAATTTATTTTTTTTTGACTTTTGTCTGCCAAGTCAACAACTTGTTTATTCTTGGCCTTGATTTTATCACATTCTTTCACATGTCTCAAGAGTTGTGAAGTTGTGCCAGTTTTGGATTTATGAACAACATATGCATTGTAAAAAGGGTATACTCTCTCCCTTAAATATAGAAGTGGTTTCTATAAAGTACTCCCATACTGAAGATATTTTCTTTCTACCTCTCTTAGGGTTAACTTCTGCACTAGTAGTCTCAAGTACATTCCCCTATGATTCAACATGTTGTGAAGAAATAGTTGGAATTTCATTACCATATTCAGCTCCTACAACTATATCATTACCATATGACGCAGACTGAGAATGATCCACATTAGACATGATTGCACACTAAATAAAAAAAGAAAATATGAGTTAGGACCACATACACATACACTCTCCATACTAAGTGTTTATTATAACATGTGTGTTTATAGTGTTTAACTATTACAAAGAAAGAAACTCAAAACCAAATAAAGAAAGGAACTCATAACATATAGGTGTTTATAGGTATTTCTCATTTCTAAATAAAGAAATAACAAACCAAAATGCATAACATATAGGTGTTTATTAATTACCATAACATATAGGTGTTTAAATAAAGAAATAACAAACTAAAATGCTAATTTTATCTGATCTACTATCAGCACCAAATCAGCTCAAACAAAACATTATTAGCATGGGCACCTTTGCATCTCATTTAATCTTGTTTGGCAACTTCAGCTCTATATTCAATGTTCTTTTACTCTTCTCATTTAATCAGCTCAAAAAAAAACTAAAAGATATACAAAATATATAGCAACTAATTTTATCTGATCTACTATCAGCACCAAATCAGGTCAAAAATTGAAGAGTAAAATAATGGTCGGACAAATTAGAATGAGAAGAGTAAAAGAAAATAAAAAATCAAATAGAGACAACAATATATAGTATCCATGCCAATAGAGACAACAAAATAATGGTCGGACAGGACAAATGAGAATAAGAAGAGTAAAAGAAAATGAAAAATCAAACAGAGACAGCCATATATAGTATCAACGCCAACAGAGACAACAAAATAATGGCCGGACAAACCGAGTAAGCACTTCAAGCACTTCAAGCATTTCAATAACCTACAGGGAATAACCGAGTCATCCACAATAAGCATAGCTACATAAGGTGGAGAATATCCTACAGGGAATAACCGAATAAGCACTTCAAGCATTTCAATACCGGAGACATAAACATATAACACATACATCAAGTGACTCAAGTCTACAAATGAAAAATCAGAGTCACAAATTGTAAAAGCTTAAGAGCATTTCTCCTTTAACATGAAATCAAGTAAGAGGACTAGAGGAATTTCTATCTATATAGATCATAGCATTGCAACTCAAAGCAAGAGTAATTGCTTCACATATCAACAAAAAACACTACACATTAAAAAGAAATATATAGATTATGAGGGAGAAGAGTTAAGAGAATGATAGCACATGCAAAGTTGACCGAGTCTCAAGTAGAAGCTTGATAAAAAGAAAAAAATAATGGCCGATACCAAACCCTAAAAAACCAGAGATCACGTCCAGAGGTTCGGCTCTTGCTTACAGATATTAGCTGAACTTGCAAGACTCTAAGAAGAGTAAATCTCAACGCCGTAACACTAAGAAGAGAAGAAACTACAAAGTGACGGAGGGACTTACAGGATTAGGGCAAATTTGCAAAGTCGAGAGAGACTCGAGAGAGACCGAGACGTCGTGTTAGGGCTGCTAGGTCGCGACTCGCACAAGGAAGGTATATATCCTTCGAGTTGTTTTAAATCGCAGCCATTGAGATAAATTGTATGGCTATGATATTACCCTAAATATTACCTTATAGATTATCATAATTAAAAAAATCCCTAAAATTATAATTATAATATATTTTAACTTATTTGATTTAAAATGTTATCAACTAATTTAATTATTAAATTAAATATAATTTCTAAAAATATTTAATGACAAATTATATTTTAAATAAAATTTTATATAATTAATTATAAGTATTTATTTATTTCGAGCTAAATCGAGCCGATCACGATCGAACAAAGGATTGTTCGTGTTCGACTCGTTTATAAATCGAGCTTGAAAATTTTGTTTGTGTTCGGCTCGCTTAGTTAACAAACGAGCCAAACATGACTTACTTAACGAACACGAAATGCTCGAACAACGAAGCTTTTTTGACTATATCAGATTGCATCTGTAATTATCTGCACTCTCAGACTTTCTTGTACTCTCAGATTTCTCTTTATACTCTCATGAGAGTATAAGGTATTTTGCTAATAATTTTCCTCTTTCTTTGGCCTGTTTGGAGGGAATATGTTCATTACATTCCATAAGGAGCAATTTGGAGGCTGTTTGGTTGATTTTTAGTGTTGTTTTGTATATGAACTTTCTGTACTCTCCTAAGCATGGGTTGGAGAGTACAGATTCAGCTAGTCGCGTGGAAAAAAACCAAGGAGAAAACTGAACTCCACAATGGGCAGTAAGGGCAGAATCATTGAAAAACTACTAAACAATATAATAAACTCAAATATAAGATAAACTGAGTGTCTTCGAGCAAGTATTTGATTATGACATAATCGAAAGTGTCTTCAAAATAATTGACCAATATTAATGTCTATTAAATAAAAATTGAAATATGAGATTATTATATCTATAACCATTAAGTTGAAGATGCTTTGAAATATTGACTTGAATAATATATGAGTATCTATAAGCATTGATTAGTAAATCTTAGTTATCAAATGTCATAATATATTAATTCATTTTCAATAGAAATTAATAAATTTTAAAATAAATTCATGAAATTTGTATATTTTGGTATAGATGACAAAAATAATAGTACGATTAAGAATAAAGATGAACACAAGAAGCAAGAAAAATGAAGTTATAAAAGAGTAAAGAGAGTAAATTCTTATATTTCTATAAAACTCTAATGCAAGATATTGTTTAGCATTATGGTAAGATTGTATCGACGACGCTGACTTTCGTGAGATAATTTCATTAAAAAATTCTGTAAAATGTTGCACCTCTGATGTAGTCTTCCTAACCGAATTCCTTAGATGAGACTGTTGGTGTGCCTGTTAAGTAGAAGAAAGTCATCATGGAGACTTTAAAGCATTACATAAATGATTGTGATGACGTAATTATGGTTGTAATCGACATTCATGCGTATAGATGAAGAACACATAACCGAATGATATCATGCATTAAAATGTTTTCTAATAATATACATCATCAATTTAGTGTACCCTTCACGGATTGATTGATTTGAGCTCGAGTTGAATTCCTACAAGAGAACATCGTATTAGTTGAAGGTTTTACATGATGTGATATTCAGGCGTATCTCAAAAAATACTCCGCATAACAGATAAAGGTGAACGTGGCGCAAGTTATGCACCACTCTCAGACTGTACTTTAGTTTCTGTAACAACAAAAATAGGATGGTTTGAAGATTAACATCAATATTTAAAATACTACAAATTAAGAGGCAAATATAAAATTAGTTTTGGCTTTCTTGGATCTCTCCCAATATCCTTTAAGCCTCGGAAACACCATTTGACGTTGCTTAACCGGATCCTTTAAGATGTCTTTTCCCTTCACCGTGGTTGACTTCTTCTTAGTTGTTCACACCGAGGAGAATTCCCACTTATTATGAGAGACATCATATAGTTTTTTAAGGATCCAAGCATATACCTCGCCTCTCTTATTACCATGTGCCCTGATGCTTATTTGATATGCATATCGACTTATGTCATCCCAGAAAATAATGTCACTTGCATTTCCATCTGTGCTTTCCACATCTCTTAATTTTTTGTATGCACTATCGATGTAGATATCCCTCTTTCTCTGGTAGACCATCACATGAGAAAATACTTATCCGAAATGCGCATAACATCTTCCTGACTAAGGACTCTGATACAGTAGGCACAAAGTAATCCCATCATTTTTAAATTTTTTTGCAAGTCTGAGTTACATCTAGGGTAGTCCCATTGAAATGGACATCCATGTTTTGATGCATTTTTATTCTCTAAGTTTCTCACCAAATACTATGGGTCGTCATCGACCACGATTCTTGATAGCCTCCAACTCCATGCAAAAATTTTTCCTCAAACATAGTATAAAGCTTTCTTGTATAAAATATAGTAGCTTGTTTTAGAATTGGACTGGTCTTAACAATAGGAACAATTGCTTACTGGCTACACTTGAAGTCTTCATCATGTTCATTCCGACGCCATGCCTTTATAACCTTCTCCAACTCCAAGAAACAATCTGTGAGCAAACTTGTTGGTTTAGAGATTCTGTGACATATGTTATTCGTGGACTCACTACGTTGAGTTGACAAGATGCCCATACAGAATGAATCTTTGATGAATGCAGTGGACCACTTGGATCTAGTTTTATAAAGCTCAGACAGCCAAGCATGATCATGCAAATTGCCTTCTTCTAGCATGGCAGACCAAGCTTCCTCAAACTCTTCCTCTGAGTCACACTTGCTCATGCATAGGTTGTACTCTCTTATTACTATTAAAGCAATGAACCTTGGAAGGAGCTTTCTTCGAAATATGTCATTGGCACAACCTATGATGAGTATGCGGTAATACAATTTCGATAGCTCTCGCCATAGCCTGATCTTGATCAGATCATTTGAGAATAGATTGAAATATCACCTTGCAGGTAATATGAAGATTGATTTGGTAGCCATTGAGCATTTCTCATATTGCCTTGATCTATTGATCAAGTAGAGAGATCTCTTGGATCCTGGTTGCTTGTGATCACTAAGTTGGATCTGGTTTGATTTTGAATAACTATCATCATTGGACTGATAAGCAGGGCTCTTTCACTGCGGCCTTTTCTTATGGCTTGTTGAGTGAGGAGAGCATCAACAACTCAGCCATATTTGGGCTTGTTGAGTTTGACCTTTAGAACCTACTCAAGTCTTCAACTTAAGTGGGTTTGTGGTTTTGTCATCGAGAGCGGGGCACTTTCTGGCCTTTTCTTGCGGCTTGTTGAATGAGGAGAGCGTCAGCAACTCGGCCATTTATGGGCTTGTTGAGTCCGACCTTTAGAACCCATTCGTGTCCTAGACTTCAAGATGTAGAGGTTGATGTTTCTCCAACTCAGTTGATTGAAGCTTCTGAAATCGGGAGTTCTTTTGACTTGATCTCTAGAATTTGGGAAATCTGAGATAAATTTCTTGACATTTAGGGCTGTCTTTTCATGCATAGAAATAGATTCATTTTATTCCTGCAAGACTCTGCAACTTAATAGTAACAATTATGGATATATCCAGGGATTTCGGCATAAAGCTCGATATCAACCTGAATAAGAATATATTTGAGGATCTCATCTTATGGCACGATGTCAACTCAAATAGACTTAATATAAACAAAAATAATGTCCCTTGTCTTGTAGGGGGAATTCTAAAGTACATTTAGGAGAATTTTTCAAGATGAAAATATACAAATAAATCTATATTTAAATTGATGTATTCTATAGGAGATTTTAGCATACAACATTGATTTTATTTGTATTTAAAAATATAAAAATGCCACTTATGTAATAGGGGAATTTTCACGAAAAAGTTCTTTATCTCGAGTATGTTTATTTAGGGATCTCGGCATAAAGCACGATGTCAACCTAAATAGATATGCTAAAAAAATGTCCCCTGTCTTGCAGGAGGATTTTTATTATACTTTGGGAATGTATTCCCTACGTATAATACTTTTTCAAGTATTGACCATTAATTAGCGGTATTGGTCTTTCACATTTCAAGTTGATGAGTTGGTACGCCCTTCCTTGGTATACCTTTTCAATAACAAAAGGGCCTTCCCAGTCAGGGTCAAATTTGCTACCAAATTTTTGATTGGGAATAATTAGTCTTCTCAGCACCAGGACCAATTCGCCTCTTTGGAATGTTCGGGGTTGCACCGTATGATCAAAAGCCCTAGACATCTTTGCCCGATAAACTTCTAGATTCTGATGAGCTTGTAATCTAACTTCATCAAGTGCATCGAGTACCTCCATTCTCAAACGATCATTTTGATCTTCAGTTAGATTGTATTGGATGGCTACTCGAAGTGAAGGCAACTCAACTTCGAGCGAAAGAACTGCTTCAGTTCCAAATACCAATGAATAGGGAGTAGCTTTAGTCGACATCTTGTAGGTAGTTCGATACACCCATAGAGCCTCTACTAGCTTTGTATGTCATTCTCTTTTATTTCTAATGAGAATCTTCTTGAGCAGTTTGACTAATGTCTTGTTGAAAGCCTCCGCCAAGCCATTTTCTGTTGGATTATATATTGAAGAGTATTGCCAATCAATTTTATGTCGATCGACGAATCTATAAATCTTTGAACTTTTGAAAGTTGTGTTGTTGTCAGAAATTATTCGACGTAGCACTCTAAATCTATAGACTATATTATGCATGAAGAAGTTGATCATTGATTAGTAACTTCTTTAAATGGAGTAGCCTACTTAGAGAAATAGTCAGTCGCTACTATGATGAAGCGATGTTCAGCTGACGACGGTGGATCAATTGATCCAATTACATCTGTACCCCAACAATCGCATGGCCAGGATGCTATTGTTGAGTATAATAGATTTGGAGGTTGATGGATGAGATTCTCATGTACTTGACATTCATGACACTTCTTAGCATGATTAATACAGTCTCTCACCATAGATGGCCAATAATAACCCATCCTTTTGATCTTTCTATCTTGGGACTGGCCGATGTGCAACAAAGTCTTTCATGAACTTCAATCATCACTTTGCTAGCTTCATCTACACCCAGGCATCGTAGCCACATTTGTTCAAAGGATCTACGATATAAAGTGTTGTTGATGAAAGCATTGCACATTCTCTTTTCGATTTGAGCTGTTAGTGATCTATTACTTAGTAATTTGTCATCTTTAAAGTAGTTGATGAAGGCTTGCCTCTAATCGCGTGACTCTTCTATAGCAAAGGCTTCACACAGATTTTCTGAGGCAATGTTACTCTTAGCTCTTATTGGTACAACTTCTTGTTGATTTTGGAGAGTATGAGGAGCAACTTGGGTCACATCCTGCTGGATCAGATTTGGTAACCCTTCTACCTGCGGGGATTGATACTTTATTATCTCTAGATCTCATCGAGTAAATATGCTGATCATGACATAATCACCATTCATACTTATCATTTCCTTAGCTAATTTTGCCAAGCAATCGGCTTTACTATTCTCGGATCGAGAGACTCTAATTAATGTGATATTTGGTATCTGTTTCATAAGCTCAAGAACTCGTTTGTGATAGAAAGCTAACTCAAGCTTGTTGATTCTATAGATGCCAAGTACTTGATTTATTATAAGCTGAGAATCGTCGAAAATAAGCAAGTTCTGAATGCCTAAGAAAATAGCTTCTTCCAGACCTGTCACTAATGCTTCATATTCAGCTTCATTACTAGTTCTTGGCTCGGTCAACCCATATGATCATCTCATTATCCCTCCTTTTGGTGTTATAAAGATAATGTTGATTCCTGCTCTTGCTCTTAGGAAATTTAGATGTTGGGCTTGTTTGATCGATGAGGCTCCATCAAAGTACATTTCCCAAATTTGTGATTTCTCTCTTTCATGAATGAGCATAATTTGCTCATCAGGAAAATCATCATTAAGGGAAGAGTCTGAGGGAATGGGATGTGCAGCAAGAAAATCTGCTAAGACTTGTCCCTTCATTATTTTCTGCGGAATATATGTGATACCAAATTGCAAAAGCAATACTGCCAATCTTGCCAAGCGACTTGTCAATGTTAGTCTTGTCATAAAGTACTTCAACAGATCAATCATTGAGATGAGTGTAATCTTGTGAGATAACATATAATGACGAAGCTTTTGAAACTCTTTGCTCGGTAGACTTTTAGATTTTGTTGAGCTTGGTGCCTGACCTCGCCAAGTCTACCAAATTCTCACATCCGTAGACAAACATTCTTATATTGAGTGAGATTGTGTTGAATGGCTACTCAGAGTGAAGGTAGTTCAACTTCAAGTGGAAAGATTGCTTCAGCTCCAAATACTTTAGCATAAGGAGTGAATTTTATGGGAGTACAGTCTAGATGTCAAGCTGTTGTCTATTTGTAAGAGAATTTTACTTCAAGATTTTGGCCTCCAAATTTGCTCACCTATTTGTCGGGACCTTTTGACGGTGGATTCTTAGACCTATGGTCCAAGTGTCACGCCTCGATGTTCACCGTACAGGACTTGAATTAGTAGAAATCTTACTAGGGTTGTAGGAGGAGGTATCTTTGAAGGAGCAACTCTGGCCTCCCTAATGATAGGACCTTCATATTTTTTTTATCAGTCCTTTCTCCTTAGCAACTTCGAGAACCCGATGCACTCTTGCATATACAGTTTCAAGTTTCCTCACTGGATAAGCTAGAATCTGATGTTATATAGTCCAGAATGACTATTTGATTTGATCAATAGAGTTGTTCTGCTTTACTCATCTTAGGCTAGCAAACCTGTTTTGGGCTGGAACACTCGCTTCTGGTTCCACAGTTGGTTGTACAATTTTCTACTTGAACAATGGCTGTTGAGCACGTAGTTCAGCATTTCTCTTTCTTTATTATATCTAGGTTAGCTTGTTTCCAGATGAAGAAGCTTTTGTGCTGCTATTTCTTCTCGAGGACTTCGACCTTCATATTTATTTTTTTTTACCGAGACCTTTGGGTAGATTCAACATGTGGTTCAATGTCACGATGTTCACCGTGCAAAAATTGCTTAGAATAGTCATGAGCTCTTACTACCACTGATTGTAGCTTTTGTAGTGGAGCATTTTTGGCTTCTTTGATAATTAACATTTGATACTTGTTATTCATAAGGTATTTTTTTTAACAACCTTCAGAACTCTAGGTGCTTGAGTAGATAGAGTTTCATGTTGTTTCTACAACTTGGAGCTGACTGCTGACTACTCGAGTAGATAGAGTAGATATTTTCCTACAACTTGAAGCTTACTGCTGTTGAGCCCAAAAACACCACTTAACATCACCAGTAGAGCTATTCCTTTTCACCCATCTTAAAATTTTAAAATTTATTATGGGGTAGAAATACTCGCTTATGGTTGTAAGGTCAGTTGTATAACTTGTGATTCGGATAGCAACTACTGAACTCGCGGTTAGTGTTTCTTCTCCTTTGCCTTCTACTCAATTTTCCTTCATAAGAGAAGGCTTCAGTATCATACCTTTCTCATACCTTTTTAGTGTGAAATGTTCAACTGGCAGGGTTGTCGCATTTACAGGTATGGCTGAGACTTTCTGTCCAGTGAAAGTTCTCTTCATGACTAGAGCCTCAAAATGAATTAATCCTTTAAGTATAAAGGCTCTCTTTTGAGGAACCTCAGTAGTAGTAGTGGCCATTGCAATTGTCCTCCTCCATTGCACAGGTTGGTGAGTATAATATACAGGTGCTTCAGGTGGAGGATTATTTGCAACGGTGATGGATGGAAGTCTACACTATCAAATTGAATGGTAGCTCCAACAAACCCAATATTGATTACAACATTAGCCAGATGGATATTGGCTCCATGACCTAGCTGTATGATAAACATTGTTCTAACAGATCCATCGATATACAGAACAAATAGATTAGTCATAAGAATATGATTGATTTAAATTTAATTGCATTGATGATTAATTATAAATATCAACTTTAATCATGCTTTACTGCTACTATAGCTAAAATTTGACTAGCCAAAGATAGAAAGAGAAACATGTCCCCAACGGAGTCGCCAGAAATCTGTGGGCTATGAAAATTTGTCACTGACCTCTTTGATGAAAAAGAGTGATTTTAAAGTGTCAGTGTAATTTTCAGAAGGCAGATGAGATAGTAGATAAGACACTACCTAGAGATTTCATCCTCATTTGGTGAGAACTTTAGATCTGGTTCTAGGTTTCCTATAGGCGCAAGCCCCTATAGTTAATTACCCCTCTCAATAAGTGAGAGAACTTTCGATTAAGGCTAGTCGTTAGATCGCTTAATGTGTAGCGTATAGTAGCGGCATGTAGAGTTTTATAATTTAGATCATGGAATTTATCATTTCAGCTTAAACCGGATGGTTGGGGGAATGATGACGTGTCCGATCTAGATCTCATGGTTCCATCATCCCGGGCAATCGCGATCCCTAGTTTACTTAGTCAGAGGAGGTAGTCGACCCAACCTGATAAAAGGATCCTCATCAGCAACACATGGGTTACGTCATCCAAGAAATCTTTGTAGACTTGGGGTGGTGTTTGTCTAAGGAGACAATCTTAAGTCCACCTTAGCTGACAGAGGGTTGTTTGCCCTATCAAGTATATCCTATGATTCATAACTCAAAGACGAGGAGAGAGAGCATACGGGCTACGGTCGTGATTGTAATATAATGGAGGACCGCCAAACCACCCGATCAGTCCGGTCATGCTTCATCATGGAGCTCTGGCCACAGTTCAGAGGACCGGGCATGCACCAATTGGCAAGATATTGATTGAACATAGCGAGAACACTTGATTTGGTTTCCATGTAGAGTTTTCTTAATTTATCATCCTCGATAAACTATGCGGAAGGTGGATGGATTGAATTTTATTTAAGTTTTAATGATAGAGCTTCATTTATGCGGTTTGATTGATATTTAAAATTGATTGATTAGAATATGTTTAAAGCTTTAGATCCTCAATTATTTAGGCTAAACGAGATTAGATCTACTGTCACATAATAGAATCAATTTCTCGGATATTTCACTGATTTGAAACTCCTTTTATAGGTTTTTAGGTTTTGTTAACCCGGGCTCAGTCATAAGACTAAACCAGGAAGCAACCCGCACAGTATCCTCAGACACTTGAATTTAAGCATTCAGCGTAGTGTCGAGGCCCATGCGGGTGTATTTAAGAATTCATATAATTTATGTTTGAATTAAGAGCTTTAGATCTTGTCAACTCTGTTTAATTGCTAACAGAGGATTAGATCTCGTCACGTAATCAATTTCTCAAATATTTCACCGATTTGAAACTCTTATTATAGGTTTTAGATTTCGTTAAGACCCGAAAGACAGCATCCTCAGACACTTGAATTTAAGCATTCAGCCTAGTGTTGGGGCCCATGTAGGTGTATTTAAGAATTTAGGTAATTTTATGTTTGAATTAAAAGCTTTAGATCCTATCAACTTTGTTTAACTGTTAATAGAGGATCAGATCTACTGTCACCCGACAGAATTAGCTTCTCTAATATTTTACTGAGTTGAAATTCTTATAATAGATTTTTAGGTTTTGTTAACCCGGACCCAGTCCTAAGACTAAACTGGGTAGCAACACGTGCAACATCCTCAGACACTTGAATTTAGGCATTGAACATAGTGTCGGGGCCCATACGGGTGTTTATAGCTTAGTTATTTATCTAATTAATGAAATCATTGATTTTAAAAATCATAATTAGAATGAAATTCCTTTATTTTTGGTTGAAGGAAGCCTTATGATTTTTATAGAATTGGATTTAGTATCGTCTTCTATTTGCTTGTACAAAGGGTTGCAGATCTGGTGGCAAATTTTTGGAGCCCATAGAATCGACCTCTTTGATGAAAAGAGTAGTTTAAAGTATCGGTGTAATTTTCAGAAGACAGATGAAATAGTAGATAATATATTACCCAGAGATTTCATTCTCATTTGGTGAGGACTTTAAATCTAGTTCTAGGTTTCCTATAGGCACAAGCCCCTATAGTTAATTACCCCTCATAATAAGAGAGAGAGAACTTTCGATTAAGGCTAGTCGTTAGATTGCTTAATGCGTAGCATATAGTAGCAGCATGTAGAGTTTTAGAATTTAGATCATGAAATTTATCATTTCAGCTTAAACCGGATGGTTGGGGGAATGATGACGTGCCCGATCTAGATCCCATGGTTCCGTCATCCGGGTAGTCGTGATCCCTAGTCTACTTAGTCAGAGGAGGTAGTCGACCCAACCTGACAGAAGGATCCTCATCAGCAACACATGGGTTACGTCATCCAAGAAATTTTGGTAGACCTGGGGTGGTGTTTGTCTAAATAGATAATCTTAAGTCTACCTTAGCTGACAGAGGGCTATTTGCCCTATCAAGTATACCCTATGATTCACAACTCAAAGAACAGAGCCATTGGAAAGCATACAGGCTATGGTCATGATCATAATATAATGGAGTCGGACTGGCCAAACCACCCGATCAGAGGACATTGGTCATAACTGCTTCATCTGTGGAGCCTATTGGCCAAGCCACGCAATTCATAGGACACGTGCCATGTCCTTACTGACAAGAGATTGATTGAGAGTAAACATAACAGAACACTTGATTTGACATTAGCTCCTTTGTGAGCTAAAGTTTTCTTAGTTTGTCACCCCCGATAAACAGTTGTGGAAGGTGGATAGATTGAGTTTTACTTTAAGTTTTAAATGATAGAATTTTATTTAGATGATTTTTATATTGACATTTGAAAATTGATTTGTTTAGAATATGTTTAAGAGTTTTAGATCCTGTCAACTCTGTTTAGTTGTTAACATAGGATTAGATCTACTATCACCTGACATAATCAGTTTATCAGATTTTTCACTGATTTGAAATTCTTATACTAGATTTTTAAGTTTTGTTAACCCTGACCCAGTCCCAAAAGCGGGTATGGCAGCAACATCCTTAGACACACTTGAATTTAGGCATAGTGTTGGGGCCCATACGGTGTTTATAGCTTAGTTATTTATCTAATTAATGAAATCATTGATTTTAGAAATCATAATTAGAATGAAATTCCTTTATTTTGGTTGAAGGAAGCCTTATGATTTTATAGAATTGGATTTAGTATTGCCTTCGCTTGTAAAGGGTTGCATCCGAAGAAGGCGTTAATTAGATTGTAGTTTAACCCACTACTGACACCTAGTTTACTTGTTGAGTTTTTTGTAATTTTCCCAACTTGATTATGCTCAACTTGCCTCAATTTTGATAAGTTATGCCGATTTTAGTGTTGGTTGCTTTAGCCCCACTTATGCTCATTAGCTAGCATAATAATCACCTCCGTATTCATATAAGAGTTACTAAACCCAATTTGGATTCATCCTTAGACTTTGAGTTTATTGTAAATTTATTTTGAGTTTAGCATTAATTCCCCCAAATTTATGAGTTTAATATTCGTCTCCCCCAAATTAATGAATTTAATATTTGCCTCCCCCAGATTTCACTTATATTTGAAATAAATATTATTTTCTTTCCAATTTTTTTTAAAGACTCTCTATTTTTTCTTGTTTGACGTATTTTAGTTTAAAATTAGCTGCAAGTTTTGCTATTTAACATTCTAAGGTCAACTCATTTAACTCTCCCATTTTTTTTAAGTCAAAAGATTTGACAAAATTTTGGCAGCCTCCCGACGTCATTCTCGTATAGGGGGCTGCATCGGGGGTGTTTTGGCTTACTCGGTACGCCCTGATGAGCGTAGCAAGTGGTGTTTTGAAGCATCTCGGCCGACCTTCAATCACTCGTTACGCCTTAATGAGCATAACGAGACCTTCAATCACCTGCATAAAAGCAAATATATATGCAAATATTCTTAATTTTGGCAACATTTCGGCAGTACTCGGCGTCATCCCCACATACAGCTGTTTTGGCACACGCCTCACGATGGCGTGGCGATTGGTTTGAAGCACCTCGGCCGACCTTCAATCACTCGTTAGACCCTGATGAGCATAACGAGGCCTTCAATCACTCGGTATGCCCTGATGAGAGTAGCGAGCGGTGTCTTGGGACAATGGATTTCATCGTCGTCGATGAGCGACGGCCTTCAAACTCATAAAGAATCATATATATATATATATATATGCGATAGTATTTTACGTTTCACGTCGACATTTTGGCTTACTCGGTATGCCGATGAAGCATGCGGCGGTGTCTTACGACACCACAACCGAATTTCATCTCGTTATGCCCTAATGAGCATGACCAGGCCTTCAAACCTCATTTACTTGAACATAATTTGTAATGTGTTCGGCTCTACTTGCAAACTGAAGAGTTCCTTTAGTTTGGTTATATTTTCAAAATAGGTCTGATTAGTAATTTAATTAGATAATTAGGTAGTTTTAAAAAAAATTAAAATAAAAGCCGATCGGTGATTTTTTTTAAAAAAAATTAAATTGGCAGTCCCCATTTTTTGACCATATCACGCTCATCAGGTGTTTGATTTTGGCGTTCTTGGTATCGTTGGAAAGATAATGAAAAATTCTACAACTTTGATGTTGATAACTTTTGACGAATCTCGAGTGAGAGCTTTTGCAAATCGAATGCGTTGCAAAAATAAAGATATTGTAGCCCCATTTTTTGCCATATCATGCTTATCATGGGTTGGATTTTAGTGCTTAGTATCGTTGGAAAGATAATGAAAATTTTATAACTTTCCATGTTGAAAACTTTTGTGACGAATCGGCTTAGCTTTTTACGCATGAATTCGAACTTTCAAAAATTAAATATATTGCAAGGAGTAAAGATTCAACTGAGAATTACATAAAGATTCAAACTCAATTTATATATACAATATAATGAAAGTGTTTGATATTACCAAAGAATCATATAAATTCAAGAATCCTTATATTATGGCCAAAAAAATTGGGGCTGCCGCAATATATTTAATTTTTTAAAGTTCAATTCATACTACTACGTTAATCGATTAATTCAAAGTTTTCAACATATATAATTTTTCATTATGTTTCCAACGATACTAAGCGCTAAAATCGACCGATAAGCTGATATGGGGATGTTAATATCTTTATTTTTTGCAATTTCAGAATTCACACATTTGCAAAACCTGCTGCTCACCGGACGAGATTCGTCGAAAGTTATCAACATGAAAGTTGTATAATTTTTCATTATCTTTCCAATGATACTAAGCACGCAAAAATCTGACACCTGATGAGCGTGATATGGTCAAAAAATGGAAACTATCAATTTAATTTTTTTAAAAAAATCCAGGGCCAGTCGCCCAATCGCCCGCTGACTGGGCGACTAGACCTATTTTTAATTTTTTTTAAACTGCTTAATTAGCTAATTAAATTACTAACCAGACCTATTTTGAAAATTTAGCCCTTTAATTTCCTCGGTATGCACCTCCTTAGATGCCAACGTACAAATAATTGGCCAAATTTTCAAATTAAGCATGATTGGTGAGTTAATTAGGTAAGTAGGCAGCATAAAAAAATAAAAGATATAGCGTCGGCGGCGATGGATGCGTCGGCCACCTGGCCCGACGGCATCCCTAATTTACTTCGAGATGTGTCGCGCAAGCTCTGTTATCTCCTTCTCTCGATCCCCACGCTTTGCTGATCTCCGCTTGAGCCCAACGTCAGCGCTAGCCGGCCAGGAAAGTCGCCGTTGGTGAAGAAGTAGCTTGGAAGGATTATTTTCGCCGATTTAGGTATTTTTAACCCTAAACAAAAAAGAAATGTATAATGTTGAATTGTATGAGTTTATTTGGTTTATTTAAGCTAATTATTATGATATTCATAGGAAATTTGTGATCGATCTCATTTTGTGCGCATTTTTTTTTAGGAAAGCTTCAATTTTTGCGCAATTTTTTATTATTTAGGAAGTGTGTATGTGTAGTTTAATTTGGTGTTATGAAGATCTTTAATTGTATTAGGCGCATATGTGATGATTCATGTTCGTTGAAAAAGTTAAATCAGCTTGATGCTTTTCAATATCTCTTCGTGTGTGATGTTTTTTTTTGGCAAAGGAGATACATGGTGTTATAAAGATTTGTTTTGCTGAATATCTTCGATCTGATTAATGCAAAAGAGAATGATTGGCTTTTATAAGTGTGACGTTGCATAAATTGGTTATTGTCACATTAGATTTGGATTTTATTTGTCACAGCAGATGATTTATTTGTTATCTTTGAAATATTAGGATCGAAAGTGATTGCTTGAATGCGTAAGTATTTCAATCATCTTTGTCATATATTAATGCAAGATTTTTTTGTGCGTAGCTTGATTGGTGTTCCGTTATTACTAGCTAGTTATGAGTTCAGATATTGTATGTATTGTTCTTTATTATGATGGTGAACTCAGAGTAAGTGATGAGTTCATTCCAACATATATTGGTGGGAGAAATGTCGGTCAAATTTCACGGATTAAATTTGAGGAATTACAGAAAAGAGTTATGAGGTCGTTGAAGTTAGATCCATCAAAATTCTCTATTGATTTGGTGGGTCGTTTTCCTATTGAAACTGGATTTATTGCAACACACATTAATGATGATGACGTTTGTGAAATTATTAATGCAAAGAGTTCGCACTATTGTGTAATGTCGAATTTGAGGAACTCCCATGTGGAGATAGGGAGGTTAGCAACATAGTCGACCGTCAAAGAGGTGGAATCACCACTGATTACATAACACCACCTCCTCGATAAGTACTCGGGAAATATATGAGGCGCGGTAGAGAAAATGATTATTTTGCACAAGCTCATATGGGTGACCCAGGTGACCCTCAAGGTAATGATGTGAACCCACCATATGATGTAAATATTGAATATGAAACTATGCTAGAGATAGTAGTGATGAGGATGAATATTGACTACTCGATTTAAGGGCAGCAGAACCATCACATATGGTCAGAGATTTGATTGTCGATTACTCAAGGAGAACGAGTCATACTGAGGAGCATTTGATACATAATAATGATTATATGTGTAGTGCTCAAACCACTAGAGAATGGGATGAAGACCTTGCATTTGATGGCCCATCAGATGATTCAACCTTCGAAGAGGATAATTGCATCCCATATGAATTAGTGGAAGGTATGTGCTTTCATGATAAGAAGCAGTTGCAATTTGATATTGGTGGGTGGTCGATTATAAACAATGTTGAATATGTCATATATGCCTCAAGCCAATCAAGATTTATTGTGCTGTACACCCGCCATTTTGACCCAGTGAGACCATGTTTGTGGCATTTACATGCCTGCTCAGTTAAGAGGTTGGGTAGAACTTGGAGAATTGGTTGATGAGCTCTCAGAGTCACTCAATTCTTAATCTTTGGACACACAGACACATCATAATTTATAAGTTATTTCATCCACCCGTCAAAGGTTGGATCTCAAGCCGAGAGATTATATAGATAGAGTCGAAGTTCAATATAAGATTGTCTTATATGAAGGCTTGGGATGCACGACAAAAAGTAGTTAAGGCTATTTTTGGCAGTTGGGAGGAATCTTATATATCATTGGGAAAATTTATGGCTGATGTTTGCACATCTATGCTCATATAGATGCACCAATCGAATAGATTCCAACGACTGTTCTGGTCGTTTGAGCCATCAATACGAGGTTGGCAGTATTGTTGCCCAGTTCTGTGTCTTGATGGGACTTTTCTCCTGGGTAAGTACAGAGGCACTCTACTCAATGTTGTTGGGATCGACGCAAATAATGGGTTATTCCCACTGGCCTTCGCAGTTGTTGAATCAGAGTGCATAGAGTCTTGGATTTGGTTTTGGCGCACTCTTCAGGACTTGATCCCATTAGTGTCTATGGGGGGGTGATATATGCTTCATCTCAGATAGACATCGCGTTTTTGTGGTCGAGAAATCTTCCCATATGCGCACATTCCATTTGAGGGAGAACTTCAAGAAGCGAGACGACAACTTGGCATAGTAGAATTCATGTGTCGAGAAAATGTACGTTCAGGAAACACAGATGACATCCAATTTTCAAAAGGCACATGTCGGTTAAGAATATTAAGCGGGGAGGCATCTGACGGCTAGTTTCAAGAGATGTTCAACATTGAACTCAAACTCATGATAACGAATGATACTATAACGACAAATACTGATAGTGCTTCAGCTGCTTAAATGTGCATGCAAGCTTTATTACTCGATTCTGTACTATAATATAGTTTCCCTTTTCATGAAACATCTTGAAATGGCCGCCGCTCTAGAAAGGCAACAAGAAAACTTGTTTTCCCCTTGCATTAAAGCTACACTAATTGCTAATGAACGTGAGGCACGAAGATTACCTGAACCTGTTAGGATTAGCATGTCTAAGTATCAAGTGTTTGATGTCAGCAATCGAACCTACAAAGTAGAAGTTTCTGAGAACTATGATTGCAAGTGTACGTGTAGACAACCACAGTCTTATCACCTATCTTGTCCACACTTGATTGCAGTTTTGAGCCATCATCACCTAAACCACGTGCAGTATGTCTCTGTATACTACAACTTGCAGAATTATATTAGCTACCGGGGAGTTCCATGTAATACGGGAGGAGTGGGCGGATCATCACGTAGGCTTATGATACTTATAACCCACCTAATATTAAGCGAAAGTCGAAGGCCAAGGCAAGGATTTAAAAATACCATGGATGAGAACATTCCTAAAAGTTCCATATGCTTGTGTTTTGTGGGCATAATAGGTCAGCGTGTCTGATTCGGCCGTGTGTGATGTTTTCTAAGTTAGTTGTTTGATGTCATGTTATGTGTTTGTGCTATTGTTGTATTAGTCCTACTGTGTACTTGTGTCTCATCTATTTTGACTAGTGTTTTATGTCATATTGTCTACTTGTAGTAGTCCTATGTTTAATGTCATATTGTCTACTTTCAAGCAGTGCATATTTTGATTAGTTTTTCTCTATTGTACTTGTTCGAAAGTGTATATTTCTTTGCTTAGCGTTCATAGTACACATGGTGGAAAATAAAATTATAAATCTAAAATTTAAATCTAAAATCTCTCAATTAATAGCAGCTATTTTTATAATTATTTTATGCCTTGCTATTTTTATGTATGTCTTTCTACAGTAGGTATTTATTTCTCTGCATGTATTTTTTTTTAACAGTTTATGCCATGTAGTCGTAGCTATTTTTTTATTTGTTATGTCCACTAATTCAGATTCAGCTGATTGTACAATTATACTTTTGTTTGTTATCAATTTAGTTTTATTTGGTTAACTCACAACTATTTAGACTCATACAAAAAAAATTAATACACTTAGAATGTTTAATATTATCAAAAAAATATATGTATTCAACAAGCATTGTGTTAAGATCACACAAACGAGTGTTGTCGTAATATTTTAAATTTTTGCAACGTCAAATTTTTTACATTTCCAAAAACTGCGATTAAGAGGACAAGATTCGTCAAAAGTTGTCAATATGAAAGTTCTATAATTTTTCATTATCTTTCCAACGATACCAACCACGTCGAAATTCAACACCTGATGAGATAGATATAGCCAAAATAATGTGGATGTCTACCTTTTTTTTAAAAAAAAATATATATTTGCAAATATCGGGTGAGATTCATTAAAAGTTATCAACATAAAAGTTGTCGAATTTATTATTATCTTTTCAACGACGATCAAAATTTGATGAGACCGATATGGCCAAAAAATGGCGATCAATATGTTATTTTTGACTTCACTTCACATTTGCACTGCTCCGCTAGATTCGTCGAAAGTTGTCAACATGAAAGTTGTAGAATTTTTCATTATATTTCCAACGATATCAAGTACGCCAAATTCAGACACCTAATGAGCCTGATATATTCAAAAAATTGGGACTGTCAATTTAATTTTTTTTTTTTAAAAAATTGAGCCTCGCCGATTGGCCATTTTATTTTATTAAATTTTTTTATGTGCCTAATTACCTAATTAAATCACTAATCATGTTTAATTTGAAAATTTGGCCCCTCCAAGAGCAGGTTAAAGTATTCGAGTTAATTTACTATCACGATATGGAATATGTGCCCTTTGTTTTCCATTCTCACTCAGTTTATTGATCACATTCCCAAGGATCATTAAGCTCTTGTTAATGTGCTTTCCCTCCTTCAAACGAATTCCATCGGCACCTGTTTTAGCGATTCTTTTTGATCCAGCTAAATCTACTAAATTCAAAACAGATACACGTATAGCATCAACAGATGAAGTGGAATCTTTAGCACTGCTTTCAATGACCATCCCAAATATTGTATGTGATCTACTGCTTCTAGTGTTCATGTTTCATGTCGCCAACATGCCGATTAGCTTCACCAAGTTTGATGAGCTCAAGTACTTGATCGGCACTGTTCACTATTTCCTCGTGAAGCCCTGCCACATAAACCCCGTGCTCCAAGCTTTCATGAATTGTAAGCCTCTGATTATCCAATGAAAGCAGATCGTTGATCTCCTCATTGTAAATTTCCATATAAGAAACACTAACTAGAAATTCGCGGTCTGTAATCTTATGAGTCGTATCAAAGATATCTGTCACGGTTAGCGGAATGATTCCGGGGTCAAGTTGAGATCCGTTCATAGTGAACGTCTTGCCGCTGCTTGCTTGTCCGTAGGCAAAGGCAGTCCGGTTGAATTCATTGATCGCCGCGTGGATTATAGATTTAATGAGTATATCGTAAACGGAAGCATTGGTACATCACTGTTCAAATACATGATCGAAAGCAAAAAATATGTTGGAGATTGGAGTGCCGAGGGGCTTGTGCAGTGATATTCTGTTGTCTTCGATTCTCCATTGGCGATCTCCGGCAGTTTCTTCGGCGATCGATGGTCGGAATCGGACAGCGACTTTGGTAGATCAAATGGTTCCTTCCAATGAGAACTGAAACCGACAACTGAAGAGAGAAAACGGGGCTTCGTCTACGGCATTCTATGGCGCTGAATCACCATCACTCGGCCCTCTCCACACATGAATGGAGCAATGAAAACAGCAGAAGAAGAAGACTCTGGTAGTTGCGGTGGCATAGAAGGTGATTTCAAGTGCTAATCAAGGCAGAGGCGGAAGCCTGTGCAGGTAGTGTAATACGAACTTAATTCTTGTATTGAGTCTGTCAGGCTAGGTTTGAGTTGGATCCAATGAGTTGACTCGCTGATTTGCTTGGAATGAACCCGGCTGAGTTCTGATACTTGGGGAAGGTTTTTCGGGTGCTATATGGATCGTTGGATTAGCGCCTTTCTTCCTTAGCCGATGAATCTAGCACTCGGATCGTGTGCTTCTTGAGCGGAATCTTGAACCGTCTGATTTGTCTCGTGCTCTTTTCTGTACTTGGATCTATGTTTTGATTGAGCGGTTTGATCTCTTGCCTTGAACTTATATCCCGTGATGAAATCTTGACCCGTGATTCAAATGGCGCTGAATGATCTGAGCCGTGGGATGAAACTTCTGTGGAAAACTTGCTTTAACCTTTATTCTGTTTGTTTCTTTCGGTTGTTCAGTGTAAGCACTCCAGAGGAATTAGGTGTTTGGGATCGGAGGAGAAACCAGGTTTCTCCGGTGAAGAATGGTGGTTTCCGGTGAGGAAAACCAAGAAGAACATGAGCAGGAAGAAGAGAAGAAGAAGGAGATTGAAGAGATAAGTTTCTTTCTGTAAATTGTTCATTCCTTCTGTTTTGCGTCTTTCCTCTATTTATAGTTTTCGTTCTGTCTTGGAGCAAGGCTTTCTACATCTTGTAATGTGATTTACTATATTCATTTATCGATGTGGCGGCTTTCTTGAGGTCTTGATTCTTGATTTGCTCTGTTGTTGTAGTTGTTTTATCGCTCGCTTTTGTTGACTTATCTTTGAATAGTCTTCAGGGAACTTTCTAATGCCTTTCTTATGCAGGCTCTCGAAAACTACCATTCTATTCTTGTAATTAATCTTCCCATCTCGGTTTTCTTCTGTTGTAACCTGACATGCCTCTGTATACATATTCTCTAAACTTGGTGGCTGTGTTTGCTTTCTTTTTCTATACAGAGTTTGTTGTTTATGGTAATTGTTAATGTTGTATTATGTACTTTGGCGCTTGGATGAATTGGATTCATAACATTACTCCCTCCTCCGACCTTGTCCTCAAGGTCAAAATGAACATCCTTTCTCTGTTTCTTCAATTCATTTCTCGCTCTGTTGATACTTTCCCTCCCAATGAAAGTAGCAATTTGATTGTTTGTTGGAAGTAGTATTCTTTGTCAAATGATTCTGGTTTCTATTAATAAGAACGAAATTCTCCTTGTTGTAGACTTATTTACGCCTCTGATGCTCATGATCCATGGATTACCCTAGGTGGATATTGTAGTTCTGCCTGAATTCACACGAAGGGCATTGCCACCTTTCACCCTTCTTCGTCGGAGGGTCCGAAGTCCAATGCCCTTGGGGCAGCACCGAGGAGGAGGACTTGGAGCATATTCTGATCCGATGTTCACTCACGACGGCTGTCTTACAGGTTCTTTCTACTTGGGGTTTTGTCATGCCTTCCTTTACTTGCTCTCAGGATCTCTTTCGTGCATTCAGATCCCCAAGGCGATCAACTTGGGGAAAGGCATCGCTATGTTATTTACCGTGCGGTGGAACGCCAAGACTCACGGCTGCCCTCATGGAACCCCCAAGGTGCTTGCTGTCAACATCTTGGAGGCATTCACCAACACCTTCGCCTTTCCATTTCGAGAGCAATGGGAGCTCCACCAGCCACATCGGCTGATTCCTCACACTTCTTGGACTCCCCCCCTCCCGGATGGCTTAAGGCCAATGTTTATGGTGCCCTCCTCTCCTCTGGCTTGGCAGGTATTGGAGTCGTGATCAGAGATGATACTGGCAACCTCATCAAGGCTGCTGGTATTCATCTTCAAGACTGGACAAAGACAGTGGAGCTGCAGGCTATGCTTGCATTAGGACACATCCAGCCATGGATGTGAGTATGAGGTCGATCTTGAAGGCGACAACCACGGGGTGGTCACTTATCTCCAGCAGACCTTGCAGCAGACTTACTGGACTTCTCTCCCAGCACAGGCACCAGATATTGGCTTTCTTTCTGAGTTTCACCAGGTGATCTTCTCCCACATCTAGGGGAGGAATAACTAGATGCGTACCGGCTCATCGAAGTCCGATTTTGTGTGGCATCCTGTTGATGCTTGTATCTTCCCTACTGCATTTTCTAGTATTTTAGAGCAGGACCGTGTGCATGTCGCCACGGCCTAATCTTGTCTTTCTTTCTAGACTTGCACTTTTGTGCTCTTATTTTGTAACTTTCTATTACTTTTAAATGCAATATGCAACTTTCGAGAACTGGACTCATCTATTGGATAGGGCTGTATGTAATGAACTGTTGGTTGCAGTTATACTCTATATTAGGGAATAACTTATTTATAATTCTGTGCTAGAGTAGGCTATGTAAGGATGTGTTATCTGAAAACACTAAGCTATATAGGATATAGGTGGCTAATAATTATGTATACTTGATAGATAGCTTCTTTGGGTTAAATGGTTGATACATGAAGCTTGTTGCTAATATTTCTTCTTGTACCCATTGGTTGTCGGCCGATTATCATGTTGCATTGATGTTGGTCATCATTTCGCCATTAATGCAAATAACTTGGACTTACGATATGCCCTATGGTACTTCATCACAATTGAAGCATAAGCCTCTTCTTTTTTCGTCTTCTATTTGAGTTCTTTGTTAAATTCAATTGATATTTCTTTGTTTATCGTGTTGAGTGGCATTTGTGGGAGCGTAGTAGTTGGAGCACTCGATATTCGCTTACTAGTGTGATTTATTTCTATGCATTTTTCATCGACAATGTCTTCCATTAAGCTAATTGAAATGCATTCTGGGGAAGAAGGCTGTAGGGATCTTACTTCCCTTTAATATCCGATTTAAGCCCGATTCAAACTTTGTAGAAATTCATGTGGAATGTCCAAATTTGGTTAGGTCTTCAAACTCATTATAAAAGTGTTGCCGTGGTTTCTTTGTTAGCTAATTCTCCTCTTAAATCTCTGTGAGGGAAGAGCCAAATCTTTGCATAACTTGTTCTTTAAATTATGGCCATGAATACAATTGTTTATTTACTTGCATCCATCGATACCAACTCAAAGCAGTCCATCCATATATTGAGGATATTAAAAATTTTTGCTCCTCGATGTGTTATAAAAGCGAAAGAATTGCTCACTTTAAAGAGCCAACTCTGTGGTTTTCTCCATTAAATCCGGGCATATCTATTTTGACAGTATTGACATGGATGTGTGTGTATGTGGTCTTTGGAGAATAGGATTCAAGGGGATGCATCACATACCGGATTTGAGGTTGTTTTCCAATCATTTCTATGGCAGTCAATCTTCTTGATATTTCAGTCAATACCATAGTGACTGAGGTCATTTGCTCTTCTGTTTTGTTTAATCTGGTAACACATTCTTCAAGTGTTTTGGCATTGTATTTTGTGCCTTCTGCCATTTGTGTTGAGTGATGTAGTCATCGAGAGCACCAATAATACGAACTTAATTCTTGTATTGAGTCTGTCAGGCTAGGTTTGAGTTGGATCCAATGAGTTGACTCGCTGATTTGCTTGGAATGAACCCGGCTGAGTTCTGATACTTGGGGAAGGTTTTTCGGGTGCTATTTGGATCGTTGGATTAGCGCCTTTCTTCCTTAGCCGATAGATCTAGCACTCGGATCGTGTGCTTCTTGAGCGGAATCTTGAACCGTCTGATTTGTCTCGTGCTCTTTTCTGTACTTGGATCTGTGTTTTGATTGAGCGGTTTGATCTCTTGCCTTGAACTTATATCCCGTGATGAAATCTTGACCCGTGATTCAAATGGCGAATGATCCGTGGGATGAAACTTGGAAAACTTGCTTTAACCTTTATTCTTTCGGTTGTTCGGTCGTAGCACTCCGAGAGGAATTAGGGTCGGGATCGGAGGAGAAACCAGGTTTCTCCGGTGAAGAATGGTGGTTTTCGGTGAGGAAAACCAAGAAGAATATGAGCAGGAAGAAGAGAAGAAGAAGGAGATTGAAGAGATAAGTTTCTTTCTGTAAATTGTTCATTCCTTCGCTTTTGCTCTTCCTATTTATAGTTTTAGTTGTCTTGGAGCTTTCTACATCTTTATGGCGATTTACTATATTACGTTATCTTGATGTACGCTTTCTTGAGGTCTTGATTCTTGATTTCCGGCTCATTGTTGTAGTTGTTTATCAAGCCCACTTTTGTTGACTTATCTTTGAATAGTCTTAGGGAACTTTCAGAATGCCTTCGCGGCTCTTGAAAGGCTACCATTCCTATAATTAATCTTTCTTGCTGGTTTTTCTTCTCTGTTGTAACCTGACATGCCTCTGTATACATATTCTCTGAACTTGGTGGCTGTGTTTGATTTCTTTTTCTATACAGAGTTTGTTGTTTATGATAATTGTTAATGTTGTATTATGTACTTTGGCGCTTGGATGAATTGGATTCATAACATAGTGGCAGCATCGAACTGTGCTGCGATAAACCGTCTCCTTCGTATGGGAATCTTGGATCGACATTTACCGGGTTTGGTGCAGTCTTTGTATCTCTCAAATACGGTTGTGGTAGGGTCGGCTTAAATGCCGTTAGAGGGGTTTCGAGCTATCTCTTTTCTTCATGCGGAAGACATGCAGCAGCGAGAATGGTGAATCGAGAGGAATCCGTGCTCTTCAGAAAACGGCAGAGAGCGTAGAAGGGCGGATGAGGGAGCCATGCACGAGAGTGAGAAGCGGGAAGACGAGAGTGAGGGCTTCGTCGGTTTCTTGCTTACGGTTGAGGGAGACGGAGCCGAATGCCGAGAAGGGCTTGCCGTTTTTTTTTTTTTTTTGCCTGCGGTTTGAGGAAAATCTCCTATTGAGCAGTGCAAGTGCGATTTTTCTTGCGGTTTAGCCATTCGAATGCCAGGAGAGAACTGTTGATCTGCGTGAAGGAAGCGGGAGTAGTTCTTCTGAACGGTTGAGGAGCGTGGAGACGGCATTAGAGGCGGGATCGGTTTTCTTTTCAGTCAGAGGAATGGTTGGGTTTTATTTTTAAATTGATTTTGTTCAAGCTGATTAATCGACATGGCTAATATATATATCAATTTAGGTAATTCTATTGTTTTGAATGCAATGATACAGTCCGTTTGAGATCAGATGCTGTGTGGTTCGAGTTGGCGTTGGTTTTCTACCAAAATATGTCGTTTCGATGCCGATTTTCGCATACTTGTCCGAATTGAGTGCGAATAGTCTTATTTGATAAATTTCGGTGTTTCAAAGCCAATGACATGATCGATTTTGTGAACGGAAGTTGTTTGATCTTTATCGGCATCTCTTGACTTCGATATGCGTGCAAACATGTTGACGAATCGAGCGTTTGATTAGTTGATCATTAAAGTCGATATTTATATTTTATCTTCGGCGTTCAACGCGACGGCGAGCTCATCGTCGGCGGATTTGAGTTGATTTTGATGGCGCCATGCATTTCATTACCGATTTCGCGTCAAATCATTCGACATTTCATCCGTCGAATTGGCGCGAAACAATCATTTGATAGTTTTCGATGTTTTGAAACGGTGTGATCAATTTTGAACGGTCGTTCGGATCATCGCAGACCGACTTATGCGTGTTGACACACCTCATAGCTTCAGCTTAATCGATTGATCGTTAGGTTTTATATTTATATTCGATTTCAACATTCACGCGACGGCGTTCGGTTAATCTAGTTGTTTGATCATTTTCGGTGTCGCATTTTGAACTCCGATTTGCATCTTTGTACATCCGAATTTGACTTTGACTTTCTTTATTACACATATGTGGAGGTCACTCATTCTATCATTCTTATATATTTATAAATTAAACTTTTGATATCAAAATTTAAATTGACATTCAAATATATTGAAATTCATAACAACAAAAATTCTATTTTCATTTGTAAAATTTATAACGATTTGATCGTGGCATGCGTAAATACATGAGTCTCATAATTCAAAAAAATGATAGTGGTTAAATTGTAAATGTATATATTTTAAATGGTTGATATCCCTTGAATTTCTTATGTATTAACAAAGTTATTAACTAGTTAAGCAGCTGTATTAAGATATCTATATGTTCTTGTGGAAAATTTCAGCTGAATTACATGCTACAGCCGGCCGATTGCTGGGCGAGTATATGCTATTTGTTAATTACTAGTTTTAGTAGATTGATTTCCATCGCAACAATTAGCATGAGACATAAATACTTACAAGCAGACTAAAACACCTGCATTAAAATATTAATTTGTTTTTTGTCGTTAAGCACTCCAAATTATTTGTTAATTTTCTTATGATTTGCGTTGTAACTGGCTGGAAAGAATCAGCCACACGCAAAGTATATCAGCAAATGAAAACTTGTTTTCCCCTTCAAGCACTTGCAAACCTTCAAAGACCCTTCTCTCTGTCAACACGGTTTTGAGAAGTTTGCTTCACTGCTTTACCAAGTCAAAATATAGCTGAAGGTGGCCTACCACTAATCACCCCCTCCTTATAAATAAGAAGTGTATGGCCTTTCTTCTTCTGATCTTTCCTCTTCCAAATTCGCTTTTTTGCCTTCAAGTAGCGATAAGAAATTGGAATATGAATTGCTTCAGAATTTGGGCCCTTCTCTTTCTTTCTGTCTTCCTGTTGGGACTTATGCAGCTCAGTCATGGCCAGGCCATGGCGCCAGCGCCGGCAGCAGAACCTCCGATGAGCAACGACTGCAAGACTATTGAACAAGGAGTTGCATATGTGCTCATGATTGTTGCTCTTCTTGTTACTTATCTCACCCACTGATTAATGATTTTATTTTTCAATTATGTAATTCATTTTATTGCTGTCAATTATTTAAGGGAAATGTTTTCCCCGTCTTCTTTTCTTTTTCTTCTGATGAAGAGACCATATTTTATTCTTTTACTCATATTAATAAATTGTTCATTTCTTCATTTTTTTTTATTTTGCTTACATCTATTGATCTGTTTTCCGTTCCTTTATTAAAAGGGTAAATATTAATCTCTCGTGTAATTGATATTTATAGCAAATTATTTGGTAAATCAACACTTACCCAACTCCCCAAGTTTACCTATCATGAATGAAGGCTGAGAACAATTTGATAGAGAGCTGATTTGATCCCAACTCAAATTTGACTTAAAATCATTTAATCTGATATTTAAACGAGTTAAGTAACATTTGGCCCATAGACTAAGCCCGACCACATAGCCTAAAATTGAGTTTTCAAATCCCCTCCTAAGCTCAATTTCAGCATATGGGAAGTTGGCAATCCACTCAAGGGATCAAACCGACCATGTGCCCACTCAAAACCATCAAAATAACCTCTCCAATATCAGCAATTAGATCAAAATGGCAAGGAAATGTTCGGCCATCCGATTGCCATAGGGGGGGATATAGCCCCCCTAATTTAATGAAATTTCATGACACTCACTGTCAATTGGAGCCTAAGAAGACAGAACAACCACCTTAGAGCATTCCCAAGCTTCTTAGATAGGATTTGAATTCCCTAATTCTCAATTTTGACTTATTAAATGAGATTAAAAATTTTGATCCAACTCCTGCTCGCTTTTAACTCAACTTGAACAAAACCCGAGTGATTCAAAATAAATATGTATTTCAAATCAAATTTGAGTCAAAATCGAGTTAATCTCAAATTAACGAGTCAAAATTATATCAATCTCTGATTGATGGGTTAACCTGATTTGAAATTTTAATAGGTCAAACTCTTAGACTTAAATATGATCTAAAGATTAATCAAGACAACTCAAACATTTTTGAGTCAAGTCCACACTGATGAAAATTATAAAATTAATAAAATCCAAATGCTCAAATGAATTTTCATCACCACTCTTCTTTGTCTACTCAGAAATCTTTAATCAATAAAAGACCTCACAACAGAATCCAATCTTTCACTCATCGAGATCCTGGTAAGGGATCCCATCTCTCATAGTTTCACCATACAGAGTTCAGTAAAGGCGTACAAGCTCAGTGATGGCTCCTCCAAGCCCTAGATTGATCGTGCCGATCGACGTCAAGAAGAAGCCATGGGAGCAGAAGTTCCCTTTGCACAACCGTTGGCATCCTCACATACCCCAGATGTGATGTGAGGGATCGCCAAGAAGAAGCCATGGGAGCGTAAGTTCCTTTGCACAACCGGTATCTCACATACCCCCGCAGATGTGAGAGAGGTATTTCTGCAGAGATGATGGACTGACGGAAGCGTATGGATTCGCCATGGACATCAAATCTTTAGATCTTACCATTGTAAGTTCCAGTTCCTGCAGAAAAGCACCTGTGCATTTATTTCTGTTTGCTCATGTCGAATAAGCGGAAGAACTATATAAGATCTGATCGGGTAACTGGAAAGAAAGAAATTATGCATAATTTTATATGAAAAGCATAGCTGCAAACAACCATAGAATATCGATAGCTCATAGTGATTCAGAATTCTGGTATGATACATGCAGAGCAAGTAAAATTTTGTCTGTAAAGTTGGATCAAGTGGTGGATGGAGAAAATAATTCATAAGAGAAAATAAAGAAAATATTGATAAGAAAATAAAACCAAATTTCTTCCATAAAACTATAGCTTAATGATGTGAAAATATTGAAGTTTCAAACACTAGAAGTTGGTTGCTTGATAGAGAACTCTGTTGCAGTAGTGGTTCTGAATATTTTTGTCTTCGGATCATTCTTTGTTAGGGTGGAGTGCATGTTGATCAGCCTAATGCTCCATTTTCACACAATTATGATAGAAAAAATACTATTTGCATCTTCAAGTCCCAAGGAATTTAAACAGGAAAAAAATAAAATGATACCAATACATAAATTATTTATATCAGTGCATACACTATAACTTAGATATCAGTAGTAACAAAGCAAAAAAATTTGGTTGAATGAGGCAATAGATGGAGAGAAAGAGCTGTCTTTCAATTGTTGCATTCCATATTTGTTTAGCAATTTAAACTCAAGTTGATCTAAGCTCTTGTACATTGATTGACCAGTTTGCTTGACTAAAATTATAGAAGGTAGTAAGCATCATGCCTAATTGACATTATAAGAATCAAGGAAATTTTTTTAAAAAGAAAAGTTTTCTGATGATATGTGCTGGCTAAACAGAGCATGAAAATCTTTCTACAGACGCATTATCTTAGCGGATAGCGGACCTCTAAGAGTTTCAGAAAAGGGAGGGATTCCAGCAAAACCAGGTGATCTTCTTGCAGTCGAAATCTGTAACTTAGGTCCTCTTCCTGGAGATGAGTGGGGTTATACAGCAACATTTGACAGAGAAAATGGAGGTGGATTTTTGACAGACCACTTCCCCAGTGCAACAAAAGCTATATGGTATTTTGAAGGAATATATGCTTACTCCCCACAGATACCAGGTAGTCTTCCAAGCTCATTGTTCTGCTCTCTACTCTAAGAGTAAACAATATGCTAATGGAAATTAAGATGGATACTGACAAACTTAAATAATGCAAAACAGGTGTCCGCTTTCCAGGTCTAACTCACCCAGGAATTGTGGGGACTGCTCCGTCCACTGAACTTCTGAATATTTGGAATGAAAGGGAGAAGAAGTTAGCTGAAAATGGCCCCAAATCTCTTAAGATATGTGAAGTTGTGCACCAGAGGCCACTGGCAAACCTACCAACGACCAGAAATTGCCTCCTTGGGATGGTAAGAAGAAAATTCTTTGAAGATGATCCTAAGACCATAAAAGCAAAATTAACTGATTTGATTCTTTTTGTTTCATTATTATTCTTTTCTTCCTTTGAAACTTTTATCGTGAAGCAGAAGGTTATAAGTGAAATGTTATTAACATGGCAAAACTTTATGTTTTCTTGAGGAGCTATATGGCATAAGCAGTATCTCACGAATCCTCCAAATTGCCATCTTCCTATGATAATAGCGAAAACAAAGCAAGATCGTCTACGTGTTTTGATTAAACTGTAAGCGTATGAACGTTGACCTCATGACTCAGTACTTCATACTACAGGTAGTAGGTCATTCTAAGGCGATATTAAGTACGGCATGTGCAGCTCAAACGGTTATCTTAGAATAGATAATCACTACAGTAAAAACAAGATGTATCCGTATCAAATTTCAAATTGTATGGGTGAAGCTATCAAGTTCATAATCAATATTTCTATTATATATTTTAAAAAGTAATGATTTCCTTATTGGTGGAAGCAATGTTCAGTATGTTCATTAATCAAAATATAAAGATCATTTAGCCAAGACGACTATATACATGATAAGAAGAAAAATGAACTGGTATGATTCATTTTCGAATACTTCAATGTCAGTCTACGCTAGGAGAGTAGAACATTGGTAGTCCAAGCTAAGCAATGATCATTGTCACCGTATTAAAAGTCAACTCTTGTTTCACTTCTGACGTAAAACTATTCTCCACTCTCATTCTGATCTTAATTAATCTTCCCCACACATAAAAGTCTTTCCTTTCAATGGAAGCTTTTCAACGCCATCAAATGTCATGCACCACAAGGATTCAACCACATTGAGCCATCATGGAAGTTACCAATTTTTAGAACTCGCTTAACTATGATAAAAAGCACCAAAGACCCATGGGAGCTACAAATCACATGAGCCATTCAATCCAAATTGAATAGTTAGCTTAAGACCCCTTCTTTGAGATAATAGATCAAAGGAAATTAAAGTTGAACCTACTAAACCAACATTTAAAGTATTCTTAATCGAAAAGCTTAACCTTATGGGTGAAGAGCAACACCTAGTACTTCTACACTAACATTATTTGACCCTAATGTGAGACTAAACTTAATTGACTCTCTTGTGCCTTAATAGTCTACAAATCTATAGTCAAGAAAAACATCCCTAGCTATACTTTTGGAGTTTTCTCTAAAAAAACCTTTGTCAAACATCATTGTGGTAAGGGCTACATCCAATGTTCATTCAAGCTTATTTAAGTACTTCTTAGTCAATATACTCCCAAATGATGGTGCAAACACACATTGTTGGTCTACCAGACCTTTGTGTTATTCAAATCCATTTAAGTGGATAAGGATGCAGGTAAATTATCTTGAGGGCTAATCTTCTAACAAGATAAAAGAAATTAAATTATTCTTAATTCTCAAGTCTAATTGACCATAATGTGAGACTAAACTTAATTGACTCTCTTGTTCCTTAATAGTCTACAAATCTATAGTCTTGAAGGCAAATTATAGAGGAATTAAGTTAATGTGCCATACATTAAAATTATGGGAGAGAGTAATTGAGCATAGGTTACGATGTGATACAGAAGTTTCTCATAATCAATTTGGTTTCATGCCAGGTAGATCTACTATGGATGCTATACATTTGTTAAGGGGTTTGATGGAGAAGCATAGAGAAAGTAAGGAGGATCTACATATGATATTTATTGATTTAGAGAAAGCTTATGATAAAGTTTCAAGAGATGTTCTTTGGAGAGTTCTAGAACAGAAATGAGTTAATATTAGTTATGTTCAAGTCATTAAGGATATGTATACTAGAGCTGTTACTTGTGTCCAAACACAAGGATGATTGACAAAATATTTTCCTATTTTAGTTGGATTACATCAAGGATTAGCTTAAGCCCTTATCTTTTACTTTAGTTATGGATGTTCTTATTAGGCATTTACAAGAAGATGTACCTTGGTGTATGCTTTTTGCTGATGACATAATTCTTGTTGATAAGACCAGAGAGGGAGTCCAACAGAAACTTGAATTATGGAGGTCAACTCTAGAGTCTAAAGGTTTTCGTTTAAGTAGATCTAAAACTGAATATATGGAGTGTAATTTTAGTTTTAGAAGTTGTAGTGGTAGTGTTGTGACATTAGGTGAACAAGTCATTAATAAGAGTGAGCGTTCAGATATTTAGGCTTTATTGTTCAAAATGATGGTGAAATAGATGGAGATGTTATTAGTAGAATTCAAGTTGGATGGTTGAAGTGGAGGAATGCATCTGGCCTATTATGTGATAGAAAAGTTCCACTTAAACTTAAGAGAAAATTTTATAAGATGGTGGTAAGACCTGAATGACTTATGGTGAATGTTGGCCACAAAAGAGAAGCATAAGACTAAGTTAAGTGTTATAGAGATGAGGATGCTTAGGTGGATGAGTGGCTTTACTCTTAGAGATAGAATGCAAAATGAGTATATTCGGGAAAAAGTTGGAGTAGCTCCAATGGTAGATAAGATTAGGGAGAGTCGCCTTAGATGGTTTGGCCATATAAAGCGTCGGCCGTCCGATGACCCGATTAGGAGAGTAGATGCATTAGATTTGCCTTATGTTAAAAAAGGTAGAGGTAGACCTAAAAAAACTTGGTTAAGATGTATAAAAAATGATCTTAGTATACTTGATTTAAATGAGAATTTGACACATAATAGGACACAATGGAAACGAAAGATTCATGTAGCCGACCCCACCTAGTGGGATTAAGGCTTGTTGTTGTTGTTGTTGTTACTTCTCAAGTCAAATATGTAGTTGACTACTTCCTTCTTCACTTCGATCTACATGATGAGCCATTCCTCATACTCATTAGAGGGCCATACCTGGCTCTTTTCTTTCAACATTATCATCATAGAAAAGCTGGTGTCTGGATGACTCACTAACTCACATGTTTGATCCTTGTCCACAGCAGCAGCTACCTTCTTCACTTGACATCATTCTTGAAGTTCTCCATGAAGATCTCTAAAAGAAACTATTAATAATTCCTATATTGTACCCAAGACCTAGCAATAATTACAATAGAGTTTATTTGTAAAAAAAGAAATATTTATGGAATCAACATTATCATACTACTTTCAATTCCATAGTCAAGCATGCAAATAAAATATTGAGCATTACAACAATCAAGTTAAGTGAATGCACTCAAAACTACAATCTTCAAGTCATTACAAATATCATAGAAGCACAAATGCCTGCATCCAACAAGGAACCCCATAGGAAATGAGCTACAAAACCAACATCGCCTTAAACAAACAAACAATGGGGATAAAAAACTAAAACACCCACAACAATTCAAATTCCACTGTCCCAAAAGAATAAGTTCAATTTTTACCATAAAAGATACAAGAGAATAAATCCAAAAACCATCACCCAAGTCTCATATAAATTCACCCTTCAACAAACAAATACAATTTTTGAGCTAAATTGAATTAAAATTTATACCATGATAAACCATATGAACTAACTTAAGTTGTAAATAACTAGATAAAAAGGAATCCCTTTCTCGACCATCATGATTAGCATTGCCTTAATTATAGAAATAACAAATAAAAAGAAACCAACTAATAAAAATAAAATCACTAAACTTTGCTCAAATCATTGATTTATGTAATGCTTTTAAGAAAATAAACATACAAATTGTCATTTAATTTTCTGAGCTTGAAAAAAAAATTACTCAAAATTTAGCATTTGATACTCATCAAGTAAATCAAGATATAACTTTTGTGCTACCTGCAAACTAATTTAGGAATCATCACAAACAATACAATAAGCAGGATATCCCTCAATCAACTAGCAGTAGTAGACACAATCTCATTATTTAGAATAGGCTCAAGAATAAAATGTATAGAAATAGTGATAGAAGATTGGATGTGGACTCACAGGGAAGAAGAGAAACAACAGAAAAATCTCAGAAATTGATCATATGATTAGGGGTGTGCAGTTGATTTGAACTGAAAAATCGAATCGAGGTTATTTACTCGGTTTGGTTTAATTTGCAAACTTTTTAGATTGTAAACACTAAGTTATTTGATTTTAGGTTCAATTTTAAAATAAAAAAGGTCAACTAAACCAAATAAACTGAATAAACCAAAATAGTTAAGAAATTGAATATAAGTATGTAATTTTAGTTGTAAATGCTAAGAGGTCATTTGAGATTAGAGCTGTCAAAAATGTTATTGTTCAATACATGTCTGCGTTAACTAAATGAGTAACACCAATGACATTTTTCGATATAAACGAGTAACATGAACAATCATTTGTTCGATCGTGTTCGGCTCGATTTAGCTCAAAATAAAAAATTATATTATATTATATTATTATTATTATTATTATTATTATTATTATTATTTATTACTATTATTTTTATTTATTACTATTATTTATTATTATTATTATTATTATTATTATTATTATTATATATACATACGAACACATTTACATATCACAAATGCAAACATGACTGTTAAAACTTGTTTTAAAAAGATTAAGACATGCTCAATCCTCCTCATATCAAAAAAAAAGCTTGTTGCAACGTAGTTTCGAGTTAGTTCGCTCAAGCTCGGCTCGTTTACACCCCTATTTGAGATCACTTTTGTTTTTTATTTGTTGTTTCCTGTTTTCATTTTGCTTTGTATATACTTTGTTTCAAAGAAAAATATATTTGATGGTAATGATTATTTTTAAAAACACTCAAAATACCTAAAAGCTATTTTGAGTATTTTTAAAACTAATGTTATTTATTTTTGAAAATAAAAAATAAAAATAATTAAAAACATATTAAACAAATATATTTTTAAAAATAATATAAAAATAAAAACAAAAAAAATACAAAACAAAATTGGCTATTTGTATAAATCAATAGATTTTTATTTGTCTAAGACATTTTTAATACATCGAATTTATTAGATTGTGTTTTAATTAATTAGTTCATAAAAAAAATGCAAAATTTTATTTTTTAAATGCTATTCGATTTAATCAAAAACTAAAACAAATAATATTTTGATTGTATATATTGTTTGGACAGTTGAATTTTTTTAAGCTATTCAGTTCAGTTTATTTGATTTGACACCCCTATATAAGATAATGAAATAAGATCAAATCATACACATTGAACTCTAAATTAATATTTCTAAAAAAAATCTCTAAATTAATACCATAAATTTTTAGAATTTGCAATTTATAAGTGTTAGTTCCAGGATTTTGCAAAATTTTAAATGGTCTTAACTTCTTGCAAACAATATCTTAAATGTTACCAATAAAAAAAAAATTTAGAGTTAAATGTACCATTACTTTATCACTACATTTAAGTTCTATGTACTTCTTATTCATATCAGTAAAAAGTTTATAATGAACAATTGTCAACCATCTTCACCCTTGTTCTAATTCTTAAGTGAGGAATTTACACTAAGAGTAACATCTGTTTCAAAACTGATAAACTCACAACCAATAATAGCACCATGGGATCACAAGTGTACATTTGTTGTACAGGAGAGGAATGACTACTAGCTTCTTCTATATTTCATGCAAGTTTCATAATGGTCTAGTATATTTGTCTTTCTTCATTAGCTCAACAGCTAACATTATGCTGACTCAATGGCATTGATTATAAACTAAAATAAACTAAAATGATAAAGCACAAACACTCTGCATTCAACTTCATGAAAACTCTGCATGTCACATCTATATCTGACCAGACTTCTGCTTCGTATCAAATTATTCATAGCACGCATAAAATCTTAATCTTACAATATGATGTGAACCGTTACACTCAATTTCATTTGGATTGCTTCAAGAAAGATGCATTATAAGAATCACATGCATCGATCAAATCAGCAGGTTCATTATTCCTGTGAATTGTAGATTAAGGAAGGAACAACTGAATGGGAGAAGATTGCAAATGAGGCCACAAGAACAATCCCCGGAAGGGAAAACGGAGGAAATTGTGACATCAAAAATCTAAGTAGAGGATCAAAAATATATCTTCCAGTTTTTGTGGAAGGTGCAAACCTCAGTACAGGTGATATGCACTTCTCTCAAGGTGATGGTGAAGTTTCATTTTGTGGAGCAATAGAAATGAGTGGATTCCTAGAACTCAAGTAAGTATAGTACCTCTTGATTAAATATAGGTAATATAAGCTTTAAATATGATGGGAGAACAAATAAATTCAGCCAACTAATTTGTTATCATATCTAAATTATTACATACACTAACAGTTTATAGTAAAAAGTAGCAATACTTCTTAGATAAATTTTTTAATTTAAGTATGTTTAAAACTTAATTAACAGATTAAGTATCCGTAAAAAAAATTTAAATAACGCAATAAGTTAATGACTGGCCACCACACCGTGAAGAGAAGGTTGGCACCGCCGATCATACTAAGGTAATTAAATATTATCAAGATCATGTACCGAGCGAAGTACTTTCTGCTCAATTTTTTAAAAAATAAGTTGTTTTTTTTTACGATGTACAGGAAATGCAAACAGATGTAACATATCTATGTAATAGCAGTGAACAAATGATACTAGAAAATACAAATAGTTCAAATAGCTACAAATGTACTAGTAATCCAACGATACAAAAAAAATTCATCCAAAAGCCAAAAATAAACTATCGCAGCAACAACTATACAAAACAAGTACAAAACAAATACACCTCTAAACACTATCGTCACGACGCCTTTATAGCTATCGTAGCATTACCCGGTATAAGTTTCAAGCGGCGAACGACAATTCTTGTCCAACACTTGCACCTCATTTATTGACTGGGAAATGTCTTGCCTCCCGCTCAAATTTGCTTAGGACTGTTTGGGTTCGCGGTGAGAAAGTGAATTCGTCTAAATCAACTGAACTTGCCCGCTTATAGAATAGACTCACGATGTTATAGTAAACTGCTGCTATCAATACTTGAATTGGCAGTCCCCGTGCACGTTTAAGTACACCATTAAAGTATTTTGATGTATTCGTGGTCATGATACCGTAACGCTTCCCACCATCATGAATCAATGTCCACTTCTCCACATCACGTTCTACCAACCACTGATATGCTTCCGGTTTAATTTTTTTTATGTCAGCCATGTTGTGATTAAATATGTTGATTTCATCGGTGCTGCCTGCCAAGTACATTTTTTTGCACATAAACTCAACATCCGCAATACCCATTCTCCTCACTGCCTTCTTAAAGTTTTCCCTTAGATGTCGCAAGCAATGACGATGTGCGGCCCATGAAAATACATCGTGGCACCCACGAACCAATCCTGAATGTTTATCCGAGATTACACATAAATCGCCCCTCGATGAAACAAGCGATTGTTGGCACATAATGAACCAGAGCCGATTCGTTGTTCTCAGATTCGACCACTGCAAAAGCAAGGGGAAATAGACCGTTATTTGCATCATTACAAATGAGCAATGTACCGACATTTGCCCAAAAGGAGCCCATGCCGAGAACAGTCGACAAAATCCCCAACCGGTAATAGATGGTCCAAAGTAAGCCTCAAACCCGCATGTATCGATGACATAATTGTAAATCAGCAACGAGCATAATGAATCCATAAACAATGCTGATATATGACTCCTCCCAACTGCCAAATATTGCTCTGATACTCTTACGTCTCGCATTCCAGGCCTTCATGTAAGAGACCTTGATGTTAAATTTCGATTCCATCCTTCCTATGATCTCTCTGGGTTTCAGGTCTAATAAACTTAGAAGTGCATTGGCGATGTCCTGAACCACTGATGGTGGAAACGCATGTGTGCGGTGAACCTAAAGTTGATAACCTAGCCCCAACCTCTTGCTTCAGCATGCTGTACGCGCCATTGGCAAGGTCTACTAGATGTCGCCACATATAATAAAGAAATTCTTGATTGGATGTCACGATAACGAACCTGGACATTATTATGAATGGACCGCCATCGCAAATCAAAGATCCTTCTTATTTGAGAAACATACATTCATATAACTCGGAACTTGACATCATCTCAAAACCCGAGATATCGATGGACCATCAAACACAATATCCGCATCCCGCCTTTCGTGCGACATAGAACGTATCATTAGTGGAATTCATTACATCGATCCGCAATTCAATAGAATGACTCTAAGATCATGACCACATATGCCGATAAAACGTACCAAACAAAACATGATTCAGCCAGCATCACTATCATCGCGTGATGCTTCATCATTTCATACTCATCATCGTAATTGTCAGATGAACTAGGTTGATCATGCGCTTGCGCTTGAATAGCGCCTCGTTGCATTTAAACATATATCATCTTCCTAAAAAAACAAAATATACCGCATACAAACAAAATAAAAACACCAACGGATGTCGAGATGAAAGCTTACACTATCTCGCTCATGATAGATCTGATTGAAATGGCCGCCAACCAACTCGTGAGCATAACCGGAGTGTGCATTGAGATAATATCGTGTCGGGCGTGCGCACATTGTGGTTTTATTTCCACGTACAAAATCAATGTTTGGCGGAAGCTTCAATACATCGCAGATCATCATCATCAAGCACAAGTTATGTATCCCGCCCTGGGAAAAACGACATGTAATCTCCACTGGTTATCAACGCCATAACGCAGTCCCGAGCACTTTAGTTTTAAATCTCCTAAGCTTGTATGACGACACAAGCATGGCGATTTTTTCCACCATCATAACTTGGAATGAACTGACCATCAACGATTAGTTGCCCATCATAGAACAATTAGAAAGCGAGATCGACTCATTCTCGCTATTAGCTCGAATCAATGTTGTAGCAAAACAATACACTCAAAATCGTTACAAAAATACATATTATTCACTTAACAATTAAGCAACGCAAAAAATGACCTACCAAATTACCTAATACCAGTATATCGTATACCCTAACCACGATAAATTTTAGGATAATTACTATGAAAAACATGAAAAACTTCCCTCTACATTATTGCTAATTCAAATAAGCAAGGAATCAAAAAAAAAAAACTAACTTACGGCGAATAAATGCGATCTCGACATGACCACTTAACGAACAATCTCGCTTTGGTGGAGCCGGCCAAAGTTAGGAATGCCAATGGTGGAGCCGGGGAAACTAACCAATGACAATGGTGGAGCCGACGGCGATGGAGCCTCGTGCGTACGGGGGAGAACGGAGGAGAACGAAGGAGCGACCGAGAGCAAAAGAAAAAGAAACAGAAAGTTATCGGGCTCGGGTCCCAGATTTAAATGCCCACTTATCGGCCGGTCGATGATCGCCCAATATGATCGTCGTGCCACCTCGGATGAGGGAGGCCGAATTTATCGCGATGTATCTAAAGTTAAATTTTTTTTATGAATGCTTAATCTGTTAATTATTAATTAAAAGATACTTAATTTAAAAATTTACTCTACTTCTTATTGCAATATTATTGTTATATTATCTCAAGATTGAGATATTCTACTTTATTGTACTTTTCTTTATTGTCATCTTCTCCTACCCATATAGGCACATATATGCATGTACTATAAATAAAATTCAGTAAAAATATAGTCCTTTCAAATTCTCTCTCTATCTCTTTCTAAAGAAAAAATTATGAGCAGTATTCGGACCGTCTGGATTGTTTTGTACACATTATATATGGTTGTGTATACGGAGAGTAATAATAATAGCTGTACATGATTTATTGTGTTCACCGTGTACATACTACACATCTAAGTGCCACACGTAATAATTCCTCCTCTTTCTAACATGTTATTAGAGCCATCAAGTTCAATTCTCAGCCCATCCATTCATTCATTCGCTCACAATCCACTGTTGATCGCTCTAGCGTCCACCAAGCTTATGCTTATACTCTTGTTTGTCTATATAATCTTCACTATTTCCACAACCACATGATTCATCCTCCAATTACATCCGCAATCAAGCCCTCACCCCTCCAATCTTCCCTCATGCATATGCCCATCTCTTGCATCGTAGTATCGATTCCACAACCGCTTGAGTCCATGCAATCGTGCACGCTCATTACAAATCTCCATGTTGAATTAGCCATTTATTTAATGTTTTTGCTCGGCATCACACGACCATATATGCCTTCTTTGCCCTCACTCATGTGACTTGAGATCGCCAATCAAGCCACTTGCAAGACGCCACATGCAATGACATGGCCAACCTCCAAAACTAGTCCACCTTTCTCTCCTGTTTTTATACCTTTCACGTCTCGTCCAGTTACCCTAAGGCTCTTGGCCTCTATTTTCTGACAAGATTTGTTCACCTCTGCAAGTTACTGATGTTCTCCAATGGCGACTGCACCTTCGTTCTTAACTACGCAGACCCTCTTTATCAATACTGTTCCTCTACACTCTCTGCGATAAGATTCTTTTATGTGCTTTCTATGACATAAATCTCATGCTGATTCATTGTGTCATATCATGTATCAGTTGTACTCCTATATGGTGACACTCACAACTGTAAGGCAACAAAACTTTCGACTAAATCATCTTTAGTCACCAATGTGTTCTAACTGATGTTGAGAAAATATGCCCTAGCTCCTATTTCGTTTTATTTTTCTTTCAGGTGCGAGATCATAAGGGGCGGGATGAAGGAATACCTGACACCGATGGGGCCAACGGCGCTGCACGTGAACCCCATCTTCGAGATCGGACCAGTGGAGCCTCGATTCTCAGAATGGCTGGTTTTCGAGGGCATCAGCGTGGACGAGAGCGGGCGGCAGCATTTCATGGACGCCACAGTGGCCTACAAACGCGCCGTGCTGAATGCCATTGACTACCTCTCCAAGTTCGGCTACTCCAAGGAGCAGGCTTACCTCCTCCTCTCTTGCTGCCCCTGTGAAGGCCGTATCTCCGGCATCGTCGACATTCCCAATGCCGTCGCCACCTTAGCTATCCCGCTCGCCATTTTCGACCAGGTGAACTCTTGGGCTCCTTCCTCTTCAAGTCAAGTTTTCTGCTGAATTTTCTTGCATATTTATTTTTTGGGGATTTATATAGATATCACACAATTCTTATGTATTTACATATCTAACAACTAAATTTATATATTTACTTATCTAACACTTTCCTATGTTTAAAAAGATGCATTTCACTTTTAAAAAATGATAATCCTTTAAAAAATTAATGACGTTGACGAATCTCGTAAATGCTTCGATCTAATCACGATTTCGTGTTTAATAAATCACCGCCTCATGATAACATAAGAACATCAAGCATACCGATCCAACTGAATCCATCAAGCTATATCGAGTATGAAAATGGATCCCCGATCCGCCAAATGGTCACCAAAATCGACATATATTTATGGTCGATCGAGCTCGTCAAGACGAATCCAACGACCAACAGATCACCCAATTCGACATCATTAAAGCACCCGATCATCAAAATACACCGTCGATCGGGGATCGCGACCGCCGTCCATCGGAGTGGTTATGGGAGTGGTTGGTTTTCCACAATTTACAAGGCCCCGCCACTCCCAAAATCTATAAATAGAGCTTCATTCTCACCTGAGGGGACCAAGACCAGAGAGCTCGAGAACCTCCACCAACCTCGACGCTGACGATCTAGCACCACCTGTCTCCACCACCGTAGCTCAAGATCGTGAGCTCGCCTTAGAGATCGAGGACTAGAAAAGACCGCACCGCCTCTTTCTCCCAAGATCAAGAGGTGGCTCCTGTAAGATGCTTCGCTGAAACTTCTCCCTTGGAGTTGACCGATATGATTTTTCTACACCTAATATTGTTTCGCCTCAGAACACCTTCTTCAACTAACGAGAAGCGGACAGATCTTTGAACACATAGAAAGTTCTACGATGGCAAGGCCCCGGTTTTTTCCCTTAACGGTTTTCCACGATAACCCCGTGTTCATATCCCCCGCTTGTGTTGGATAATTTTGGGCTACGACGAAGATCTCGATCTACCGGAATAAAATACTCAAGACGCAATGCTCACCGGGAACAAAGCCCCATTGCTATATCTCCACTATGGTTGTAACGGGGGCCCAATGCTCCTCATTCTCGTGATCAAGGACGCCAAGTCTCCAACACTTCTACATACTGTCCCGTGAGGGTCCAGCCCCTCTTTGGAAGATCGCTCAAAGGATGGAGGATTCCCATAACGAAATTCTTTGACTCCTGCGAGAGGACCGGCAAAATGTTCCAACACGCCTGGAAGAGCCACAGTTCCGCGACGCAAAGATAATCCGATTTTCTTCCCGAGAATGATTACCCGGAATGCAACAAGGAGAGAACCCCTTGGCACCACATCCAGATGTCGAACTTCGATACTCACTCACCCACAAATGGTTTTCAGACGGTGAAACTCATCACCTTATAATGCGATGAACTACGACGACGGTGCGGTGAAGAGTTCTGAAACAATCGAATGATCCATTCTCCGCCGCTTCTTCCAAACTTCGTCCCTCGCCACGAGATCATCTCAATACCCGATTCGACGAGATTCAAGCTTCCCAAAGATGGACCCTTATGATGGCACAACCGATCCGTATAGTATATCGATCAACGATCATGCACATCTGCAAAATGACTCTGCCTTTGTGTCGTATTCCTGACTCTCAAAGGACGTCACTGGTTCTATTCACTCGCTAAGGGTCCGTCCATCATTTGGAGAGCTCGCCATTTTTTTGTAGAAGCTCGCGAACAAGAGAATCATCGTGATTCATCACATCTCTCCTGAACTGTAATCCATGGAGAGTCCCTCAAAGAATACTTCCAGGTTCTCCTCAAGCCCAACAGATACCGAGTAGATCCGTAACTTTTGAGGGAGTGCTTCTGAGGACTCCGCCGATACTTCTATTCATCATTAATGCGGGAGACCATTCCTATGCTAACTGGTCCACCTAATAGGCACAAATCTCCGACGAAGCTATCGCTCATCGGCAAGCTTGAACCACCAAGAAAGGGAAGAAGGTTCCCAAAGATGATGTTCAAACATCTCAAAAGAAGAGAGGAACCTCCCCAAAACCTCCTCAAAATGACCTCGGATGACTCGACCAGAGAAAATATAATGCTCAACACGCCATGCCAACATCCTATTGGCTATTCAGAAGAGGATGGCGCCAAGTGGTCACACCTTTAAAGCCCTGGAATTGGAAATCAAGAGAAATTACACTTTCACCGCAACAGGGCACACCACCGAATGCCACCAACCGAAGGAGGAGATTGAAAGACTAATATGTCGGGTATCTAGGCCGCTTTATATACAAAACCAACCCCTTCAAAGAAATGCAACCAAATGAGGAACAAGCTGGAGATAGAAACAATTGCGTGAGGGCTGTTATCAGCCAAATATTCATTGCCGCCTTCAAGAGCCGAGTCAAGAAGTCTCGGGTTGACCATTCTATCACCTTTGATGATTTAGATCTAGAGGGCTTTGATCCCACATCAAGATCCCCTTGTCATCAGCGTGGGGTCTGATCCGTGCTTCAATATTAAAAGGATATTGATCGATAATGGGAGTTCGGTTGATGTTCTTTTACTCCACTTTCCTCAAGATGGGTATAAAGAGAGAAGCTTCAACCGCTCCCAATGTATGGATTTGATAATCGACCAGATAGTGGAAGGGACATCGCCTTCCGTAACTCTTGGGAATTTCCGACACGCAACCCACTTGATACAATTTATTGTAGTCAAGTCTGAGTCCGCGTACAATGCAATATTTGGGAGACCTCTCCAATCTATATTCGGCGCAGTCACATCTGTGCCTCACCTCAAGATGAAATTCCGACACCGCATCGCATGGTGGAATCAACAGAGAAAGACAAGCGTTATATCAAGCAAGCCCCATTTACGCCAAGAACCCTCAACATCGAGAACCACCTAGAGGTGAGGATGCCTCAAAGGGCTTCTCCAAATTGAAGATGTAATTTGTCTTCCTATCTCGAAGTTGATCCATCGCAAAGGTGAAGGTGGGATCGTTCGCTACATCGAATCGTAATAATGAGATTTTCTCGAAAATCAAGATATCTTTGCCCGAGCATCGATATCGGCATTGACCCAAGTCATTACGCACTCCCTCAAAGTTGACTCAACCTACAAGCCTGATACGTAAGAAAAGAACCTTCGCTCAACGACAGGTCATAGAACAAGAAATCACCAAACTGGAAGTCAAATTCATTCGAAGTCTACTACCCCACCGGTTTGGCTAACGTGTTAGTCAAGAAGGCCAACGCTCGGAGAATGTGCATCGACTACACTTAATCGCATGCCCAAAAGATAGCTTCCCCTTCCTCGTATCGACCAACTAGTTGATGCGACATCAGGACATCAGATGCCGAGCTTCATGGATGCATATTCTGGCTACAATCAAATCAGGATGAACAAAATAGATGAGGAAGCAACATCCTTCCAAACAGATAAGGGACTATACTGCTATCAGGTCATGCCATTCGACTAAAAATGTCGGAGCAACATATCAACCTTTATGAATAAGATCTTCAAGGATCTTATAGGCACAATATGGAGGTGTATGTTGATGATATCGGTGAAGAGCTTGGAAACATCACAAAGATATGACCGCAATGTTGCTTTGACATTCTTCGACACTACAAGAGGCTCAACCCAAGTAAGTGCATTTTTGAGTTTCCGAAATTCCTAGTTTCATGGTCACTCCATGGATAGGCCAACCCCGAAGATAAAAGCACTCAAGGACATGTCACCTCCAAGAACGATCAAGGAAGTCCAACGCTTGACCGGAAAGATTGCGCTTTATCACGATTCTTGGCCCGCTGGGGAGATAAGTATCTACCATTCTTCAAAATCTTGGGGTGCACGAGGAAATGGATTCCAGTGATGAATGTCGACGCTTTTGAGCAACTGGGTCTATTTAGCTTCCCCTATATCAAAGCCTATCCAAGGAGAGAGACATCTATCTTGCTTTCTCATGCCGTAAGTCCTTGACACGCTGAGGAGAATTTACAGAACGACCCATTTATTATGTCAAATTCTTTCGATAATCAAGGACGCTATCCACTACAGATAAGACAATATATTCTAGCATCGCATCTAAAATTGCACGTACTTTTCGCCCACACCATCAACGCCTACACTCATCTTCCATTAAGAACTATTCGCAAAAGCCGATGTATCCGGAAGGTTGATTTCGGTCGAGCGAGAGTTTGACATCCATTTTCTTCCACGCCCCGATATAAAGTCACAAGTGCTCACGATTTGTAGAATGTACCATCCCATCACCACCGAACAGATCATTCATCACTCCATGACAAATCAATGGACATTATATGTTGATGGAGCTTCGTGTACTTCCTGCGGAGGAATTTTGCTTATCTCCCAAGTAAAATAACCAGAGTACCTGGCTAAAGTTCCGCCACCAATAATGTCACTAATGAGGCCCTCATAGGGGACTAAGGCTCGCCATTGACCGTGAGGTCCAACTTAGCCATCTACACTGATCACACAGGCCTGGCCAGTTGAAGGAGACTGACACGCCATCCGCAGCTTTCGCATCGCTTTTGGCAAAGTCACTTCTGCCGTAGAGACCCATCGATAACTCATATTCTAAGGAGCGAACACGCGGATGCCCTCTCCAAGTTAGCCACAACAACGACAGAGATCTTTTCAAGAGAAAATACATGAGGACATCCACTTTCCCAAGATTCGCCTGATAATCTCCTGAAGACCCAAAAGAATCTTCATGGATTGACCATCATGTCCTTTCTTCAAAGCGGGCCTTGCCAACACCCCACCGATGCTATCCGCCTCCACGTAGAGAATCGAACTTCACCATAATCGGTGACTAACTCTGCTGCCCTTCTTAGGGCCCTACTTAAAGTGTCTACCACCTTGAGGCTAACGCAATGCGAGAGGTTCATTCAGAATTTGTGGTGAACATTTGGGGAAAAAGCCCTCGCCTCAAAATCATGAGGCAAGGTTTTACCGCCTACAATGAAGAAGGACATTGGAATTTGTAAAGAAGTGTAACAAGTGTCGCTACATTCCAATCTCACTCATACACCATCTGTAGAACTCACCACAATCAGAGTCGCCCTTTGCTCAATGGGGATCGATATAATGGGACCCTTTCCCATTGCCAGTAAACAAAATTCATAATCTTGGCCGTTGATTACTTCAAGTGGGTGAAGAACCGGGCCAAAATCACCAAACAAATGCCAAGCAATTTGTCGGAAAAATATTATTTGTCGCTTCGATTCCAAAGAAAAAAATCATCACCGATAATGGGACGCAGTTCACGTGAAAGACATTCACATCTTTCGCCAGAGATATCCGCTTAATCCACACAATGTATCCCATCCACGTGCAAATGGGCGACCAAGTCACCAATGGGACAATACTAAAATGGCTAAAGACACGATCGAACCACGGGGCAATGGGTCAAGAACTATCCAATGTTCTTTGGGCTTACCGCACTACATCAAGGACCCTACCGGAGAAACGCCGCATAACTCGTGTTTCGAACCGAGGTCGTTATTCCGCGACGGGTCCCAGCCCTAAACCCATAACTTTAATGCCGACAAAGAATGACGATAAGCTTCGATTCCATCTCGATCTCGCAAGAGACCCGACATGTCGACTCAATGGCTTCCTATCGATTGCTCGAGGTTTCAACCAAGGGTAAAGCACCAATTAATATCTGTTGGGGACCTCGTAAGCTCGACTCAGAGAAAAGGCCCACAATGTAACAAACTCTCACCGCTTGGGAAGGCATGTGGTGGTGTCTAAAATCAAGCCCGCACGCTCAAGCTTAAGGATAGTATGGGAAGACTCTCCCACGCACTGAATGCTACAAACCTCCGGTACTACCGGACGACGCCTTTTTTATTCTAGTGCGAAAATATTATCATCATGTATGTTTGTATTGCAATTATTATCAATTTATCGATACTGCTTGTCATTATTGTCCAACCTTGGCATCAAGGTGTTTGGATTTATGTTTCTATCTATGTTAAAATTCTCATACTTATTGTGACTTTTCTTGCTTATGCTTGCATTTTAAAACACCACTCAAGAGATAACTATTGTTGTATCTCGGATCGATCCTGTGGGAATTGACCGATCTTCCACAGTTAACATCGCCGAGTAACGCCTGATAAACAACCTTGGATAAGTTGGCAATCCTCTAAGGCCTACAACTTTCTCCATAACATCATCGAGTAACGCCCATACACAACCCGGATAGGTCAAAAATCGCCGATTCAATTGAGATCTTCCTATAGTTAACATCCGAGTAACGCCTCGATAAACAACCTTGATAAGTTGGCAATCTAGACCGCTTCTACAACTTTCTCCATAACAAAGTTAACATCATCGAGTAACGCCCATACACCTAGATAGATCGAGAGGTCCTGGACTTCCAACCTCTTCCATAGTTAACGCCATCGGGTAACACCTCGACAAACAACCTCGGATAGGTCAAAATCTCAAGATCTTCCATACTGTTAACATCATCGAGTAAACCCATACACAACCTAGATAGATCGAGAGATTCGAGAGAACCTCTATAAATATATTCCGCAAGTTTGTCATCAAGTAACGCCTAGTAATGATCTTAGAGATCGAATTACCCTAAAGGGATTCCGATGATCTCTTCACGCTAAATCTTTATCATCGATGCTTTGACACAATAACTAAATATTCACAAACAATTTTTGTAATATTCTGAACATACAAGTACAATCAACCGTAAATAATATACAACACTAAACATGCAACATAAAGGAACTACAACTACAGCCTTGATGGTCTCATCAAGATGATGAAGAACTATCGAGTCATCCTCGCCGTCGCTAGAAGGTCGGGAAGCTAGGCTAGGAGAAAGGACCTCAACACTCCTCCATGAGCACGCCAAGCTGAAACCTCGATGAAGCCTTCATCAACACACCGCCGCCCAAAGCCTTCACCTCTACATCATACACGCCTCTCCCTCAACGGGATCCTCAGATGATACTCTTGAAGGTCAAAGTTCTTGAAGTCCTCCACCGTGATCCGGCTCCGCTTCTACCCGAGATAAGGCCTCTCTTCTCCGAAAGACGAAGCGTAACTCTCGCTTTGCCTCAAGACACGAAACCTTCTAAAAGATCTTCGGGATCCTTGAGCAACCAACCTGCTCTAGCCTCCCACTAATTCATCCCGAGTCCGCCAACTTCGACGAAAAGAAAGAGAAGTCGCTGAGTCGCCAACTCCCCTACACTCATCAAGTTGATTCTCCAACACGGACATCTCTTTACTTTCTCCACATACCGCTTCTTATATTCACCATGGAGAAACTTTCCTTCAGAACTCAATTCCGGTCATTCAAAGACAATGTTCATTTTGAAGTCAAGTTCTTGCTTCTTCAGTATCTGAAATAAGAAAAATTACGGTAAGCACCAGGAAATGGGAAATAAAAGATGATGAACGCAAGAAGGATTGTTACCAGTTCTTCGGCATGCTGACGACCTACGCAGGAATGATTCAACACGTCCTCAGGAATGAAGATCCTTGGGGGACGACTACTAGAAGGGCCCGATTCTTTTCGGGTATCTGATATCACCATCACCTCTTCGCTCCTTTTCCTCTTCTCTATTGGAGACGGGTCCTTCTGGGAGGAGGACGCCAAGATCTGGAAACCTCCTTGTTGGGCTTTCAACGAATCATAAGACCGCCGGGATGAATAGAAAGCCCGCCAATAAAGAGATTCCTCCCGACAAATTGATATATCGAATCTCAAATCAAGATCTTCAATAAATTTCTCAGGATATCTTCATCACAACTCAGGGAATGGGTAAATCTCGCCTTTCCCCATTTCTGAAGACCCCGCCATTCTTCACAAAAGAATACCCAACTCTTGGGAGAATCCTTCGTCCGGAGATCAAGTAGCCGACTCTGCGGTGATACCATGTGCATCGCAGTAAACTTGCACATCCGCGGCAGGTAATCATAGTCGCGCCGCTCGAAAAGACTATAAGTCCCATCACGACCGCCATTGCTCGCCAAAACGGGAAATGCAAACCTCGTGACAAAAATGGCGATCATCTCGGGATGGGGAAACCGCAATCCCGCCCAAACTCATCTCGTAATGGTGAAATACCCATGCGGTGAGATTGGGCTCTATCGACTTCTGACACTTAAGAACCAAATCATTGAAAATAATATTTTTTCCAAGCACGATCAATGTGTCTCCCGTGATCGACTCCCAACCTTCCCTCCCATTTTGGGAGGTTCCTCGTCACGCCTCCTGCTACAAGGGTCCACGTGTCTCTTTCAAAAGATTCTCACCCATCTACAAACTCCCACCGTGGGAGGGCTATGCACTCGCTTGGTGGAGATGAGAGGAAAGGTTGATCCAAGAGTGCCCAAACTCCCACCGGGGGAGGGCTGCACTCAAGAGGAGGAGAGGTTGATCCAAAAAGAGTGCCCAAACTCCCACCGTGGAGGGCTATGCACCTAAGAGGAGGGGAGGGATCCAAAGAGTGCCCAAACTCCCACCATGGGGAGGGCTATGCACTCTAAGAGGAGGAGAGGTTGATCCAAAAAGAGTGCCCAAACTCCCACCAGGGGGAGGGCTATGCACTCTAAGAGGAGGAAAGGTGGATCCAAATAGAGTGCCCAAACTCCCACCATGGGGAGGGCTATGCACTCTAAGAGGAGAAGAGATGAGAAAGGTGTGCCTTCTCCCTTAGCCCTTTTTATAGACCCCTTATGGGGCAAAAGAAAAAACCAAACCGCTCAAACCAAAACCGGATCATTCGCCGATGGCTCACAGCAATCATGCTACAAGGCCATGCGCATGTTGCCATATACATACGCACATACAAGGTTGGGTCAGAACTGATCCACCTGTCGACTGCCAGCTCGTAAATCCGCCATGCAGAATCACGGCCGCTGGCCGATCATAGGTCTGAATCACTCATGGGTCCGCCAGCCGCGGTCGTGAACTGCTTCCCCATGCTCACCCGTTCAGCTCATGCCAGCCGAAGCCCCGGCAACATACAGAGCCAGAGCGGCTGCTATGTATTATGGCTGTATCGGCCATCTGGCGCCGCGCCAACTCAGCGCCTGTTTCCTCCTGATCGATCCAGATCTCAAATCTCGCGACAAGATACCTATATATTTATGGCCCCGATCGCTTTCCACAGTTATAATATCAGGTTATGAAGATCTGCTCAAAATGCAGTTGATGGACTCTCAAATTTCATTGGAGAATTTGTTATTTTATTTTGACATATATTTTGGATGACGAGATAATGTCACCCAAAAATAAGTAACCGATACGCCTCGTAAAATTAATCGATCAAGCACGAATCTCAAGGCATTTTCGTAAATGCTTCATCACCGATTTCAGTTTCAAATCACCGCCTCGATGAGACGAACATAGCAACATCAAGCATAGATAACTCGAATCGACCCGGATCGCTATCGAGTATGAAAATGGATCCCGATCCGCCAAATGGTCACCAAAATCGACATATTTATAATGATCGAGCCGCCAAGACGAATCCAACGAATCAGATCACCCAATTCCGACATCATTAAAGCACCCATCATCAAAATACACCGTCGATTAGGGATCGACCGGCCGTCCATCGGAGTGGTTGGAGTTTTCCAATTTACAAGGTCCGCCACTCCCAAAAAATCTATAAATAGCTTTCTCACCTTGGGGACCTAACTGATGAAGACTGGAGAGCTCTGAGAACCTCCAGCCAACCTTGACGCCGACGATCTAGCACCACCAGAGGTCAAGATCGTGAGATCGCCTTAGAGATCGCCCAGGACTAGAAAAGTTCTGCCGCCCTTTCTCCTCAAGATCAAGAGGTGGCTCCTAAGATCCGTTCCGGGAAACTTCTCTGGGTTGGAGTTGACCTATTGTACTTTCTACACTCTAATATTGTTTCACTGTAAACACCTTCTTCTAACTAGAAGAAGCGATCGATCTTTGAACACATAGTTCTACGATCAAGGCCGTTTTTTTCCTAACGGGTTTTCCATTATAACCCTGTTCATATCCCCTCCAGTGTGTTGGATAATTTTTTCCAGAAGATCTCGATCTGAATAAAATACTCTAGCACGCAACATGAATAAAGTAATATTTTGATGATATCAAGATTAGAGTATATATATATATATATATATATATATATATATATATATATATATATATATATATATATATATATATATATATATATATATATATATATATATATATATATATGTAAAATTTGAAGTTTATGTGTTAGATATGTAAATACATAAAAATTATATGATATGTATGTAAATCCCCCATTTTTTTTGGGGGATTTATATACATATCACACAATTTTTAATATTATATTTAAAATATAATTATCATTAATTTTATAAAATACAATATATATTTTCATTCATAAAATATTATATATATAAATCCTAAAAATTATATAATATATATAAATCTTCTTTAAAAAATAAAAAAATTTATATTTTCAACCATTGTTTTAAATAAAAAAAAGGCAATGGATAAACTGTGATCATTTTTTACTAGAATAGAAACAATAAAAAAATATCTAAAATGAAACCCTCTTATTTTGGTCGCTTGTTTTCATAAAATTTATGAAAAGTATAATTTGTTTTACTATTTTGATATAAAAAAACAATAAAGATTATTTATAGAATGCCATGATAAAAAATATTAAGATAAATCTTAAATTTTTTACATTTATTTTTAGATGAATATGATATTAATTGCTTACATATCATAATTATTGTGTGCTAAAACCAGTCGCAGAGAAAGTTACTCTTACATTGAAATCTACACACATACATATTTAAAGAGAAGAAAACTCAATTTTATGTGGAAAATCTAAAATAAAAAAAATCACGGCTCAAAAAGCTTCATATATATTTATTTTGAGTACAAGTTTTCTCGACAAATTACATAGTATAGAAGGTCGACAATGGAATCCCAAAATCGGACAACAACAAAGAATATAGTTACGCTCGTTGTAGCTAGTGTGATGATAGAATAGGAACATCCACCGACGATGAATGTCGCCATGATGGACCGAAAGATTGACAGAGTACGGTAATGGCAACTACGGCTAGGTTGGTAACCAACGAGGGTGGTCGACGACCGTCGAGTGGTGGCACGATTATGCCTGAGGATTTTCAAGCTTTAAAGCTCTCTCATCTCTCTTGCTTGACCTCCCCTCATATGAGGAATGATGGGTTATTTATAGATTGGAGGAGTGACATCTCTGTAAATACATACAAAATTCGAACCACTCCACTTCATCGGACGGCTCAAAATGATTCCTTTGATCAGTTGATGTATTTTAAGTATTTGAATGCTCAAATGAAGTCGAATTGTGAGATCTTGGGCTTGTTAGATCCGGCCATCGAGACGCCGATTTAATTATAAACACTCCATGTTTAAGAGTCGATTGATAATAAGCGCTGATCTCTATAATTGATTCGTAATCGATTGCGACATCAAGATTGCTTTCGACTAGTAGAATTTTCAAGGTCATATCAGTTGCCCCCTATTTTTGGATGATATTATCTCAATCATCCAAAAATATATATGTCGAATACTTGAAAATAGCAGATTCTTCAATGAAATTTGCGGGTCCATTAACTATACATTTTGAGAGAACATATCTTCATGGGAGCACATGATTATGATCACGCAGGGTCACGGATGTGCGTACACGCCGTAAGATTGTGTTATGGATTCATGGGCACTTACGGCGCTGCAGGCCAGCTGGCCGGCCAATAGATTGACGCCGTGGAAAGGGTGGCCTGGCTTCGGACAATGAACGTCGCAGCTCAGAGGCGCAAATATATCTGGGTCGGTCGACGGGTTGCTGGATCTGTCCAGAATACGAGGTCTGAGGTCATGGAGCTCAATGGCGCGTCAGAATGGGTCAGGAACGTAGGGTCGCGGGTCGGTTCGGTCGCTGAACTACGGCGAAGGGCTGGTATGGTCGCGCTGGTTCTTGTTGCGTCGGAGTTCGGGGCTTGAGCGCCGGGTCGGCTCTGACGGGTCGGAGCGAGGGCAATACGGGCGTGCGTACTGGTCTGCTCATGGGCAAAACGCCCTGCTTTTGACCCGTTCCGTTTGAGCGAAGCGAGTTTGCTTTTGCCCTATATCTATAAAACCACCACAAGTGGAGAATGCACCTTCTTCTTCTTAAGAGAAGGTCGTTGAGGCGATCAAGGCCCGTAGTTCATACACGAGGCTGATTTTTCCTATAACCGCCATCGGACCGACCGGGTTGAGGCATCGGCCCAGTTCATCTGAGCTCCGCTTTCCCTCGAAGAGGCGCCAACCGCCTTGTTGGACTGCCGAGGCGATCAAGGCTCGTAGTTCATACGGCGAGGTCTGCTTTCAAAGAGATGTTAACCGCCTCGCCGGACCGGGTCGAGTCGATCAAAACCAGTTCATACCGGCAGTTCTCTTCCCTCGAAGCATCAATTGCCCTCGTCGGACCGACCGGGTTTGGAGGTGATGATCGGCGACGATAACCGACGACGGTGATGACGGGCGGTGGCGACCGACGTCAGTAGTCGGCCGGGATGACCAGCGACGATGATGGTGACCGGCGGAGATGGCCGGCGATGATGGTGGTGACCATCGGAGATTGCCGGCGATGGTCGGCGGCGGTGACCGAAGACGGTGGTTGGCGGCCGACGGGGTGGTCGAACCGGCGAATTAGTGCAGATCGACGTCGAAGCCCCGGGATGACGGCGACAATGGTGGTGACCGGCGAGATGCAGCGATGGCAGCAGTGACCGCCACAAAGAATAGCCGACGGGGTGGCAGCAAGAAATCAGCGAGGTCGACCGTAATCGAGATGACCGACGAATGGTGACCAGAGATTGGCGATGGTCAGCGGACCATGACGATTAAGCGACCGCAACGCGGCGGCCGACGGTTGGCAACAACTGGCGATCGTAGCGATGGTGGCGACATGTGCTCAGAATGGCGTGGTGACAGCGATATGGCGACCACGCGGTCGCAAGAACCGGCGAATCGGGACGGCGACCGACGTCAGATGCCGTGACCAAATGACGATGGTGGTGACGATGAGATGGTCGAATGGTCGGGCGGCGGCAGACGGTGATGATTTTGACCATGAGGTTGTTTGTCGAGAGTGTTACCCGATGACGCTAACCGTGGAAAAGGTTGAATTGAATCTCGAGGATTTTGACATATCCGGTTGTTGTCGAGTGTTACCCACGACATTAACTTGTGGAAGAGGGGAAGTCCACCAAGGACCTTTGACTTATCGTTGTTTGTCGAAGTCTTTGCTCGATGAAACTTATGTGGAAGATGTTGAATTGAATTCGGCCGAGAATTTTGACCCATCCGGTTGTTTGTCGTGTTACCCATGACTTTAACTGTATGGAAGAGGTCAATCAACTGCTAAGAATTTTTATCCGGGTTGTTTCGAGTGTTACGACTAACTTGTATGGAAGAGGTCGAGTCAATTCGGTGAGGATTTTGACCTATCCGAGGTTGTTTGTCGGGTGTTACCCGATGTTAACCTGTATGAGGTTGAATTGAATCCGAGATTTTGACCTATCCGAGATTGTTTGTCGGTGTTCCCATGACGTTAACGTATGGAAGTGGTTGAATTGAATCGCTAAGGATTTTGACATATCCGAGGTTGTTTATTGATGACGCAACTGTATGGAAGAGGTCGAATTGAATCCGTTGAGGATCTTTGACCTATCTGAGGTTGTTTGTCAAAGTATTATTTGATGACGTTAACCTGCATGGAAGAGGCCGTGGGAAGTCCACCAAGGACCTTTTGACCTATCCTAGGTTGTTTGTCTGAGTCTTTACTCGATGACGTTAACCTATGTGGAAGAGGTTGAATTGAATCCGAGAATTTTGACATATCCAGGTTGTTTGTCGGTGTTACCCATGACGTTAACCTGTATGGAAGAGGTTGAATTGAATCTGCTAAGGATTTTTGACCTATCCGAGGTTGTTTGTCAGAGTGTTACCCGATGACGTTAACTTGTATGGAAGAGGTCGAATTGATTCCGCTGAGGATTTTTGACCTATATGAGGTTGTTTGTCAAAGTATTACTTGATGTTAACATGTGTGGAAGAGGTCGAATCAAAACATCCGTTTGTGGTTGTAGCCAAAGTTGCTCCTTAACCTTGGCCTTTTTCATTGGTATTACTGATTTGCTTATCTAACTGATAATTAATTAGATATCCAGAATATTGATTTGAATAATCTTTTGAGATTAAGAATTGCCCCCCAGTTTTCGACAGAATCTGAAAGAACTAAGTTTGATGAATCTTAATTTTTCGCTTGCGCTCCTTAAAAACTTGAAATGCTCCACCTCGATGGTGGTTTTGATCTTGTTGGGAAACTTGGTCGTCATACAAGATGAAATAATGAGAATCGCTTTTCCATGACGCCAAAGCTGCATATAGAAAATCACATGGGTAGAGTAAAGTTTACGCTTATTGCTGAAATCCAAAGACATACACATGTATTTAAAGAGTGAACAAGAAAACTCAATTTTTTACAAAACCTCAAAAGAGGGAAAAAATCACGCCTACTAGTAAAAGTTTCCACTATATATTTATTTTGAGTACAAATTTTCCGATAACGGAATTACATAATTATATAGAGAAGGTCGACAATGGAATCCCAATAGACAACAACGCCCATATACCACGCTCGTAACAATTGTTATAGTAGATGATGGTGAACAACGGGAACATCCACAATGAAGGTCGTTATGATGGAAGACGAAGATTGACGGTGAGGATCGCGTGGTGACGGCTACGGTGGTTGGTAACCAATGGGTCTCATGACCGCCGAGTGGTAACGATTATGCATGGATGATTTTCAAGCTTTAGAGCTCTCCTCTGCTTGGCCTCCCCATATGAGGAATGGGCTATTTATAGATTGGGACACATCTCAAAATACATGCAAAATCCGAACCACTCCACTTCATCGGACGACTCAAAATGATTCCTTTGATCAGTTGATGTATTTTAAGTATTTGAATGCTCAAATGAAGTCAGAATTGTGAGATCTTGGGCTTGCTAGATCCGGCTCGTCGAGATGCTCGATTTGACTATAAACACTTCATGTTTAAGAGTCGATTGATAATAAGCGTTTGATCTCGGTTAGTCTTGATTCAGAATCAGATTACTTTCGACATCAAAATTCGTGCTTCAACTAGTATAATTTTTAAGGTCATATCAATAATCATCTCAAAATAAATTGATATCTATTTTATAATAAAAATCAATAGAAATATTTCAAATAAATTTCTTCTTAGAAAATAATGGTTTATTATAATTTTGTCTAATATATTATTTAAGAATGTCAATAATAAATTCCACTTGATAGGAAACACACTAAAAAAATAAAGTTGAAGTTGACCAAATTAATTTTTGAGTTAGTTCCAGACAAAGTATTTGAGTCCATTTAAAATTTCAGATTTAGTTCGAGTTTATCCACGAGCTTGAGATTGATCCAGGAACTCAAATTTAACTTAATTTTTATCAGAATTTTATGCGAGATATATGTCTAAATGAGTCGATTGGGTCGAATTTTGATCAAAATTTTCAATCTATATAATATTTAAATTGGATTTAGGTCGAATAGCTTCAGATCAACTCAATTTTTAGTCAAATTTAAACTTTACTTTTGAACTTAAATTGACACCTTTTTAATAAAATAATATTGATTAATAATATTAAAAAAAAATTTGATGATATAGATATAATTTTAAAAGTTATATCATCGCATGTATTAGAAAATACTCATTTATATATGATATGACCCTGAAAATTTCTCTAGTCGAAGCACGAAAGCAAGCTGATCAGAAATTGAAACTGGTCGAGATCAAGCACTTAAAATATCATTGGAAACTTTGGGACATTAGTTAAATTTCTAAAAAGCTCTCAAATATGGAGTGTAAATCAAAGGCCTCGACAGCCGGTTCCAACAAGCCAAAGATCTTACAATTCCAACTTCATTTGAGCATTCAAATACACAAAATATATCATATGATCAATTGAATCATCATGAGCCGTCCGATGGAGAGGAGTGGTTTTGATTTATTTACGAGACGCCACTCTCCAATCTATAAATAGCCCTTCATTCCTCATATGAGGGAGGCAAGAGAGAGGAGAGAGCTCTAAAGCTTGAAGATTCTCCAAGCACAATCCTGCCACCACTCGACGGTCGCCAACCACCCCCGATCCTCGCCGCCGCCAATCTCCATCATGACCACCTTCATCACCAATGTCCTCGCTATTCACCATCATCCGCTACCACTAGAACTCACCAACGCGTGACTACATAGTTGTTGTTCCCTTCTCATACGCAATCCTGTAATCTCGTTATCGGGAATATTTTGTACTTTGAAACAGATATATAGTGGAAGATTTTTACTGGGCTATGCCCCGTAGTTTTTTTCCCTCTTTTTGAGATTTTTCACGTAAAAATTCTGGAGTTTTCTTATTCACTATTTAAATACCTGTGTGTGTGTGCTAGATTTCACAACAAAGCTAAGGCGTAAACTTTCACTCTACCGCAACTGGTTTTCTAGCATGCAACAGTTTGACGCCATCTGTGGGAACTGATTCCCATTATTTCACCTTGTATGACGACCACGTTTCCCAATAAGATCAAAACCACCATCAAGGTGGAGCATTTGAAGCTTTTAAGGAGCGCAAGCGAAGAATGAAGATTCATTAAACTTCGTTCCTTCAGATTTTGTCAAAAACTGGGGGGGCAACTCTTAATCTCAGAAGATCGCCCATGTTAATATGGTAAGCATCTAATCGATTACCATCCCAAGAAACAAGTTAAAGTTGGAGGATATTTCAACATTAAGAAGAGATACAACTTTGCAAATTATGATTTTCCAATCATACTCATGGAAAAACAAAACCAAGGTTAAGGAACAACTTTGGCTTCAACCACAAATGGATGTTTTGATTCGACCTCTTCCATACAGGTTAACGTTATCGAGCAAAAACTCTGACAAACAACCTAGGATAGGTCAAAAGGTCCTTGGTGGACTTCCCACGACCTCTTCCATACAGGTTAACGTCATCGAGCAAACACTCTGACAAACAACCTAGGATAGGTCAAAAGGTCCTTGGTGGACTTCCCACGGCCTCTTCCATTCCACGCCATCGTAACACTCGACAAACAACCTGGTTGGTCAAAATTCTCGCCAGATTCAATTCGCCTCTTCCACAGGTTATCATAACACTGACAAACAACCTGGATGGGTCAAAAATCCTCGGATAATTCAACGCGTCTTCCATGTTAACGCCATCGAGTAACACTCGACAAACAACCCTGGATATGTCAAAATCTTCGCCGATTCAATTGACCTCTTCCACATGTTAACGCCATCGGTAACACTCTGACAAACAACCTCGGATGGGTCAAAAATCTTCAGCGGATTCAATTTAACCTTTTCCATACAGGCTAACGTCATCGAAAACACTCGACAATAACCTTGATAGGTCAAAATCCTCATTTAATTCAACCTCTTCCATACAGGTTAACATCATCGAGCAAACACTCTGACAAACAACCTAGGATAGGTCAAAAGGTCCTTGGTGGACTTCCCATGGCCTCTTCCACACAGGTTAATATCATCGGATAACACTCTTGCAAACAACCTCGGATGGGTCAAAAATTCTCAGCGGATTCAATTTGGCCTCTTCCACACAGATTAATGTCATCGAGTAACACTCTGACAAACAACCTCGGATAGGTCAAAAATCCTCAGCGGATTCAATTCAACCTCTTCCATACAGGTTAACGTCATCGAGCAAAAACTCTGACAAACAACCTAGGATAGGTCAAAAGGTCTTTGGTGGACTTCCCACATCCTCTTCCACACAGATTAACGTCATTGGGTAACACTCTGACAAACAACCTCGGATGGGTCAAAAATTCTCAGCGATTTCAATTCGGCCTCTTCCACACAGGTTAAGGTCATCGAATAATACTCTGACAAACAACCTCGGATGGGTCAAAAATCCTCAGCGGATTCAATTCAACCTCTTCCATAGAACGCCATCGAAAACACTACAACAACCTCGGATAGGTCAAAAATTCTCAGCGGATTCAATTCAACCTCTTCCACACAGGTTAACATCATCGGATAACACTCTGACAAACAACCTCGGATAGGTCAAAAATCCTCAACAAAGTCAATTCGACATCTTCCATACAGGTTAACGTCATCGAGTCACACTTTGACAAATAACCTCGGATAGGTCAAAGACTTCGCCGCCTGTCGCCCACCATCGCGAATCGCCGGTTACCACCATCGTTGCGGTATCCGCTGACGACACGCTGGCCGCATCGCTGACTACTGCCGCTAGCTGCCGCTGACCACCTTGCGTCGCCACTATCGCTTACCGCTACTGACTATCGCTAAATTATCGCTGCCGGTTATCCCGCCATTTACTGATGGCGTTAATTGCTGATTACGGCCGCTTACTCGCTGACCACTCCGCTGCTGCCGCCGGTACTACTGCCACCATCGCTGAATTTTTTTGCTTCACCATTGCCGGTTATCTCGCTGACATCGACGCTGCTGCGCACTGCTGATGGCTGCCAGCCGCTGGTTGACCACGCTTTCGCGACCACTGTTGCCGGCCATCGGCTACGCATGCTCATCGCGGCAATTTTGGTTACCATTTATCCGCTATATCTCGCTGATTCTAACGCGTTGCTAATTGCTGATTACTGTTGCGTTGTTGCTGGCTAGACCACTCTTTGCAACCATCAGATGGCTACCGCTATGACTATCGCTGCCATCACGCTTCCATTTTCTCCGGCCGCTACATTATCGCCGCTAATCATCCCGCTCATACTGACGGCTGCCGTTGACATTGTTGCCATTAAGCATGCTGGCATCTGCGCCATTGCTGCTGATCACTTTACGCTAAACATGGGCTGCTGGTTACCGCATTATATTATCGGTTATCGCTGCTGATTACTGGTTGCCGCATCGCACAATTATCGCTGCATTTTTCCACTACTAATTATCATTACCGGTTATCTCTGAACTGACGTTGGCCACATGTTGACATTGCCAGAGTATTGCTGAATTACCCTATTCAACCACTGGCTAGCTATTACCATATCATGGCTATCGCTGGCTACCATCATAATCTTATTACACCATTATCGCCGGTTATCTCGCTGATTACTGACGCTAAGCATTGCTGACCATTGCTTACTGGGCTATTTAACTGGCCGCAACCACTGTCTCGGCCATCAGCTGATTATCATGTTATCTCGCCGTTACCACCATCGTTGCGCCATCATCCGCTGACACATGGCCAGCATCGCTCATTATCACTTGCCGGTTATCGCCGATCATCACCTAAAACCCGGTTGGTTCTTGGCATAGACGCTTTCGAGGGAAAATCAGACACGACGATACCGGCCTGATCGCTCCAAAACCCGCTTCGGGTGCGAACGCTTCTTTCGAGGGAAAACCGAGCCTGCCAGATGAAGCCTTGATCGCTTCCAAACCCGGCCGGTCCGGCCGCTAATGCCTCTTTCGAGGGAAAATCGAGTCGCCACTAGCCCTTGATCTTCCAAACCCGGCCGGTCCGACAAGTGGCAATCAACGCCTTTCGAGGGAAAACTGAGCCTCGCCAGATGAAGCTACGGCCTTGATCACCTCCAAACCCGGTCCGACAGGGCGGCCAACGCTTCTTCGAGGGAAAACCGGAGCTCGCCAGATGAACTACTGCCTCCAAACCCGGCCGGTCCGAGGCAATCAACGCCTCTTTCGGAAAATCGAGCTCGCCAGATGAACTACGGTCTTGATCGCCTTCCAAACTCGGCCGGTCCGGCGGGCGTTAACGATCTTCGAGGGAAAATCGGAGCCTCGCCGTATGAACTACGGGCCTTGATCGCCTTCGAACGACCCTCACTCAAGAAGAAGAGAAGCACTAGAGCATTGAAGAAGTGTGCCTTCTTCCTTGGCCATAGGGGGATTTTTATAGACCCCTTATAAGGGCAAAAGGGTAAAAATTCGTCAAAAACCGCCCAAAATCGCTAAAAACCGCCCGAAACCATCAAAAACTGCTATTTGGGCATGGTACAATGGCCCGCACACCAACTATTCCCAATACACATACCATTGCTATCCCCACCGCCATTTTCGACTGATCTATTCTTCATCTCTCCCAATCAATCTCTACCCTCTTCCGCCTCGTATGAATATTTAATATAGTCCGGATTTACATTCATAGAAAATATTTACATATCTAATATTTAAATTTTAACATTTACTTATATAATATTAAAATTTTTAATATCATTAATATTAAATTGTTTTAAATTAAAATATATCTTTTCATAAATATATTTTAAAATAATTAGATATTAAAATATTATATATATAAATAGCAAATTTTAAATATTAAATAAATAAATAAGATATATATAAATCCCCAAATTATTTATATAATATAGGCTATTTATGAGCAGCATAATATTCATCACATAGAACTTTATGGAATATTTTCTCCTTATTTTTTTATAAGTTAATTATCCAGCTGCAATGTGTGATGTAATATCTAATGAATAATATGTTATTCAACCTTTGTTGACATGAGGTCACAGATATAATATATTTAAAAATTGTAATTATCTTAATAAAAAATAATAATTTTTTATCACAAAAATAGTGAAGTATAACAAAAGGGACATCCATTTATGATAATTTTTTGAAATGATAATTATAAAATTATTGTAAGAAAAATAATTATTTTGAAAAAAAAAATTTGTTCACATTTTTTTTAATAAATTAGACAATCATGATAATTTGACAATATATATATATATATATATATATATATATATATATATATATATATATATATATATATATATATATATATATATATATGAGTATATATATATATATATGAAAATAATAAAATAATAATTTTGGTATTATTATTCAATCATTGCACAGGATATTCGGCCAAAACAGGGAGGGTGCCAATGGGACCAAGAGTTGTGAAGAAGTTGCCGGATGTTATTCGATGCTCTTATGATGGAGACCTTCCAATAACTCAAAACCTAAGCCAGAGTAAAGAAAATAATAATAATAAAGGCAATTATGTATTTTTTTTATAATTATGCTGATCAAATAAAGTGAACTTTGCTTTGTGAAGTGATGTTTATATATCACTTGTTTGTGCTGTGAAAAAAAATGGAAGTGAACTGTTGTTATTGTATGGTATCAATAATAAACCTTTAATTGATGTCATATTTTATTATGAAACTGAGAGATCATTTAAAGTAATTATAGTTGTTGACGCTAAAATCGCACAGAAAGAAAGTTTACGCCTAAATTTATATAAATCCAACACACACACGATTGAAAGAGAACAAAAAATTCCTGCAATTTACGAAAAATCAGAGGCACCAAGAAAAAATCTTCCAATATGTATTTGTTTTGGAGTACAAGTTTTCGATCTGATTACGAATCAGAGAAGGCTAACAATGTGAATCTCAAAATCAACAACAACATAATAATAACGATGAACAATGATCAACAATCAAAGGATCGATCGGCATGGGCGGGCGACGTGGTTGACAACAACAGGTATTGACCGTCGAGTGGTGGCACGATTATGCTTGGAGGATCTTCAAGCTTTAGAGCTATCTCCTCTCCGCCTCCTCATGTAAAAGAATGAGGGCTATTTATAGATGGAGGAGTAGGCTTCAGAATACATGCAAAACCCAGATTACCCACTCCATCGACTCATGATGATTCCCTTGATCATATGATGTATTTTGTGTATTTGAATGCTCAAATGAAGTCGGAATTATGAGATCTTGGGCTTGTTAGATCCGGCTCATCGAGACGCTCGATTTGACTATAAACACTCCATGTTTGAAAGCTATTTAGGGATTTAACTGATATCCCAAACTTTCCAATGATATTTTAAGTGCTTGATCTCGACAAATTTTAACTTCGGATCAGCTTGCTTTTAACATCAAGATTTATGCTTCAACTAGTAGTATTTTAAGTGTCATATCATTTGCCCCCTATTTTTGGATGACATTATCTCAATCATCCAAAAATATATATGGCAAATACTTGAAAATAGCAAATTCTTCAATAAAATTTGCGGGTCCATTAACCATACATTTTGAAAGAACAGATCTTCATGGGAGCATAAGATTATGATCACGAAAGCGGGTGCAGGGCCGCGGATGTGTGCAAGTACACGGGTGCAAGATTTCGGGGTTATGGACCCATCCGGACATTTACTGCCAGGCCTACGTGTGGCGCCAATGTTGGCCTCTCCACACCGCTATGATGGCGGGTCGCTGAGTGGCGGCCGGTACCGCTGACATGGTCGCGAAATGCTGGCCGGGTCGTATGGGATGCACGGTCACGTATTCCGCAAAAGGAGGCCTGGGTCGTGGGCTGCCAGGCGGCGCACACGCGACGGGCGTGTGGTTTGGCCAGCGGTCGCGGACCGTCGCGCTGAACGGTGGAACGGGCGGGCGACGGGCGAGCCCATGAGGGTTTTTTTGTCCGTTTTCACCCGTTTTGGGCAATTTTCAGCGGATTTTTGCGATTTTTCTTTGATTTTTTTACCTTTTTGTCCCTATAGGGGGTCTATAAAAACCCCCTGGGGCCAAGGGAGAAAGCACACTCCTCATATGCTTGAATGTTCATCTTCTTCTTAAGAGGAGGTCGTTTGGAGGCGATCAAGGCCCGTAGTTCATACGTCGAGGCTCCGATTTTCCCTCGAAAGAGGTGTGAACCGTGACCGAACGGTTTAGAGGAGATGATGATCATAACCGCGACGTGATGACGGGCGGCGATGCGCCGGTCCGCGGGGATGACTGGCGACGATGGTGGTGACAGGCGGAGATGGCCGGTGATGGTCAACGACGGTGACCGTAGACGGTGATGACGGCATGCGGCCGGGCTGATGGTGGCCGACGGGTGGTCGCAGAAGAACCGACGATGGTGGCAGCGATTTGGCGCGGTGGTAGTCGGGGATGATCTACGATTAGGATTTTGTCCTATCTCGAGGTTGTTTAACTCGACGCTAACCCGTATGGAAGATGTTGAAATCCGAGGATTTTGACCTATCTGAGGTTTATCGAGTGTGACTGGCGACGCACATGTATGTAAGAGGTCGAATCAACTGGAGGATTTTGACCTATCTTAGGTTGTTTATCAGAGTGTTACCCGATGACGTTAACCTGTATGGAAGAGGTTGAATTGAATCCATTGAGGATTTTTGACCTATCCCGGTTGTTTATCGAGGCTCATGACGCAACTGTATGGAAGTGAATTGAACTGGCCGAGGCTTTTTTTTGACCTATCCAAGGTTGTTTGTCAGAGTGTGACTCGATGACGTTAACTTGTATGGAAGAGGTCAAATTGAATCCGTTAAGGATTTTTGACATATCCGAGGTTATTTGTCAAAGTGTTACCCGATGAAGTTAACCTGTATGGAAGAGGTCGCGGGATGTCTACCAAAGACTTTTTGACCTATCGTAGGTATCAGCCAAAGTGTTACTTGACTTCTTACCTGTATGGAAGAGGTCCGATCAAGTCCCCTTGGGATTGATCATGCCCGATTGAGATACAACGTGAGTTGTATATTTCTCAAGTTGGAGGATTAAGTGAAGAAGAAACAAGCTTGTAAGAAAAAGCCATAAACTCATTACTTTGATAATGTTGGTGATACAATATTATCACAAGATAACTTAACAAAAGGGACGAGATACATTTTTAGAAAGAGTTAACAAAAGACAAGATGTGGAGAGGAAAAGATAAACAAGGTAAATTAAAAACTACAATATTTATGCACCAAGGATTACATATAACACTTTTCAGAGACCCTCCATGTTTCAAGTTTTAGGGAAGATTTTTTCCTCTAGATCTTTGGTCATAGCTTGACGGTTGGTCATTTGATAATGAAGTGGGGAGCAAGTCTTTTACAGGCAAAACCCTCTGAGGTACTTCTTTATCTTGAAGATTAAAATTCTCGATGTTGAAGGTCACCGAAGGGCGTGGTTGAGCTTGTCTGAGGTAACATGATTGTGCTATTTATTGGTTTCCATAAACCACTCCAACCCCAATGGGAGTTTGAAATTTCATCTTAATATGAGGTACCGATGTGACAGCTCCGAAGATTGATTGGAGTGGTCTTCCAAAGATAGTGTTGTATACTGAATTTGACTTGACCACTATGAATTGAACTGAGTGAGTGACTTGTTGAGAAATTCTCCAAGAACAACGGGAAGGGTGATTGCCCCCTCCACTCTTACATTATCAAACCCATATAATCCCGCAATGGGTTGAAGTTTTTCCTTAACTGCACTCATGCTAAGAAATGTGGAGTAAAATAAAACATCAACGGAACTTCCATTATCAATCAAAATTCTTTTAGCAACATAACATGGGTCACCAATCCCCGCACTGATGATAAGAGGATCTTGATGCGGAACTTGGACTCCTTCCAAGTCTTAGTCATTAAAAGTGATGGGATGATTAATACAAGATTTTTTTAACTCCAATTATTCAAAGGTGGCGATGAAGACTTGATTAGATAGTAGTGGCCCACTTGTAATCGTTTCAATTTCTCCAACTATTTGGCATATATTATGTTATTTTTGTGATGATTGTCCTAGTTGCCCCCCAGTTGGAGTTATGTTTGCTTGAGCTGGTTGGTTTTGCACAAATTGACGTAGATATCCCTGTTGAATGAGCCTCTCAATTTCTTCTTTAAGTTGTTTACACGCCTCAGTAGTATGTCCACGACTTCGATGGAAGTGACAATATTTCTCCTGATTTCCTAAATTTGGTTTTAGTGGATGTGGCTACTTGATGGTCTCTTCATCTTGAATAGACAACAAGACGTTAACACGAGATGTGTTCGTATTCTAGTCCATGCGTTGATGCGCGTGGAGGGAGATCATGACTGCCTTGTTGCTTATTCTGATGAGATTGTTGATCTGTGTTTCCTAGAGCACTCTTACGTTTTCCTGTGGATTGTTCAAATTATTTTCGATGAGCATTAATAGCCTCATCAGCATAAATTTGCGCTTCCACACGGTGAACCAAGTCAACATATGAGTGGACCGTATCTCCCATTAAGGACGGGGCCCCTGACTGAGCCTCCAAGGAAAACTCCTCTTAATAGTTCGGGGTTTACCTGTGTATTTGGCGAGCTTCTAAGGAGAACCTCTGGAAGAATTCCTTAAGTGATTTGCCCTCATTTTGACGAATGTCGGAGAGATGTGAGGAATCTTTAATGATCCTCCGGTTTGCAATGAATTGTTCCACAAAAATCTTGGCGAGTTCGCCAAAGGTAATGGATCCCCTTGGAAGGGAGTAGAACCAAGTGTGAGCTTTCCCCCCGAGGGTAACGGAAAGACCGACAAAGCAAGGTGTCGTGAGCTCATTGGATATGCATGATAGTCTTGTAATGGTCGATGTTCATGTGAGTCGTCGCCTCCCATCATAGGAATCAATGCTAAGCTTGAAACCCACGGGAATAGGATGTTGAAGAATAGCTTCATAAAGGTGAGGATTCTCATGGTGAAGGAGAAGATGATTTTGTCTTGAAGATAAAATTGCCTGCATTAAGCGCCGTAATGCGATGTATAACATGACGAGGGGTCAACAGACAAGAATGTGTCAAGCTACCAACAATAAATGGTGGATTAGCAAATGGCTGAGTGCATGTGATGAGTGAACTAGCAAGGAGATCAAGATCCGCCTCTACGGAGGAACTTCAGTGTCAAGGAGATTAGCATTTTGACCTCCCACGGCTAACGATCGATCTTGGGGGAGATGTGTTTGCCGCGGTAGTGGCTGTTGTGTTCCTCGCCAAAGTCGAATCATCTCATTTTGAGACTCTTTCGTTTGACGGACACGATCTTCTAGAGATTCCCCGCCTTCATCAGTGGGAGTGAGGCAAGCTGGCCTTGGTTCAAGGATTGGTGAGAGTGACGGGAGTTGGAGCGGGAGGCAGTTACAGTATTGCACCATAATGGGTGTTCACAGAAATTGTGATTGAAGGGTTTCCCACGCATACAGAAACCTGGCTGAAAACCACAGTAGAGTGAAAGTTTACTTTAGCCTTATGTGAAATCCAAAGATACACACATGTATTTAAAGAGTGAACAAGAAAACTCCAGAATTTTTACATGAAAAATCTCGAAAAGAGGGAAAAACCACGGGGCCTAGCCTAGTAAAAATCTTTCAATATGTATTTGTTTTTGAGTACAAGTTTTCCCGATACGGGATTACAAAATTGTATATGAGAAGGGCTGACAATGTGAATTCCAAAATCAGGCAACAACAGCCATATAGTAATGGTGAACAGTGGGGATCAATGAAGGATCGGCGGTGGCTAACTACGGCGACCGGTCATGGTGGTTGACAACCAACGGGGTGGTCGAATCCGAGTGGCACGATTATGCTTGGAGGATCTTCAAGCTTTAGAGCTCTCTCCTCTCTCTTTCCTGGGCCCCTCTCATGTGAAGAATGAGGGGTTATTTATAGATTGAAGGAGTGGTGTTTCTGTAAATACATGCAAAACTCGTACCACTCCACTCCATCGGATGGCTCATGATGATTCCCTTGATCATATGATGTATTTTGTGTATTTGAATGCTCAAATGAAGTCGGAATTATGAGATCTTGGGCTTGTTAACCGCTCGTCAGACGCTCGATTTGACTATAAACACTCCATGTTTGAAAGCTATTTAGGGATTTAACTGATATCACAAAGTTTCCAATGATATTTTAAGTGCTTGATCTCGACAAGTTTTAATTTCGGATCAACTTGCTTTTAACATCAAGATTTGTGCTTCAACTAATAGTATTTTAAGTGTCATATCAATAATAATTTATAAAAATTATTAAGATATAAATTTTCTAGAAGGTACTGTGAATATTATATTTTTTATTATAAACATTAAATTTTAGCTTTTTTGTAACTATATATCTTATTACAACATATATAATGCTGTCGAAGAAAAAAAAATCGGTCTCTCTCTCTCTCTCTCTCTATATATATATATATATATATATATATATTTAAAATCCTAAGTCTTCACTATATAACTTTTCTTCTAATATAGTGATGTTTCTTCTCCTCAGCTCATAATTTTTCTCATCATATATTTTCTATATAAATATGTATACGATTCTCTTTGCTTTTGATATTCACCACTTCTATTTCATCATAAGTTCTGAATGTAATATTACAGAAATCTCTTTTTTCTTTCTTTCTATTAAAAAAAATGTAAAAAAAAAATATCCAAAATTGAGATCACAATTAAACATCTAAATTGCCAAAACCAATGAACCGCAAACTGAAACTTTCCTGACATGATCTAAACCAAATCTCAGCGTCACTAAATCATTACCATGAACATCAAAAGATCCCCACTATTCTATCTACAGTCTCCTGCCAGTCCTAAACTCGAAAATTCATGAGCTTCAAACATGAAGAAAGAAAAACTCCTAAATCCCCAAAGCTTCTTCATAACATTCAAACTGAATGCATCGAATTCCTCGATGGAGTCGACGTTGCCTCGTCAGGGTTCATCGACCAACCCTCTCCGGCGTCCCCAGCTACCTCTCGCCAACCTGCACCTTGCCTGGCCACTGCTGGTTCATTATTCTCTTTGGCATGAGAGCTCCCATGCCTTTTACGCCGCTCTTATCATCACCATTCTCCCCCCTCCCTTCAAGCTTCATAAGCTTGAGAGTTGCACCATTCAATTCATCCTCAGTATTCGTTGTTGCGGCAGACCTGGAACTTCCATAGGACACTGACCTGTTCTCCTGATGAACCAGAGACCTCTGAGCCCTTCCCGATGGAAGATTAGTCCACAGCTACCAAAAGCAAACGGTTTCAGTTGCTCAAAATATAGAATTCTACTGCTCTTAGGGGAGACGCCCGTTCTGCACTGCATGGATGCGTATCATGAGAAAGCGCAGAAGACTGTAAATCTTCTTCTCGGTTTTATGAGGCCTGGATGTTCCTGTTTCAACAAAAGAGAAAATATTGGTATTGATATGAGGGAAAAGAACCGTAAGCAATTGGAAAAAGTGATTTATATTTACTCACATGGCTAATACTTTAAAAGTTATTTGTATTACTAAATGTTGACCTTCATATATGTGTCAAAGTCAAGTCAAGCCCATAAGTCGAATTTGACTTACGTCGATAATTGTGTGCAAATCGGGCTTAAAATGCTTTGGGCGTCGCCGAAAATAATCGAAATAATTCGATCGATGATGAACTTAGATCCGTTGAGAACATCGAAATTAGTCAGAATATAAATGTTGCATAATCTAACGATCAATCGATTAAGCGATCAATGATGTCTAATACACATATCGAATTCGGAAGCTGCGCGATGTCCGACCTCTTATAAAATTGACGCCTGTTAGCAAACGTTGAAAACTACTAAATGAGACCGCTCACGCTCAATTCCGACGAGTCTGTGCAAATGTTGAAGGATCTGAAATGACAACACGCAAATCGAGGCTGAAATGTAGTGGACATCGCTGAAATCAACCCAAATGACCTTCGATCTACAAATGGACTTCCCCATTGCGTTCAGAATGTCAAAACTGGTCAAAATATAAATATTGTACAATTTGATGATTAACCGATCAAGCAATCGAGTCGTCAACACACCTACACGCATATCGAGGTCAGGAGGCGCCGACGCAAACCAAACGATCTCTGTTCATGAAATCGATTGCATCATTAGCTTCAAAATATTGAAATCTATCAAGTAAGACAGTTCGCACTCAATTTGGACATGTCTGTGCGAAAATCGAGTAGTCGAAAGTGACGGCCCGCATTTTGAGCTAAAATTGACCCAATTTGACGCTGACTTGAACCAAACGGCATCCGATTGCGAAACGGAATCGGAACATCAGAATAACCTAAAATTGATATATACATTAACTATATGAGTCTGTCGGCATAAAACTCATAATTGAGATTTAATTAAGTATTTAGAAAATTAATTAAGCTTAAATAGCCCTAACTGACTCGATCCGACTCTTCACGCGTCATTCGTCCCTAATCCTTCACGTACAACCGCTCGACCTGATCTCTCTTCATGCACAGCTCGATCCGAGCGATCCCTCTTCGCGCACGGCTCAGCCTCTCGCTCGATCTCCTCCTTCAACCAATCTCGCACGTCTCCTTCTTCCAAACCGTTCCAAACCGTTCCCTCCCCCCCTTTCTATGGCTACTTCCTCAACCTAAAGGAGAAGGCTTCATGCGACACACACACTCTCTCTCATCCAAACCAAAAACGAAACCCTTCTTTCTCTCCTCTCCAATCACAAGCAAGGTAGGTCTCTTCCTCTTCCCTTCCTTTTCCTCCTGCTTCTTCTTCCATTGTTCTTCCCCCTCACCTTCACAAATCCAAATTTCTCCTCTTTATCTCACCACAAATCCGAAATTCCCTTTTTTTCTTTTCCCTCCATTCTTCTAAACTGAAAATTCCCCTCTTTCCAATTCCCTTTGCCGCAACCGGAGAGGAACACTGTCATTAGGCGGGTTCTTCTCTCAGTTTTCGGTATCTGCCTTTCATCGCCCTTTCCAATTCCATTTTGCCGCAACTGAAGAGGAACACCGTCATTAGGCGGGTTCTTTTCTCGGTTTCCGACATCTCTCTTTCCGTATCTCTTTCGACATTTCCCTTTGCCGCAACCGGAGAGGAACTCCATCATTATAAGGTTTTTTCTCTCGTTTTCTAGCATCTCCCTCTCCTTTCCGATCATTACAAAGGCGCAGAAAAATGAGTTTGAACATGTGTGATAAATATGTGATTGTGTATATGCGAAGGCTTATCTTTTTGCAGGTTTGAAGGCCTCGTTGTGCTCAATAGGGCGCGACGAGATGAAAATCTGGTGTCATAAGACCTGCTCACGCTCATTAGAGGCGTCGAGTAAGCCAACATCTGAGATGTCGCTCCCCTAGATGCTTGCTCGAAATTTACAAATCTTTTGACTTAGAAAAAAATTGGGGAATAAAAAGAACCGGCTTAAGAATGCTAAACAAAGAAACCTAAAGCTAAATTCAAATTAAAAAGCGTCAAACAAGAAGAGAAAGATGGGAGGGAAAAGAACATACAACGAGTACAAAAGTAAAATATTAAATTAAATGAAAAGAAGTAAAAAATCACTTATAAAATTTATCTAAGCGGAGTTGAAAGCCCACTAAAAAAATTAACCCTCCTCTTTCAAACACTCAAACTCCTCAAACAAATGGAATGAAATGTAAAGACCTCCTCTTGGCCTTATTTATAGAAATTGGAGGGAGTAATGCAGGGCCCACTCTCAGAAAAAGAAAGGGGTACATGAATGTGAGAGAGTTTGAATAAATTTCCCATGCACATCATAACATAACTAACTCTAATTCAAGCACTTGAAGTTTTGGTACTTGAAGTTTTGGCTGTAATACCCAATTAAAAACAAACATTTGCATGGAGGAGTTCTATGAAGTTGAAGGTTGAATTGAAAAGAGAAAAGATATCTATTATCTATATTCATAATATGGGTTGATCTATTTATAAGCTTGAAATATCTAAGGATATTTCATCAAAATGCATAAATCAATAGCTTTATTTATGAAAACAAGAAACAAGTTAAATGAGTAACCTTCAAAAAGAGGTGAAATCAACTTGAATATTATACTCCATTGATTCACTGAAGTATCTCTAAGGGGTTGAATTTTCATGTAAAACAATAAATTAAACTATCGTTTGAATTTATAGCTTCAACATACATGCAAATACTTGAGTAAAGTGAACTCTTTATATTCATTTTCAAGCAATTTTATACTATATTCAAGTATTTCAATTTATGCGAGCTTGCAAATATAATAACATGATATTTTCAATAGTTCAACTTAAATGTTGAAGGATATGTGTAAATATCTTAATGAGTGTGAATCTATTACACATCTCTTGAAGCAAGTTTATGTCATATTCAAGTAGTTTGAAACTTATGCAAGCTTTTAAATGAATGAATTGATCGCCACTGGATTTGCAACACTTTGTACACGCGAACAGAAGGCGTTAAAAGACATTCTTAAATACACTCGCATGGGCCCCGACACTACGCCGAATGCTTAAATTCAAGTGTCTCAGGATGTTGCGCGGGTTGCTCCCGGTTTAGTCTTAGGATTGGGTCCGGGTTAACAAAACCTAAAAATCTTTTATAAGAATTTTAACTTAATAAAATATCTGAGAAGCTAATTCTGTCATGTGACAGTTGATCCGATCCTCTGTTATGAGCTAAACAGAGTCGACAGGATCTAAAGTTCTCAAGTATATTCGAGTCAATCAACTAATTACCCCAATGATGGCTGTGTTGAATGGTGATTTCAACCAGAGGGAATACTTCCATCAAAATGCGATTCTAATCTCAAACTAAATTAACTTAAATCAAATATCAATCTAAAAATTATTTAAATGAAACTCAATCATTAAAAGCTTAAAGCAAAACTCAATCTATCCACCTTCCATAATTATTTATCAGGGGTGACAAATTAAGAAAATTATAGCTCACAAAGGAGCCAATATCAAATCAAGTGTTCTGCTATGTTCACTCTCAATCAATCTCACGCTAGTAAGGACGTGACCCATGTCCTCTGATTGTGGCTTGGCTAGTAGGCTCCACAGATGATGCAGTTATGATCAGAGTCCTCTGATCGGGTGGTTTGGCCAGTCAAGCTCCATTATATTACAATCACGACAGTATCTCGTATGTTCCCCAATGACTCTGCCCTTTGAGTTGTGAATCATATGATATACTTGATACGGAAAAAAGCTCTATGTTAGCTAAGGTAGACTTAAGCTTGTCTCTTAAGACAAACACCACCCCAGGTCTACAAAGATTTCTTGGATGACGTAACCCATGTGTTGCTAATAAGGATCCTTCGATCAGGTTGTGTTAACTACCTCCTCAGACTAAGTAGCCTAAGGGCCACAACAGCCCGGGATGATGGAACCATGGGATCTAGATCGGACACATCATCATTCCCCCAACCATCTGCTTTAAGCTAAAATGGTGAAATTCATAAATTTAATTTCAAAACTCCACATGCTGCTACTATACGCTATGCATTTAATGAACTAACGACTAACCTTAATTGAAAGTTCTCTCTCACTTATTGGGATAGGTAATTAACTATAGGGGCTTGAGCCTATAGGAAACTTAGAACCAGATCTAAAGTCCTCATAAAATGAGAGCAAAATCTCTGGGTAGTGTCTTATCTACTATTTCATCTTCCTTCTGAAAATTACACTAACACATTTCAATCATACTCTCTTCAATATGTCGAGAGGTCGATGGCGAATTTTCGGAGCCCACACTAAAGGTACAAATATGATGAAAATTATGATGAAAATAACTAGAAGGATAAATTAAATTTTTTATTTTATTTTATTAATAACTATTGACCCTCGTTTGGCCTAAATGTTCCCTCCCATTTCTCTCAACCGTTCACGCCCGATCCTCCCTCAAAATTGAAAGAAACTGCTCCGATCGTTCATTCTCAAAAAATCACAAGCCACAGACGGATCCCCCTCATTTTCGATATCTCCTCACTTTCCTTCTCTCTCATTCCTGTTGCCCGAAAAAGAAAAAAAGAGATGTCACAAAGGTAATCCCCGTCCTCCTTCTAACCCTCCTTAACACCTCTCCCTCTCTCTCTCTCTCTCTCTCTCTCTCTCTCTCTCTCTTTCAGGTTCACAGCAACAAAATAATAATAAAAATCATCCTCTCTCTCTCTCTCTCTCTCTCTCTCTCTTTGAGTTCACACCAACAAAACCAAAAAAGAAAAATCTCTCCCTCTCCACTCTCTCTCTCTCTCTCTCTCTCTTTCAAGTTTACAACAACAAAATAAAAAAAGAAAAAAAGAAGAAGAAAAATTCCTCTCCCTCCTCTCTCTCTCTCTCTCTCTCTCTTTCTCTCTCTCTTTCGGGTTCACAGTAACAAAAAAGGAGACAAAAAAGAAGAAAGAGAAGAAAAGAGAAATCAGTGAAATATATTGCATCGCTGCATTGCCTATTAAAAAATAAAAACAAATATTTGAATGTGTGAAAATTATCTGCATATATATGCTTGTGTCTCTTTTTGCAAGTTTGAAGGCCTTATCATACTCATTAGAGCGTGACGAGATGAAAATCGATTGTGGTGTCATAAGACACCGCTCGTTATGCTCATTAGGGCGTACCGAGTAAGCAAAAAAAAATTGTTAGATGTCGCTCCTCCTATGCCAAAATTTTGACTAAATCTGGGACTTAAAAAAAAGAGGGAGAAGAATATTTACATATATATTTACTTTTATGCAGGTGATTGAAGGCCTCATTATGCTCATTAGGGCGTAACAGGATTGAAATTCGACTGAGGTTCTTCAAAATATCAACCATCACGCTCATTAGGCGTAATGGAAAGGCCAAAACAGTTCCAATGTAGGCCCCTTCGCGGGAATGATGCTAGAATACTGCCAAAATTATGCTGGATTTTACATTGACAAAAACTCAAATAAATTAGTTTAAATTAAAAAATTCTAAGCTAATTTTAAATTTTAATTTGAGTTTGCTAAATTTTGAAATAAACAAAATTATATCAAAATTTAGTCAGCGAAATCAAGAATTAGTCATTTGCTCTCAAGGAACAAGACATCTCTCACTAATATTTCCAATTATCATGGATTTCACATTGAGATAATCAAAAGAAAATTTCAATAATTTTTAAGATTGAAACATGCAACGCCTGAAAATATATTCAGGTATTCGATCATGAAATAATTGAAATGAGTTGGATATTTTAGTGATAAACATAGGCTTAGCACTTTAATACCTCATTTCAATTGATGTGAAAGATGATCTGATTGAATATCTAATCAAAACACAAGAAATCCCTTTGGAATTAAGATAGTCTTTAAATATAATTCACTCCAAGTAAATTAAAAAAAATCAAAGGATGCATAAGAGATTCCTAATGAAATTGAAGGATTGTTAATAAGCATAATCAAAGAATTATTAAAAAATATTTGAAACATATTATTCATCTTATTAAATGCTTAAATTGGATAAAAGAGAAATTGAATAGAGATAGTAACGAGTTTGAAGATCATCAGTATATATAAATAAGAGTCTATTGAACATTCAAAGATTAATCAACTTTGAATAAAAGAAAGTAATTAAAATTCCAAGGGATCTAATAAGCTAACAATTTAAAATGCCTTAAACCTTTTTTTGCAACACATGTTAAGCGAGAAGCGTTAATTAAAACTTCGATTATTTTACACATATTATAAACTAAAACTCAAATTCAATACCTTAAAATTATGCAAGCATTCTTAAAAATACTCGCAAGGGCCCTGACACTACGTTGAATGCTTAAATTTAGTGTCTGAGGATGTTGCACGGGTTGCTTCCCAGTTTGGTCTTAAAACCAGGTCCAGGTTAACAAAACCTAAAAATCCAATCATTATTAAAAATTCATCTTAATAAAATATCCATATACAGGTAGATATGATCCTCCATTATTAAACTAATAGAGTCAACAGGATCTAAAATAATAAATTAAATGATTAAGTAAACTCATAAACTCTAATGATGGCTGTGTTGAATGAAGATTTCAAGGAGGATACACCATCAAAATATACTTGCAAATCAAATTGAATTAATCAAAATCAAATGTCAATCTAAATGCAAAATCTAATATGTCATTAAGTGTTAAATGAAATTCAATCTCTAAAAATTTAAAGATAAAATCCAATCCACCTTCCGCAACTGTTTGTTAAAGGTGGAAAATTAAGAAAACTCTATCTCACAAAGGAACCAAAGTCAAATCAAGTGTTCTACTATGTTCACTCTCAATCAATCTCATAGAAGGTGGCATTAATTCATTGTCCTCATTTGCATGGCTAGTAGCCTCCACATATGATGCAGTTACGACCAAAGTCCTCTGATCGGGTGGTTGCCTCCAAATAGTATGCTTCACGCGGTAAGCATTGGAGCATGACACTAGGACTGCGTGTCCAAGAATCCACTGCTGAAAGGTCTCGGCGAAAGGGTAAATAAGTATGGAGGCCAAGGCCCCATGATAAAATTCTTAAGAAAGGAAGAGGTGTGACATCTGATACACATATTTAGAAATCTACCTCAAAAATAACTTATCAGAAGTGAATACCTAAAAGAATGAATATCACTGATAAAACTTATGATGGTGAGACACTCGGAGAATCCTCAGGGGATCATCAATCAGATTCACCCCCATAGGAGAAAGTTGATTATGGTCCTAGTCCCCCAATGGAAGAAATCTCTGTTCCATATAATAAACCAGAGATTCATTGGAAGCACTGATCAAAAGTTCATGTGCAAAAAGAAGATGATGAAGAGGACACTATGGATGTGGAAGTCATCTATATGGTCAGAGATATGGATGAACTTTCTACTCAACATCACCAGTAATATGAATCCAAGGAACCTGAACTTGAATTTGATGTTTATGAAAGAGAGTCTTCATAAAAGAGAGTAGAAGATGGATCTTCAATCTCTGTTGAAGAGGAAGAAGAAGAAGATCAAAATGAAAAGAAAGTTATGAGAGTTGAAGCTGCTTATATGGTTGAACCAGGAAATGATCAGCCTGGTACATTCTTTACGACAAGTCGTTCAACCGATTATCCCACAAATGCACAAGGAGAAGGACAATCAAGTTCTTCCCTTGAAGATGAGCAGGGAGCAGAACAACAATAATAAATAAAGGAAGAGGAAGAGCTTGTACTTATTGATGCTGTGGCGCTGACTAGAGAGCAAAGACAAAATGCAGCGTCAAATGGAAGCCAAAGATAAAGAAATTGCACAACTTGGTACTAAGATGAATGACATGATGGTACAAATGAATATCAAGATGGATATGTTACAAAAAATATCACATCAAATGTAGCACTTTTCTTCTAATCAATAGGTAACTAATAATAATACAACTTCTATACCACCAGTCACTCTGATACCTCAAGCTCCTATAATACATACTATACCATAAGGGAGAAGTGAGGTTAACCAACTAGCTCTTCAACCTGTAATTCAGAATGTGGCTAGTGCACCAGGAATAATGACAGTTGCTCAACTAGAAATAATAATTAATGAAAAGATAAAGTCATTTATAGTTTCAGAGCAGCCTAAAAAATTGGTGAGTAAGAGTTGCCCTTATCTAGCTGAATATGATTAAGTGTCATACCCGAAAGGTTACTCAGTACCAAAATTTAATATTTTCAGTGGGTATGATAATCTGAAATAACATCTAGCCCAATTCAAGACTACTTGTGGTAACATAGGAGCGAATGATCGCTCTTCTTGATTTGTCGGTGGTTTCAAGCTGGTATCTGAACTAGAATGATTCGATCAAAACCTTTATTGAGCTAAAGATAATGTGAAAAGGTTAGTGTAGAGAAGATAACGATCGACCTTGCCCTTAAAAAGAAAAAGATGAGTCAATGACAAAATTTCGTTGATGTAACTTAAGCATGAAATGTGAACAACAATTGGAGAAAGAGCATGCATTCAATTGTTAATGGGCAATATGGATAATAAAATGACATCATTTTTATGTATGGTGTCAATTACAATATTCCAGGACTTGCTTGATAGGGTGGCCAAATTGTAAAAGTTAAATCGTCGTAAGTCTGAAATTTATATAGATAAATCAAAGAGAAATAAGCCTTCAGACTCAAGAAGAAATGAAACTCATGTTGCTTCTTATAGCTCAAGTGGTGAAAAATAAGTAATATATAATGTGGATAAAGGAAAACAGCCAATGTACAATGATGATAAGAGAAAGAAGCTCGTGCATCCTAATCCACAAAAATTAGTATTGGGAGGCGTGTAAACCTCAAACTTTTCTAAGTGGTGAAGTGGGTCCAAAACAAGCAACAAGAGATGATGAGCGAATGCAACCATCTCTTAAGAAAAAGATTAACAAAGAATATTCCTTTAGAAGGGACGGTGTGACTAAATTATTTTGACAAGCAGTCACAGCTGGTCTACAATTACCATAAATTAAAAGGCCTGAAGAAGCTGATCAAGTTAATAATTTAAATTATTGTCCATATCATCAGATGATCAGCCATCCTATTGAAGATTGTTATGCCTTCAAAGATTGGCTAGAAAGGAAATATCGACGAAGTGAATTTACATTATCTGATAGTGTTCTAGTCAACTCGAAAAGAGAGTCTATAAGGATGATTACATCCTCTTTCATATCATTCATTAAAAACATAAAGAAAGAAAAATTAATTTAGACTGAAGAATGGTAAATAGTAGTCTCTAAGAAGATCATGAAAATATTAAAGCAGCTAAAAGGTCTCCCTAGTGTTAAGTAGAAATCACCACTTGAACTCATAATAGATTTAAAAGAAATGCTTAAACTAAGCATTTTAACTTCTCAATAATATTTTGATAAGGCTACTTCATCATAGCATGAGTAGCAGTCTACTAAATGTAGGCCTCATAAGTCAAAAAAGCTGACTAAGAAAAAGAAGATCAAGAAAAGAACTATAACTCAAAAGATTACTAATAACTTAGAGAAGTATCACCAACCGACAAGACAATCATTTAGGCTTGCAGACTTTATGCCTAAACTTTGTATTGTTGAATTGGATGAAGAAGATAATGGTGAATCTTGTCCAGTAGAGACATGCCGAATCATTTATGTGATATCAGATATTCTTCAACATCAGTTACTCCAAAATGACAAGGGTAGACAGACTCGACCAACCCATCAAAATTCTTATCATGAAAGCAAGAAGAGCCTGAGGAGTTAACATCTGAATTTTGTTTAATGACTCAACAAAAGCATAACAATTGAGATGAAGATTTATGTTTTCTCGGTGGAGAAGAGTCAGACTCATCAATATCATCACATATGAAATGTATGAAGTTGAAAAATGAGTCTAGCCCTTTTGGTCAATTTTCCAAAATAATAAGTGAATTTGAAGAAACTACTTTTTCAGAGGAATCTGAGAAAGACAAAGTGATTCAAGTTCAGTTGAGAAGTGATAAAGTCTTACACTTTCATCAAAGAAGGGGAATTCAAATAAAGACAAAGGCAAACAAATGGAAGTTACTGAAATATCATTCTGAAAAATCCTAGGTTAAAACTTAAATCAAGCGAAATGATAGATTATAATATTCTATCACATCTAAGAAAGATCTTTGCACAATTAAGTGTGTATGAGGCTCTCTTAATGTCAAAAGATCTTCGAGAAACTTTGATACAAGCTCTCAAAGATCCAGAGAGTTATGAAGCTTACTTTGTTGAAAAATGTATGACTGAATCATTGCAAACTCAAGATCTCATAGTAATCGCATTTTCTAAAGAAGATCTTATATTGAGAACAGCATATCATAACCATCCTCTATATGTTCCCATAAAGAGTGATGGCATCTTAATCAACTGAATATTGATAGATCTAGGTTCTTATATCAATCTTATGAGTCTAAAAGCATTAAGAGGATTATCACTTGATATCCAACATCTTGGGAGAGATAAGTTGATGGTTTGAATGAGAAATGGTAGAAAATCCTTGGTTCTTTTATTCTCCGCTTAAGTTTTGAGATTTATATATTGAAGCCAAGTTTCATGTAATTGACGCTGATAAGTCATTTAGAGCTCTCTTGGGTTGGCCATGACTACATGAGTATGACATGGTCCCATCAACTATGCATCAATGTATGAAATACCTAAAAGATAGAGAAGAGTTCAAAATTCCTGGCAACTTACAACCATCCTCCATCCATGAAATAAAGATTTATGAAGATGCAAAATATTTCATCCCTAAAGAGCCTAAACCAATATAGCCTCTTGAGATGGTAAAATCCACTTCAGGAACTAAAAAGCAACTTAGAATGTGAAAGAGCAGATGCAAAGAAGAAAAAAGAAGGCAATGCCGACTCTCCCTAAAACACTTGATTCTACACCTAAATCAAGAAGATTAGTTCCTCATTTGGGAAGTGACAGACAAGAAGAAAAAAATATTTTTGTCAAACATAAGAGAACTTATAAGCTTTCAAGAAAAGCAAAGTATAAAATAAGTGATTCTCATTAATACTATGACTTTGAATCTACTTATGAAAATAAAGTTCACAAGGTCACATCAAGAAGGATGGCTCACTTGGTAGTGTCAAACGACTCCTTCAAAATTATACCCATCCCTCAATAGTACTTCAAAGAAATCACTCCACTGGAGGTTCTTAACATTGAAGAATTAATAACATCCTATATGCCTCCGTTGAGTGAGAGTGGCAAAACAGAAACTCTATTTTACAAATATGAAGAGTCTCAACCTCATAATTTTGATCGACCTACTGAACATGAAAATTCTGAGGAGATAGTGCCAACAAGAACACCAATATACTATCCACAAAAATTATGAAGAATAATGCATAAGCTTTGAATTCATATTGGAACTCCTAAACATAGAACTCAAATCTTTAACAGGATGTGGAGCCAAATAAGTCCTCAAGCATCACGAAGAAGTGATAAGTTTATCACTAAAGATTTTGGGTTCATCCACAAATCTCATCAAAATAAAGTTTGTTATAATATAATAGAAGCTAAGATCGAAACTAATAGTGATGAAGAAGATGATCTCTATGAAATTCTTCTTACAAATGATGAAGAAGTAGAAGCCAAACCTGCACCTGAAGAACTCAAAGATGGTGAAAAAATAGCTACTATTGATGAACTTAAAGAAATCAACCTATGAGCTGAGGATAATCCCCGTCCAACTTTTATTAGTGCCCTTCTACCTGATGAGAAAGTTGAAGAGGTAAAATTGCTACTTTGTGAATTCAGGGATTGCTTTGCTTGGACATATTCTAAAATGATAGGCTTATCTCATGATGTAACAGTTCATAAACTTTCCATTAAACCAGACACGACGCCTGTTAAGTAAGCTCCTAAGCGAATGAGATTGGAGATTGAAGAATAGGTATTTGCAAAAGCTAAGAAGCTGATCGAAATAGGCTTCATCCGGGAGGAGAAGTATGCATATTGGATAACCAACATTGTCCCAGTTAGGAAGAAGAATAGCCAAATTCATGTCTGCATTGACTTCCGGGACCTAAATAAGGCATGCCCAAAAGATGACTTTCTGCTTCCAATATACTACAATACTTCCAACTGACATATTTTCATTCATGGATGGATCATCGGGATACAATCAAATCAAGATGGCTCCTGAAGATGAGAATCACACATCATTTAGGATGCCAATTGATATATACTTCTACCATGCCCTTGATTGAAAAATCTTTGCTACAAAGAGCCATGGCGTATTATTTTTTGATGGTGATTCACGAAGGTGAAATATTATGATTTCTTGGTGAAGAGCTTAAATCATGAAAATCACTTTGAAGACTTGAGAATTGTATTAGAGAGAATAAGAAAATATGACCTCAAGATGAATACTCTAAAATGTGCATTCAGGGTATCTTCTGAAAAATTTCTTGGGTACATTATACGTCACAAAGGAATTGAGATCGATTCTACTAAAATCATGACAATTATGGATATACCTCCGCCGAAGAATTTGCATCAGCTATGTTCTTTATAATGACAGATTATATTCATTCGACAGTTTATATCAAACCTATTAAGATGCTGTCAACCATTTGTAAAGTTGATGAAAAAGAATGCTCCATTTAAATGAGATAAGGAGTGCTAAGAAGCCTTCAATAGAAATAAAAGCTACATATTAAATTCACCAATCCTTAGCGCCTACTCACGAAGCCCTCATTCTATACTGCATTTGAAGAGTCCCTTGGAGCATTATTGGCACAACACAATGATGAAAGCAAAGATAATGCTCTTTATTATATCAGTCGAAGATTGATAAGAGCATAAATAAGATACTCTCTGATAGAGAAGCACTGTTTAGCATTAATCTTTGCAGTCCAAAAGCTCTATCATTATATGTTATCTCATAAGATTACCCTCATCTTAAGGATCGATTCGCTGAAGTACTTGATAATAAGACCAGCGTTGACTGGTCTCTTGGCAAGATGGGCAGTATTATTTTTACAATTTGATATCACTTACGTTACGCAGAAAGTAGTGAATGACCAAATTTTAGCATATTTTCTTACTGCACATCCCATTCCCATAGATTCACCTCTTAACGATGATTTTCCTGATGAGCAAATTATACTCATTCATGAAAAAAATCACAAATTTGAGAAATGTACTTTGATGGAGCCTCATCAATCAAATAGGTCCAACCTCCAAACCTCTCAAGGGCAAGAGTAGAAATTAGCATCATTTTCATAACACTAGAAGGAGGGATAATGAGACAATCATCTAGATTGATTGAGCTAAGAACTAATAATGAAGTTGAGTATGAAGCATTGGTACCAAGTCTTGAAGAAGCTATTTCATAGGCATTCAAAACTTGTATATTTTTTATGATTCCTAACTTATTATAAATCAAATACTGGGCATCTATAAAATCAACAAGCTTGAGTTAGTTTTCTATCACAAGAGAGTTCTTGAGCTTATGAAGCAAATATCAGATATCACACTAACACGAGTCTCTCGATCCGAGAATAACAAAGCATATTGCTTAGCAAAATTAGCTAAATAGATGGCAAGCATGGATGATGATTATGTTATGATCGGGATATTTACTCGATGAATTCTAAAGCCAGCAAAGTATTAATCCCCCCGGGTATATGGGTTATCAAATTCGACACACCAGGATGCGACTCAGGTTGCTCCTCATTCTCTCCAAAATCAACAATAAGTTATAACAAGTAGAGCTAAACATGACATTTCTTTAGAAAAAATAATGGGAAGCCTTTATAGTAGAAGAGTCACATGATTGGAAGTAACTTTTCATCGACTACTTTAAAGAGGGTAAATTATCGAGTAATAAGTCATTGGCAACTCAAATTAAGAAGAGATTGTTGCGCTATGCTTTCATCAACAACATATTATATCGTAGATCCTTTGAACAAATGTGTCTACGATGCCTAAATACAAATGAAGCTAGCAAAGTGATGGTTGAAGTTCTTGAAGTACTTTGTGTTGCACATCAGTCAAGTCCCAAGATGATAATAAAAATCAAAAGAATGGGTTATTATTGACCATCTATGGTGAGAGACTATATCAATCATGCCAAGAGGTGTCATGAATGTCAAGTGCATGGGAACATAATCCACCAACCTCCAAATCCACTACACCCAACAATAACATCATGGCCTTTTAAATGTTGGGGTTCCTATAGGGAGTTGAGTCGCCTTTCAAATCTGTTGGTGAGAAATGAAAGAGAACAAAACTTATAAAAATTCTTCTTTTTAGGATGCCACGCAAATCCATAGATGTACTTATTCAGGTGATCGGGTATGTCATCAAGGAAATAGTGTACTATCTCGAAAGACATAAGTCACTACCCTTTTAATTGAGCTAATCACCTCAATAAAGACTCCTAAGGACGATGGGTCTGCATATGTACCAAAAATTCTTCCCCTACTTTACATGAAAGAGTAAAGCATGGTTTATTTTAAAACGAGTTTGTTAAGTTCCCTACAAGGGCAAGCCCCCATAGTTAATTACATCATAAGGAATGGGGATTCCTTAGGAAAACTCTCGATTAAGGTAAATGATCGTTGTCTTTGAAGATTTCAATAGGAAATGACTATTAATCGATTGGTTCATTTTTGAAATGGGATTGATCAAAAGAGGGAGTTATTATTGAAGCCAAAATGGAAGAGAAGTAAGAGATGCCCACGATGCTAAAAAACCTAATGAGCAATCTCAAACTATCATATAGTTGGGTTTTACATTTTTGAAATTGACTTAGTTTGTTTGAATTGTATTTTTCATTAGAAATTTAGGACTTAAAGATTCCTTAACACAAGATTAAGGAAATGCTTAAGAGATAATGAATTATGCTTATGGCATACAAAGGGGACCTCGGAACCTAAATCTAGGGAGCTTTGGTAAGGGCCGAAAGAACAATCTAAATCTAAGGAGAAAATTGATAATTAGTTTGCCTCCACAAGAGAGAACAAACCACCCGACAGCTTGGACTTACAACCATCTGGGGTGGCTGCCAACTAACTCCTCCTACGATTTTAATTACATGTAGGCAAGTATTTATGCTTATACAAGATAGCTATGCTGTTATTTATTTAGAAAGAGACTAAGTTCTTAAGCTCACTTCCTTAAGAGACTAGATCATGTAAAGGGACATGCTTCAAATGACCTAAATCTAATGCAATTCAAATTTCATTTTATTTTTATTTTGGACAATTATTTTTACTCAGGCTAATAGGATTCATATGACTAATACATGAGAAATAAGATTATTGGCCAAAATCAACGAGAAGGGAGGAGGTGTGGTTCGACCATGGCTCTCAAAGGTCAAGCCAAGTTTCTCTGGCAAAGGTGGAAGCCCTCCAATAAAGAGTGAAATAAGATGCATTTGTACATGGTATTATAAAAGAAATGCTCATCCAGCTAAGGGGTTGCTAATTCTTTTATTTTGATTTTAAACCTAAGCTTTATGTGAGGTTATGAGTTGTTTAATTTCTATTTTAAGTTGTTAAGTTGGGTAAAAAATTTATTTTTCCCTAAAGAGCCTAATCCACATCCAAGCCATACAGAAAGCAAGAAAGAAACTAGGAAAATCATGCCACTTAATGCAAATGCTAAACAAATCATCAATCAATTTATAAAGCTAATCGTAAAAAGAATAAAAGGCCGTTGTGGTCGGGCACTACTGCACAAACCTGGAAATATTAAATGTGGGTAGCCGAGCTCTACCCTTATACAACTCGGATTACAAATGAATTAAATTACAATTAAGCAAGGAATTCATTGTTATGGAGGTCTTCAAGCTTTATTTCTTCTTTCTTCTTCTTTTCTTCTTTGGTTCCTTCTTTTGGATGGTTGGAAGGTGGATGCTCCAAGGCTTCACATGGTGCATAAGATATGATCTTATGACCAATGCTCATCCTAATCCCCATAATAATTATTCTAAAATCCTAATTGCACAAATTTACATGAAAAGGAAATGTGGAAATCTAACTAACACCTCCAAAATAAAGGTTAGTTAAAATAAATCACACAAATCCCAAGCATGTATATTGGACTTATCACCCCACACATGGGTGACTAAGTCCACCTCGCCTATTGGATTATGCTTAGGGGTATAAAGCACCTACAAGCAAAAGCATTTATATTTTTATTTATGATAGCGCTCCTTAAGCACAATCTCCTATATAAAAGGGTAGTTAGATTAAGAGCGTCCTACTAACGAGCAAACATTCAGTCTAAAGCATATATCACAAAACAAAATAAAACATCGAACCATGCACCGCCCTAACCTAAAACTAGAAGTGGTGACTTAGGCTAATGTGTGTGTTTTGAAGGCTTATGTGGTATGCTTAGCTATGGCTTTAGGTTCAAAGTTTGAAGACATGTTCAACTTAGAGGAGAGTTTTATTTAATTTGTTTAATTATTTTGGGTTGATTTTATTTCATGTTTTGATTTGGTTTAAGTGGATCCTACAATTAATTACTAAGTTATGAAGAGAGGGAAAGAGAAGAGAACTTCTCTTTCCTAACCTAAGTAATTTCTAAAGTAGATTCACATTTTAGTTTTGTTTAGGTGAATGTTTTGATTAAATCTTTTAATTAATCCTAAGTTTAGATAAACTCTAAATAAACTTATTCAAAAAGAAAGACATTTCAAGATTAAATAAAATGAGCCCAATTTATATAACACATATTACTTCATTTCTTTCTCAACAAATATAACATGCATATGGATGGACCCTAAGCATATCTATACATACAAATGAGAGTATTAGACACACTTTATGATGCATGCTAAGTAATCCATTTAAGGAAATTTAGAAGTTGAATATGCATGATTTTTCGTAAGTAGAAAGGGATTTCCTTATCCAAATTCTCACATACACACATGAAAGTAAGAAAGGCTTAAGTGAATAAAGCGTCATTGTTAACTAGAGGTGTAAGGTACAAGACCTACTTAGGGCTACTTAAAGCCTCACAACCTCAGGGTTGTCCAGACTAATATACCACTTTCCTTAAATACAAACATGTGTATAAAGAAATGAAATAAAAAAGGAGAATGCAAAAGTTGTATTAATGGATTCATTTTATTTATGCAATTTATATATGCTAGTATAGGTAACCCTCCTTAAGTGGTAGCATAGAGATGAATAGGATAAGAAATTAGGTGAGTGTTAGGTTCTTTTCAAATGAACCATACTCTTCACCAAATTCCTATTCAAAATTATACCAACATAGGAAAGAAAGGAAACTTATGCTAAGCATACCTTTATATTCTTTCACATGCAAGTTTACAATTAAAGTATAAGTAGCATACTTCCAGATTTGGTATTTGATTTATATGTTTTCAAACTAATTTGGATTTAGTAGTGATAATAGTCATTCATATTTCTACTTTAGCCAACACATGCAAATTTGATATAAAGTAAACAATTTCGTTTTTTAAATTTTGAATTTGAAAAATATGAATGCATGAAACCACATGACATACAAATTTAACATATTGGGGAAAGATTCAAAGTAATGAAAGCGTGTAAACAAGTTCGCTTCACTTAAATCCTAAAGACATTCTTATGGAAAAAGAAAGTTTAAAATAAATCAAAGTGAATTCAAAGTAATTTTTGTTTAGTTTGAAGTTTGATTTAATTTTGAAAAGGTGAGATGAGTTGCTGTTCCTAACCCATTCCCACATGTGTTTGATATTTTTGTTTAATTTTTTAGATAATAAAATCCAATTTTATGAATTAATTAGGTTAAGGTATGAATTACCTACACCACCTTAGAAGAATTAACCAAATAATTATAAGCTAATGAGATGACATAAAAACTCACAAGGAATTTAAATTTACAATGCACCTAATAAGAAAAAGGCCTAATACAATTTGGCTCACAATTAAAGGTTAATTAAGCTAAGGAGTTTAGCTCAAGTAATTTCAAAACACCTTTTCATACATATGAATTGGGTTTTGATTTCCTTAATTGACCTTAGGCTATTAAATACCTAAACATCTACCCAAAGTGGATTAATTAAGTTCTGAAACTTTTTATAATTTTTAGAAATTAATTAAGGGGATAATTAATGAATTAACCCTTAATTAAGTGGAGATTAAGGAGAGAAAAAGGGGGTTTATGGAATAACTTAGGGGAAATGCCCCAAAAATATTTTATAAACCTCCTACTTACTGGATCTGACCTTAATCAACCATAATCATAATTAAATATACCCTTAATTATTACCATCCAATTCTTCTAATCAAACCTTCAATAAATCCCAAGAAAATTAGGGGAGGTAAAATTCATTCCCTAAATCATATCCAAGAAGTTTGGGATTAATCACAGGCTAAATTAAAAAGTAATTAGCAAAATGAAGTTTCCAACAAAACCTAAATTTAGAGAAAAATATAATTCAAAACCCTTTGAAATTAATTTTAAAATATTCTAGGTTGAATTATCTTTTCATAGGATTTTATTTCATAATTTTTTAATTTTATAGAGAGAGTTATGAATTTTAGAAGATCCCTAGATTAATAGAAATTAATTAAGGCATTTTAATTAACCCCCTGCACTTGGCTGGCTTAGCTTACATCGTACCGTGAGGGATTTACTCAAATGTCAAATCCCCAAAGGCGGCTGGCAGCGCTCGCGATTAGATCTCCCCGCGGTTTTAAAATAAATAATAGATATATAAACGTGGGAATTATCTCGTTCGTCCATCCAAAATGTGCGAATGGACGGCTGAGATCTCCCAAGTTCTTCCCCTTGATCAATAGAGACCATCCATGATCAAGGGAAAGATCTGAGCTCGATTTAGCTCGAATTCAAACCAAATTCAACCCACACTATCTAAAGCTAAAAAAATGGTCAATATGGGACTAAATTTTTGTCACAAAGCTCCACACCACTTTGAGTTTAATGGTCATATTCCAGGGAGGTGATCACCGCCGATTCCCTTGGAGAAGCTTCGTCTGGTTGAGACGAAGCCTTGCTGAAGTTTTGAGCACTTGAGGTTGAGTGCATTGGTATATGGACCACCTCCTCCTTAGCTAGCTTGCATCCTTGATCCAATTCAACTCTTCCTTACTGTGGGAACTCTAAAGGAAGCTTGGGTGCACTCGACTTAGCTCCTTGATGAAGTATGCAAGAGCAATTGGATGGAAATTGAGTGAAGAAGAAGTTAGCTCTTCAATGGACTTCCCCTATTTTCAAACTCTGAAACTGAGAAATGGAGTTTTCAAATCCTCTCTAAGAAGCTTGGGAATACTCTCTGATGCTTGCTCTGAGTTCCTTAGCTTCAATCGACAAAGGAAGTTAGAATTAAAGTGAATTAGGGGGAGTATATCTCCCTCTTGAAGGATCAGACGGTCGTCCATGCACTTGCCGTTTTGATCCAATTGATCATATTGGGGAGTTTGTTTTGGCTGTTTTGAGTGTACACATGGTCGGTTTGAGCTAAGGAGTGGATTGCCAACCTCCAATGTGCTTGAATTTGAGTGGGAGATGAGTTTTGAATTTGGAGTTTTGACCCATTGGGTCGGGTTTGGTCTAGGGGCCAATTGGGCTGACCCAAACCCATTGGGTTGGGTGCACCACTCTTCACTAGGTCCCCTTGAGCTTTTAGGAAAGCCTCAAGTGAATATGAAGAGGGTATGACTAAATTAACCATGGATAAAGCCAAAATTTATTCTATGGACTAAGGGTAGAATTGTCATTTTGCTAGTTTTTCACATTGGATATGTTGGGTATGTGGACAAACTAGGTTTGGCCAAGTTTCATGTGATTTGAAATTCATTTGATAGGGTTTGGCTCATGTTGACCCATTTAGGTCAAAATGGGTCAACTTGGGTCAAGTTGACCAATTGGTCAAATTGGGTCAAACCAAGGGTTAGGTCAAGTTCATATGACCATTTAAAATGTTTTGGTGGCTTTGGTTTAATTTAATTTGGTATAATTTTGGATTTGGCTCATATGACTTCATTTAGGTCAAATGGGTCAAGTTGACCTATTTGGGGTAGGTCAAGGGTAGGTTTAGTTAGGTATGAAGTGGATTGGTATCAATCAATTTTTGTTAAGTTCAAATTTGGCTCAACATGACCCCTTTAGGTCATGTTAAGTCTAAGGTCAATTAGGCTAGGTTACATCTAGTTGGCCAATTGAGGCTTTGGTCAAGTTCCACAAGTGATTTGGAATGGACTTGACCCATTGGTTTCAATCAATTTGGCTTAGATCAAGTTTTGACACATTTTGACTTTTTAGGTCAAAATGGGTCAACTTATATGGCCAATTGGACTAGATTAGGCTCAAATGTTTAGTCAAGTTCAAACATAGGTCATGAGTGAACTTAGATCAATGGTTTCAATCAATTTAGCCTATGGTGGAATTTGGCTATGTTAGGTTTCATTTTGGGTTAAGTGTTGACTTGGTCAACTCTTAGGTTTGACTTGGTTTGACCTAATTTGATTGATTGATCATCCCATGATGATTATTGATCATAATGAGAGGCAAATATGAGTTTGGTTCAATCCAATTTGGTTAGGATTAAAATTTGGCTCATAAGGGTACTTTAGGTCACTTTGGGTCAAGTGAGCAAGTCAAATGACTTGGTCAAAGCTTGATTTGAGCTTGATTGATCTTGTATATGGACTCATGATTGAAATATAAATCCATTTACAAGTGGTTTGAAGTCAAGTGGGTTTTGATCAATTTGACAATTTTCAAAGGAAGAATATGAAAGGGTTTAAGTTTGATTTTTGAACTAAGTTTTGATTGTTTGATTGAAGTTTGGATTTATATATGGGCTCATGATTGTAGATTGAATCATGAGAGAAAATCAAGATTTTGGCTTGATTTGAAATTATTTTGGCTAAGTTCAAGATTTTGACTTGAAAGGCTTAGATTGGATTTTGAGTTGATTTGAGTTTGATTTTTGGAATTGGTTTTGATTGTTTGAATTTATATTTCATTTATATATGTGAATATAAATTAGAATTTAAATTGATCATGAGAAATTTTCAAGAATTTGAAGTGATTTAATCATGATTTAGACTAAGTCCATTAAGAAGGATTTAAGGGGCTTAGGAAAATTTGGAGTTTGGAATTTGAATTTTTGAATTTGGTTTGATTGATTTATATTTATATTTCATTTATATATGTGAATATAAATGAGAATAAAAGAATTATGAGAAAATCTCATGACTTTGAGATGGTTTGATCAAGATTTAGGCTAAGTCCATTAATGGAGAATTAAGGGACTTAGGAAAATTTCAAACTGGGAATTTAATTTGAGGGTTTGATTTGATTGATTTATACTTATATTTCATTTATATATATGAATATAAATGAGAATATAAATGAGTTTTGAGAAAATCCCATGACTTTGAATTAGTTTGATTAAGGTTTTGGATAAATCCTTTAATAGAAAACTTAAAGGACATAGGAAAATTTCAAATTGGGAATTTAAAATTTTTTTTATTTGATTTGGTTGGTTTGAATTTATACTTCATTTATATATGTGAATATAAATAAAAACATAAATGAATTATGAGAAAATCTCAAAGATTTGAATTGATTTTGATCATAATTTTGGTTAAGTCCATTAATGGAAAATTAATGACTTAAGGAAGATTTTATGAAGTGAGTTAGATTTCTGAGTTTAATTTGATTGGTTTGAATTTATACTTCATTTATATATGTGAATATAAATAAAAATATAAATGAAAATATAAATAAATTATGAGAAAATCTCAAAGATTTGAATTAGTTTTGATTATAATTTTGGTTAAGTCCTTAAAGGCAAGATTAAGGACTTAGGCAAAATTTGAACTTAGAATTTTTTTGATGGATTTTGATCATGAGTTTCAATCATAGATTTCAATCATGGAATTGATTTGAGTTTGGAGAAAATCAAATGAGATTGATTTGGAGTTTGACTTGAAAGAAGGAACGTTAGGAATGGTTTGAGCTAAGGGTAGGAAATTTTCCTAACACCCCTAAGGCATGACCTATTCCTATGGCTAACTCTTCTAAGTCTCTAGGGCTAGGTTGAGTGTCCACCTAATCACTAGATGTGTCTTAGGACTAAGGAACTCTTAAAGTCTAAGAGGAGTCCTTTGTCTAAGATAGAGGGATTGAGAGCTCACTCTTAAAATGAGGTCAACAAAGGGCGCCCAATAGGTGTGGTGTGACTGACAAGGAACACCGCACATATTGGTGTTGACCGAAATGATCAACAGCACTGAAAGATCATAAGCACTAACTGAAACAATCTATCCTTAACCCAAGGAAAAGAAAGAATCCAGAGCTTAGTGCAATGTGGCTCTGCTTATGTCCAAGACATAAGAGAGAGGGAAAATCCACTGAGGGATAGAGTGTGAACCTTTCACTAGGGAAGCAGGTTCAAGTCATCCATGAGGGGATGATAGGTTTGATTTGATTCTCACCGAGGAGAAAAAGATTTGATTTGTTCCGCTGGGGAAGAGGGTTAAATTTATTTTAATTTTTGTTAAGTTTAGATTTTTTTTTAGATGAACCTTGTTGGTTTGCAATAGACTGTACATGTGCCATGAGGTGGACCTCAGATTTACTAATTTACCAACTAAAGACAGTAGAACCAAACCAAAGAGATGCCTTTCGGTGTGCAGTGTATTAGGAAGAAAGCGTAGTAGACTTACATCCTCCAAAGTAGAGACCAGTTACTAGGGTAATCTATTGGCAAGGCAATAGATTGCACCCAACCTAGGGCTGACAATTGAGTGAATGCCGTTGGGGGACTTAGATCAACTCAAAGATAGTCAATATTGATTTCATTTTTCAAATTTATTTGTTTTGATTATGATGGATCCCATAGGTTTATGATGAACGATGAGTAGAGGCAGACCTAACGATTTTTTCAATCCAAATGGAGTAGTCTACCAACCACAAGGTAGAACTATCCAACCAAGGTGAAATGCCTTTGGGTATACAATGGTCAAGTTAGGAAGAAAGCGCGGGGACTCACATCTTCCACAATAAGGAACCACTAGGGTGATTGGTTTCTTTGGGCAACAAATTAAACCCTTATTATTGAGTGAATGAATGCGGGACTTAGATCAACTCAAAGGTAGTCAACGATTATTTTCATTTTTAAAATTTATTTTGGTGGATTCCGTTGGTTTGCCATGGATCATAATAAGAAGGAGCTTATAAAAGCCTAGACCTATCTAAGATTTATTGAAATAAAGGGAGTAGCTTCCTGACTGATGGGAAAACTATCCAACCAAAGGAGTGTCTTTTGATTTGCAATGATCAATTAGAGGGAAAAAAGCTCGGAGACTCACATCTTCCACTAGAAAAGACCACTGGGGTGATCGGTTGCTTTGAGAAATAAATCGAACCCGACCTAAGGCAGCCCGTTGGTTTGCGAGAATCATGCTAGAAAGAATGCGCCATAGTCTTATATCTTTCAAAGCAAAATGACTGTCGGGGTAACCTGCTTGTGGGAAAGCATTGAACCTACTAAGGGACTATGAGTGAGTACGACCAGAATTTATCTCAACTTAGGTATCCAGGGAATTCCTATAGGGAGTTCTACTGACACTACCCTAGAGATAAGATGCTGCTTGGGAAAAGGGGCCCTTTGGGAGCTTGAATTCCTGATCCACAAGCAAATTAATTTTGTTTTATTTTAGTTGTTTAGTTTGTTTTATTTAAGTGTGGGCCCTCTTAGTTTACGAGGGATCAAACTGAGAAGGGGCTCATATCATCTTAGACCTATCGATGAACAAACCAAGGAAAATCTGCACATCCGCTGAACAAAATTTCTGACCACAGGGGTGGCTACTAGGAAAGGGGAATTGTCCAATCCAAAAGTAACTCGAGTAGTGTCTAAATGGGGTCGTAAAGGACTTGATCCAAATAGAGTGCCCGCAGAGGATGGAGCTGGTAAGGGCTTAATCCAATACCCTGGAGAAGATGATATGGCTAGTCATATATCTAATAGGTATTCGATGTCTAACTCAAGGAGAAATCACGGGGACTCATATCTGCCAAAAGTGGTGTACTCACCGGGTCCGTCGCTGTCAGCATAGCGAACATCAACCAACCTAAGGTGTTCGTTGATTTGCAACAATCAGCCTAGGAAGAAAGCTCGAGGACTCACATCCTTCTATAGCAGAACTGATTACTGGGATAGTCTATCTTTGACTCGATAGGTGCTATCTAACCTAAGGTGACTACTGAGTGAATGCCACTGGGGGATTTATATCAACTCAAAAGTAGTCAAGAGGAGAGGAGCCTCAGGGACTCACATCCTAAACCTCAAATATAATCGGCCTAGTTAGAGCATGGTGGCTAGTTCAAGAAGAAAGCACGAAGACACACATCTTCTTAAAGTCAACCATGAGGTACCTGGCGAAGATTACCATATTAACAAGGCTCATTGTTTTGCAATGGTCAAGTTAGAAAGAAAGGGACTCACATCTTCTAACAAATGACCACTATGGTGGCATATTAGTGAGGTAGTATGTAGACGACCTATGAATGATGGTCACAGGCTTGCTCCCACATCAAAATAACTCAAGATAAAATATTTGTATTTTGTATGTGTTAAAAGAAATAGGATGCCTTTGGGGGACTCTTACACTTTACCTTAAACACACTAGGGGTTTGATGAAATGATGTCACAGATGACAAACAAGATTCATACTAAGAAAGGGTGCCGCTTGGGTTCTCTCACACCTATCTTAGTAACGCTAATCAAAATAGGATGCCTCTCGGGTTCTCTTACACCTATTCTAATAGCATCGAGAGATTGTGTTTGTGTTATGAAAGAAGGATAGGATGCCATTGGGGGACTCTTACACCTACCCTAGACATGTCACGATGGACAAGCAAATAACACCTCGAAAGAAGAGAAGATTTGATGAATGGAATCAAATTTTTATTCTTTTTATTAATGATTATTTTCAAACATGATTTATTTCATGGGTAATATTTCTTTAGATAGAGCTCATTAATTGGAAGCACCAGGTGTTCCCATTTACAATTAATAAGCTAATAAGATCCTCCTTGGTAGGCCTTCTCTATGACATAGGGGACTTCCCAAGTGGGTTAAAACTTGTCTCCCATCTTTCGACAGGCAACAATTGGTCTCCTTAGGATTAACACAAGTTCTCAAACAAAGACCCAGGAGTTGTGAGATTGAATCATTTTGGCCTTGTACAACTCGAGGTTTTGGCACGCCCGTAGGCGACTCTCCTCCAAACCTTCGAGCTCTTCTAACTGCAACTTTGCATTTTGCTCTGTAGTGATTTGTTTACCCAATGCTATCCTTAATGATGGAAGTTGAACTTCTAAAGGAAGAATGGCTTCGGACCCATAAAAAATTGAGTTGAATTTCTGGTATGTGCGGTAGGCCCACAAAGGCTTCAACCAACCCGCTCCACCACTATCACTTATTGTCATCGAGTCTTCGATCTCGGATGAGATTTTTGTTGAATGCTTCTACTAAGCCATTTGCTCTAGGATAGTAGATGGCGGAGTATCTTCAGTATATTTGAATGCCCCTTGGAAGAAGGAGGATTGATCAGGCCTACAATGTCGATAGCTCAACACTCAAATGGCCATGAAGCCAATGTAGGGTGTAGAATGTTGGGTGGCTAGTGGAGGACCACACCGTGTACCTAACACTAATGGCATCTCCTAGCTACATCCATGCAATCTATAATCATAGAAGGTCAGCAGTATCCAAGTCTTTTGATCTTCATCTTCATCTTCAGACTGGATTGATGCACTCGCAGGCGAATGTATCTCGCACATATGGGCAGATTTGTCTAAAACGTAACCACATTTGGTCAAAGGACCGACAAGATAGGGTGCCATCACAAGAGAGGAGAGAGCTCTTTGTTTCACCTGATGAGCTTGTGACTTTTCTTGAGGTAGTTTGCTAGTGTTCAAATAGTCTATGAACGGTTGCCTCCAATCCAGCTCCTTGTCCATTTTAGCAACGACAATCTCCCCTTCAAGAGAAAGCCTCTCAATGAGTTCAACATCAATAAGGGATATGACTTGTCTATTTTGGACCCTTATTGAAATGGACTCATCTTCCAGACATGCCAACTCTTTGGCAAGTTTGGCCAAGGCATCTGCTACTGCGTTCTCTACTCGGAGAACCTTGTAGATGGTGACTTCAGGAATATGGGCCAACAGCTTCATGGTATACACATAGTAATGACAAAGCTTGGGTTTGAGAACCTGGTAGGACCCGATAATCTGGTTGATGACTAATTGAGAATCCCCAAAGATGTTGATGCTCTTGATACTAATAGTGATGGCTAACTCCAGACTGGCAATCAAAGCTGCATACTCGGCTTTGTTGTTGGTGGAGGGGTTGGAAAGATAGTATGAAAATCTCATCACATCACGGTTTGGAGTTAGGAGAACTATTCTTACCCCTGCCTTTCCAAGGAGAATAGATCGTGATGCTTCACCTTTAAGAAAATAAGTAGCATCATCAAAATATATCTCCCATCAGCGGTTGCTGACCTCCCCTAAATTCATGATTTGTTCATTGGGGAGATCGTCATTAAGCGGAGAATCAGTTAGTAGTGGGTGTGTTGCTAAGAAATCAAGCAGGTCCCTTTTACTACCTGAGGGGTATAAATGTGATATCAATCATGAGAGTATCATGGACCAACATGCCAAACATCCAAAAGATAGGTTGTCATGCATGCAGTGGATTTGTTCAAGAGATCAAGTTCACCTTATGAGAAAGCATGTAATGTCATAAAAAAAAAAAAGAATTCTCTGAGATGTACAAAAAGATGTAAATGTCTTGGCATGTCTCTAAAAGGTGATAGCTTTTTCACTAGAACTTAATATCCTTGATGTGAGATGGCTTTGAGACTCACTATCCTGAGATAAGCATCTACGATTTTGAATAAAGCATCTTTAGATGAGGGATTAGTTAAGATGATTTCTATGTCAAACAACAATTTTTACCCAATGCACACTTCAGGAGATTCATTTTGAGGTTATATTGTCTTAACCGTTCAAAAACTACTGTCAAGTCAAAGAGGCGATCTTCCTTTTCTCAAGTCAAAGAGATAATCTAGGAATTTCTTCATAACTCCATACGAAGCAGTCTTTAAACTCAGTCAATAGCCTAACTAAGTCATTGAATTCTTCTTCATTCAGCAATGAACTAATATATGTCGGGTGTGGATTTTCTTCTGTCCCGAGGTTGATTTCTTTAAGCTTATCGATTATTGAATGAATATCCTCTTCAAATTATGGCAGTGCTTCTTTGACTTAGAGATCATCTGGATCATCTGAAGTTTCTAAACACACATTCCCATATGAGTTGGGGATGTGTGAGAAGAAACTATCAAATGGTAACAGTAGGCAATCTCTTCATGGACCCACCACGAATCTAATCCTGCTCTTGATTGTGCTTCCCTGCCTGTATTGCTCCATAGCTTTTTGAAGTATTCTGACATGTGCTTGGATCATGTGACTAAACCTTTCTGTATAAGATTTTGAACACAAGGCGAGTAAAAGTCAAAAGGTAATTCCATTAATTCTTTAAAAGTATCTTCCTCAAGCTCTACATCAACTTCAGGGCTTGTTGGTTAAAAAAATTCCTATAGGGAAGTCGCCTTTCAAATCTGTGGTGAGAAAAGAAAGAGGAGACCTATAAAAATTCATCTTTTTAGGACGCCATGTAGATCCGCAGATGTACTTATTCAGGTGATCGAGTACATCATCAAGGAAATAGTGTGTTATCTCAAAAGACAGAAGTCACTACCCTTTAATGGACCTAATCACCTCAATAAGGACTCCTAAGGATGATGGGTCTGCATATGTACCAGAGATTCTTCCCCTACTTTACATGAAAAAGTAAAGCAGAGTTTATTTTAAATCGGGTTTGTTAAGTTCCCTACAGGGGCAAGCCCCTATAGTTAATTACATCCTAAAAAATAGGGATTCCTTAGGAAAACTCTCGATTAAGGTAAATGATCGTTGTCTTTGAAGATTTCAATAGGAAAGGACTATCAATCGATTAGTTTATTTTTAAAGATCAAATGAGAGTGATCAAAGAGGGGGGGATTATTATAAAAGTCAAAATGGAAGATAAGTAGGAGATGCCCACGATACGAGAAAACCTATCAAGCATCTCAAACTATCCTATAGTTGAGCTTTAGATTTTTGAAATTGATTTATTTTGTTTGAGTTGCATTTTTTTCATTAGAAATTTAGGACTTATGATTCCTTAGCACAAGATTAAGGAAATGCCTAAGAGGTGAGGAATTATGCTTATGGCCCGTGAAGGGAAGAAGCAACCGCAGAACCTAAATCTGGGGAGCTTCATCAAAGGCCGGAAGCACAACCTAAATCTAAGGCAAAAATGGGTAATTGGTTTGTCTCCACAATAGAGGATAAACCTCCCGACAGCTTGAACTTACAACCACCTGAGGGTGGCGACCAACTAACTCCTCCTACGATTTTAAATACATGTAGGCAAGTCTTTATGTTTATGCAAGATAGTTAGACTATTATTATTTAGAAAGAGATTAAGTCCTTAAACTCACTCTCTAAAGAGACTAGATCATTTAAAGGGACATGCTTCAAATGACCTAAATCTAATGCAATTCAAATTTCATTTTTATTTTTATTTTAGACAATTATTTTGACTCAGGTTTAATAGGATTCATATGATTAATGCATGAGAAATAAGATTATTGGCCAAAATCAAAGGAGGTGAGTTTCCACCATGGCTCTCAAAGGTCAAGCCAAGTTTCTCTGGCAAAGATGGAAGCCCTCCAATCAAGAGGGAAATAAGATACATTTGTGCATGATATTATAATAGAAATGCTCATCCAACTAAGGAGTTGCTAATTCTTTTATCTTGATTTTAAACCTAGGCTTTAGGTGAGGTTATGAGTTGTTAAGTTGAATAAAAGATTTGTTTTTCCCTAAGGAGCCTAATCCACATCCAGGCCATACATAAAGCAAGAAAGAAACTAGGAAATACATGCCACTTAATGCAAAAGCTAAACAAATCATCAACCAATTTATAAAGCTAATCGCAAAAAGAATAAAAGGCCGTTGGGGTCGGGCACGACCGCACAAAACCTGAAAATATCAAAGTTGGTTAGCCGAGCTCTACCATTATACAACCCGGATTACAAATAAATTAAATTACAATTAAGCAAGAAATTCATTGTTAAGGGGACTTCAAGCTTTATTTCTTCTTTCTTCTTCTTTTCTTCTTTTGGTTCCTTTCTTTGGATGGTTGGATGGTAGATGCTCTAAGGCTTCACATGGTGCATAAGATAGAATCTTATGATCAATGCTCATCCTAATCCCCATAACAATTATTCCAAAATCCTAATTATACAAATTTACATGAAAAGGAAAAGTGGAAATCTAACTAACACCTACAAAATAAAGGTTAGCTAAAACAAACCACACAAATCCCAAGCATGTATATTAGACTTATCACCCCACACATGGGTGACTAAGTCCACCTGATCTATTGGATTATGCTTAGGGGTATAAAACATATGCAAGCAAAAGCATTTATATTTTTATTTATGATAATGCCCCTTCAACACAATCTCATACAGAAAAGAATAATTAGACTAAGAATGTCCTACCATTCATTCTACAAGCATACACCCTAACATCCAGTCTAAAACATATATCACAAAACAAAACAAAATATCAAACCATGCACCGATCTAACCTAAGGCTAGAAGTGATGACTTAGGCTAATGTGTGTGCTATAAAGGTTTGTGTGGTATGTTTAACTATGGCTTTATGTTCAAATTTTCTAAGTGTGAAGAACAAGTTCAACTTAAAGGAGGGTTTCATTTAAGTTGTTTAATTATTTTGGGTTGATTTTTTTTTAAGTTTTGATTTGGTTCAAGTGAATCCTACAATTAATTACTAAGTTATGAAGAGAGGGAAAGAGAATGAGACTTCTCTTTCCTTCCCTAACCTAAGTAATTTCTAGAGTAGGTTAACATTTTAGTTTTGTTTAGGTGAATATTTTGATTAAATCTTTTAATTAATCCTAAGTTTAGATAAACTCTAAACAAACCTATTCAAAAAGAATGACATTTTAAGATTAAATAAAATGAATCAATATTCACAGAACACACATTACTTCATTTCTTTCCATATATATACATGCATATGGATATGGATAGATCTATACATAAAAATGAAAGTATTTAACACACTTTATGATGCATGCTAAGCAATCCATTTAAGAAAATTTAGAAGTTAAGATGCATGATTTTTCTTAAGTAGAAAGGGTTTTCTTATCCAAATCTTCACATACACACATGAAAGTCAGAAAGGATAAGTGAGTACAGCGACATTATTAACCAAAGGTGTAAGGTACAAGACCTACTTAGAGCTACTTAAAGTCTCGCAACCTCAGGGTTGTCTACACTAATATACCACTTTCCTTAAATACAAACATATGTATAAAGGAAATGAAATAAAAAAGGAGAATGCAAAAGTTGTTTAATGGATTCATTTTTATTTATGCAATATATGTATGCTAGTATAGGTAACCCTCCTTAAGTGGTAGCATAGAGATGAATAAGATATGGAATTAGGTGAGTGTTAGGTTCTTTTCAAATAAACCATACACCTCACCAAATTCCTATTCAAAACTATACCAACATAGGAAAGAAAGGAAATCTATGCTAAGCATGCCTTTATATTCTTTCACATGCAAACTCATAATTAAAATATAAGTAGCATACTTTCAGATTTGGTATTTGATTCATATGTTTTGAAAATAATTTAGATTTAGTAGTGATAATAGCCACTCATATTTCTACTTTATCCAACACATGCAAATTTGACATAAAGTAAATAATTTCATTTTTTTAATTTTGAATTTGAAAAATATGAATGCATGAAACCACATGACATACAAATTTAAAATGTTGGTGTTCAAAATAATGAAAGAATGTAAACAAGTTCACTTCACTTAAATCCTAAAGACATTCTTATGGAATAAGAAAGTTTAAAATAAATTAAAGTAAATTCAAAGTGATTTTTGTTTAGTTTGGAGTTTGATTTAATTTTGAAAATGTGAGATGAGTTTGTTGTTCCTAACCCATTTCCACATGTGTTTCATATTTTTATTTAATTTTTAGATAATTAGATCCATTTTTATGCATTAATTAGGTTAAGGTATGAATTAAGTAACTTAATTAACCCTTACTTACACCACCTTAGAAGAATTAATCAAATAATTATGAGACAATAAGATGACATAAAAACTCACAAGAAATTTAAATTTATAATGCACCTAATAAGAAAGAGGCCTAATGTAATTTGGCTCATAATTAAAAGTTAATTAAGCTAAGGGATTTAGCTTAAGTAATTTCAAAACACCCTTTCACACATGTGAATTGGGTTTTGATTTATTTAATTGAACTTAGGCTATTAAACACCTAAGCATCTACCCAAAGTAGATTAATTAAGTTTTAGAAATTTTTAGAAATTAATTAAGGGGATAATTAATAAATTAACCCTTAATTAAGAGGAGATTAAGGAAAGAAAATGGGGTATAGGGAATAGCTTAGGGGAAATTTCCCAAAAATATTCCATAAACCTCCTACTTACTGGATCTAACCTTAATCAACCCTAATCATGGATTAAAATCACTAATTACACCTTAATTATCCTTAATTATATAAAGAGGATAATTAAGAAATTCAATTGCAATTCTTCTAATCAAGCCTTCAATAAATCCCAAGAAAATTAGCGGAGGCAAAAGTCATTCCCCAAAACATATCCAAGAAATTTGGGATTAATCAGAGGCTTCATTAAAAAGAAATTATGAAAATAAACTTTCCAATAAAACCCAAATTCAGAGAAAAATATAATTCAAACATCATTGAAATTAATTTTAAAATATTTTAGTTTGAACTATCTTTCCATGGGATTTTATTTCATATTTTTTTTGAATTTTCTAAAGGAAGTTATGAATTTTAGAAGATCCTTGAATTAATAGAAATTCATTAAGACATTTTTAACTAATCCCTAGACCACGATGGCGGCGGTCGGCGCATCGCTGCAGCCACCAGGGGGTTTACATAAATGTCAAATCCCAAACGGCGGCTGGCGGCGCACACGGTTTGATCTCTGTTGTCCGATCAAAGATCGGACGACTATAGATCTCTCTGCGATTTTAAATTGGATAACAGATACATAAACGTGGGGAATTATGGCGGCCGTCCATCCAAAATGCGTGAATGGACGGCTGAGATCTCTCAAGTTCTTCCCCTGGATCAACAGAGATCGTCCATGATCAAGGGGAAGATCCAAGCTCAATCTAGCTCGGATTCAAACCAAATTCAAACCACACCATTGTTGACTTCATTTTTAGGATGAGCTCTCAACAACTCCATCTTAGGCATAGGATCCCTCTTAGACTTTAAGAGTTTCTTAGTCTTAAGACACATCTAGTGATTAAGTGGACACTCCCCTAGCCCTAGAAGACTTAGAAGAGTTAGCCATATGAATAGGTCATGCCTTAAGTGTGTTAGGAAAATCTCCTACCCTTTAGCTTAAATCATTCCTTACTTTCCCTCCCTCAAGTCAAACTCCAAATCAATTCTATTTGATTTTCTCCAAACTAAAATCAATTCCATGATTAAAATCTATGATTGAAATCAATGATTGAAACCCATGATCAAAGTCCATCAAAAATTCCTAAGCCCAAATCATGATCAAAACCTATTCAAAACTTTGAGATTTTCTCATACCTCATTTATATTCTCATATATAAATGAAATATAAATTCAAACCCATCAAATCAAATTCAAAATTCCAAATTAATTCATGAAAATTTTCTTAAGTCCCTTTATTTTTTCATTAAAGGACTTAGCCAAAATTAACTCTAAATCTTGATCAAATCAATTCAAATTCTTGAGATTTTCTTAAAACATATTTATATTCTCATTTATATTCTTGTATATAAATGAAATATAAATATAAACTATTCAAGTCAAACCATCAAATTAAATTCTAAATTCTAAATGAAATATAAATTCAAACCCATCAAATCAAATTCAAAATTCCAAATTAATTCATGAAAATTTTCTTAAGTCCCTTTATTTTTTCATTAAAGGACTTAGCCAAAATTAACTCTAAATCTTGATCAAATCAATTCAAATCCTTGAGATTTTCTTAAAACATATTTATATTCTCATTTATATTCTCATATATAAATGAAATATAAATATAAACTATTCAAGTCAAACCATCAAATTAAATTCTAAATTTAAAATCCTTGAAATTCTTTTAAATCCCTTAATTTTACATTAATGGATTTAACCTAAACTTTGATCAAACATATTCAAACTCATGGAATTTTCTCAAAACTTATTTATATTCTCATATATAAAAGAAATATAAATATAAATAAACCAAATCCAATTGAAAAATTAAATTTCAAATTAAAAATTCTCTTAAATCCCTTAAATTCCCTTTAATGGATTTAACCTAAATCATGATTAAACTCTTTCAAATTCTTGAAATTTTCTCATGATCAATTTATATTCACATATATAAATGAAATATAAATTCAAACAATCAAAACCAATTCCAAAAATCAAACTCAAATCAACTCAAAATCAAATCTAAGCTTTTCAAGTCAAAATCTTGAACATAGTCAAATCATCTTCAAATCAAGCCAAATTCTTGATTTTCTCTCATGGTTCAATCAATCTTATAACCATGAGCTCATATATAAATCAAAACCTCAATCACTCAATCAAAATCCAAATCAAAAATCAAACCCAAAACCCCTTCATATTCTTCCTTTGAATATGAACTTTTCAAATGGATCAAAATCTATTTGACTTCAAACCACTTGTAAATGGATTTGTATTTCAATCATAAGTCCATATACAAGATCAATCAACTTCAAATCAAGCTTTGACCAAGTCATTTGACCCACTTAGGCTCACTTGACCTAAGGTGGCCTAAAGTACCCTTATGAGCCAACTTTTGATCCTAACCAAATTGGATTGAACCAAACTCATATATCCCTCACATCATGATCAACAATCATCATGGGATGATCAATCAATCAAATTGGGTTAAACCAAGTCAAACCTAAGGGTTGACCAAGTCAACACTTAACCTTAAATGAAACCTAACATAGCTGAATCCACCATAGGCCAAATTGATTGAAACCATTGATCCAAGTTCACTCATGACCTATGTTTGACCAAGCCAACATTTGACCCTAACCTAGCCCAATTGGCCCACTTGACCCATTTTGACCTAAAGTGTCAAAATATGTCAAAACTTGATCTAAGCCAAATTGATTGAAACCAATGAGTCAAGTCCATCCCAAATCACTTGTGGAACTTGACCAAAGCCAATGGCCAAGGCCTCAATCTAATTGACCTTAGACCCAACATGACCTAAAAGGGTCATGTTGAGCCAAAATTGAACCTAACCCAAATTGATTGGAAACAAAGATACCAATCCACTCCATATGACTAACCTAACCTAAACCAACCCTTGACCTACCTCAAATAGGTCAAATGGGTCAAATAGGTCAACTTGACCCATTTGACCTAAATGAAGTCATATGAGCTAAAACCAAATCTATACCAAATTGAACCAAACCAAAGGCACCAAAACATTTCAAATGGTCATATGAACTTGACCCAACCCTTAGTTTGACCCAATTTGACCCAAGTTGACCCATTTTGACCAAAATGGGTCAACATGAGCCAAACCCTATCAAATGGATTCTAAATCCAACGAAACTTGGCCAAACCTAGTTTCTCCACATACGTAACATGTCCAAAGTGGAAAAATAGCAAAATGACTATTTTACCCCTAGACCATAGAACAAATTTTGGCCTAGCCCATGGATATTTTGGTCATACCCTCTTCACAATCACTTGAGGCTTTCCTAAAAGCTCAAGGGGACTTAGTGATGAGTGGTGCACCCAACCAATGGGTTTGGGTCAACCCATTTGGTCCATAGACCAAACCCAACCACAAAGCTTAAAATTGAGTTTTCAAATTCCCTCATAAGCTCAATTTTAGCATATGGGAAGTTGGCAATCCACTCAAGGGATCAAACTGACCATGTGCACACTCAAAATAGCCTAAACAACCTCTCTAATCTGGTCAATTGGATCAAAATGGCAAGGAATGGTTCGGCCATCCGATTGCCATAGGGGGAGATATACTCCCCCTAATTCAATGAAATTTGAATTCACTCACTATCGATTGAAGCCTAGGAACCCGGAGCAACCACCTCAGAGCATTCTAAGCATCTTAGATAGGATTTGAATTCCCTAATTCTCAGTTTTGCACAGTGCAAAATAGGGGAGCTTAATCCATTTACTAACTTCCTCTACACTTGATTTCCTCCAAATTCCTTCTACACTCTTCATCTAAGGATCAATCCGAGCTCACTCAAGCTCACATTGAAGTTCTCATAGCAAGGAGAGGATCAATTCAATCAAATCCGAAGCCCAAGTAAAGTGGTGTTGGTCTACCCATTGATCCACTCAATCCCAAGGCTTAGGAATTTCAACAGGGCTTCGTCTCCACCAGACAAAGCTACCTCATCGTACTCGAGTGCCGGTGATCACCTCCGGCGAGGTATGTAATTTTTCGACCACTTAGCTTCATAGGTGTTGGTCCATTGTGAAAGAAATGTTCATGGCATGAGAAATCAACCGTTGGATAGGTTGGTAATTATGCTTAGATGGTGTGGGTTGATTTTTGTATGATTCCATGCTAGATCAGGCTCGGATCTCCCCTTAGATCATGGACGGTCTCCATTGATCCTCAGGGAAAAACTTGGCTCATCTCAGCCATCCATCCATGCATTTTACATGGACGGCTGAGATTATTTTGCACGTTTAGTAAATCCATTATCTTTTTAAAACCGCGGGTGAATCTTAGCCATCTGATCTTTGATCGGACTACCAAGAATATTAGCGCGTGCGCCGCCGCTACCATTTGGGAAGTGACATTTAAGTCACACCCTCATGGCGCGATGCGTGTAAAGCGCACTGACCACCGCCGCCACGCGTCGCGCCATGAGCTGAGGATTAAGTAGGGATTAGTTAAATGCCTAATTAATTCCTAATTAATCCATAGAACTTCTAAAATTCATAACTCTTCATAGAAAAATCAAAAAAATAAAAGGAAAAATTCTATGGAAAGATAATTTCATCTAGAATATTTAAAAAATAGTTTCAATGAATTTTGAATTACTCCTTTCTTTGAATTTGGGTTTCTTTGGGAATCTTAATTAGCTAATTATCCTTTAATTAGGTCATCAATTAATCTCAAATTTCTAGGATTCATTTTGGGGGATGACCTCTGCCTCCCCTACATTCCTTGAGATTTATTGAGGGCTCAATCGGGAAAATTGTCATTTCATTCCCTAATTACCCCTTTCATGTAATTAAGAGTAATTAAGATGTGATTAGTGGATTTACCCTATGATTAAGTTTGATTAAGGTCAGATCCAATAAGTAGGAGATTTATAGAATAATTTTGGGGCATTTCTCCTAAGCTCAGGTAGCTGAAAATCAAGTTTCTTTAAGAGATTCTTAAAGATTATCCTAATTATCTCTCTGTTAAAAGAATAAGATTTGTTTAGCTTATCTAAAAGAGTAGGTGGATCGTAGCTACCTGTCGACAAATATGCATGCCTATGTGCTGCTTGTGTCTGGCCGAGACTGGTGGAGTGGCAAAGGAGGTCTGGAGGTCATGATCTCTGACCGACCCTTCCCAACCGGCTCTACTCGGCTTCTTCATAGACCTTCTGCGGCTTCTTCTTAGGCAACTGATCTTGAAAAGGCAACAGTTTGGCCTCTCCTTGTATACTAGGCGCCTTGTTGATTAGCTTGTCAAATGTCTTGATAGCATGAAGCATGGGCATGGATATTCTTCAAGAGAATCTTGACATGTTGTTTACATTCACTTCACACTTCATACTCGAGTTACGCCATTGGAGAATATAATAAACAAATGACTCACAGGGGTGTTGTTTTGCTACAACGAGATCACCTACATTAACCCTTTTACTGAGCTCTAGCAAACCTCTTAACGAAGAGTTACTCTAATTCAGCAAATATCTTTACTGAACCGTTGGACAGTTCAGCATATGTTGACCTCACTTTTGGAGTGAGCTCTCAACCCCACCCTCTTAGACTTATGAATCTTCTAGACACTAAGATTTCCTTAGTCATAAGACACATCTAGTGATTAGGTGAATACTTAACTTAAGCCTACAGACTTAGAAGTGTTAATCATAAGATTAGGCTTTGCCTTAGGTCTTAAAGAAGTTATCTATCCTGTAGCCTAAACCCAATCTAGAAATACTTTCTCAAATCAAACACATATTCAATTCTCAAACCAAATCTCAAATTCAAATTTAAATTCCAAATATAATTTCAAATTTGACTCCAAATGATTGAAATCCAAAATCAAATTCAAATCCTAAGACCCTTCCTAAGCCATATGAACCACATTCATAAGCTTAGCCAAAACTCCCCTTAGTACAAATCAAACTCAATTGATCTCTTTATAAATCAATTATTCCTTCATTTATATTCACAAATATAATTGAAATGGCCAAAACTATATCAAAAATTAAATCCAAACTCACTCTAAACCCTTTAATCCAATTCTTTGGACTTAGCCAAATTATATCCAAATCAAGTCAAAACTAATGGATTTTCTCTTGAATCAATCATCCATTCGATCATTTATCTAAATATAAATAAAACCTACAATCATCAAACCAAATTCAAGTCAACCCAAGTCAAGCCTAACTTAGCCCTTTTGACTTAAAACTTTCAATTGAGCCAAAACCCATTGGACTCCAAATTGATTGTCGTTAACTTTATATTTCGATCTAGGGCTCATATATAATTTTAAACTGAATCAAACCAAAACCAAACCAATTGACCCACTTAGGTCCACTTGACCAAAAGTGACCTAAAGGACCATTTGAGCCAACTTCTAATCCAACCCAAATTGGATTGAACCAAGCTCAAAATATTCCACCATGATTGTTGATATGATGATCAATTGCAATCAATTCAAACCAAGCCCAACTGGTCATTTGATCCAAATTGACCCAAATTGGCCTAAAGGACTAAATCGAGTCAAATCATAATCTAACCCAAATTGATTGCAACTAATGGCTCAAGTTCATTCCAAATTGATTATTGAACTTGTCCAAAGCCATAATTAAACCCAATTTGATCAACCGAGCCCAATAGGTCAACTTGACCCAACCTAGCCCAAATTGGCCTAAAGGGTCAATTTGGCCTAAATCCAAATTAAAAACCAAATAAATTCAAACCAAAGACCAATATTATCAACCCATAACCCATTCAAATTTGGCCCAATGGTCAATTTGACCCAATATGACCCATATGACCCAAATTGGGCCAAATCCCTTGAAACCAAGCCAAGACCCATTGAGGGTTGATCAAACCCGACCCAAACTCATTTGGGATTAGCCCAAAACCAACCCAACCCATTTAAATCCCTCATGGATCCTCCCCAATATAGGATTCCACCCAACCTCATTTAATTCTTCCCATTACATGCACTTAACTCCTCCCCAACATTTGCATTGAATAGATCTAATCATATGGCAACAAGAGAGGACTTTGGAGCAAAAATTCAAAGTCCTCGATCAATCTATCATCCATCCCAACCACCCAAGCAAGATGACAATCAATTTGGAGCCAAAAAATTCAAAAGAATAATAAATTTTCAGCCAATATAAAAGGAGGGGAAAATGAAGCTTTAGATCTCTTGCTCCCACCATCATTCAGCCCCCAAAAGCTCCCCAAAAAAAAAAAGGAACTCATCCCCCACCTCTTTGAGCCATTTTTGAGCTCAAAAACACAAATAATTACTTTTCACGGTAGAGAGATGATGGAGAAGCGAGGGTTAAAGATCACTCCAAAGCTTCCTCACATACATAGGAGTTCGCTCGGATCTTCACCGCCGCCGAAAACCATCCCCGACGAGGTAAATTACGCCAAACTTTAGCCGGCCTAAGGATTTCTCGCATTTTAGGTTAATTTAATTGCAATTTTAAGAATTTTTCCTAAATAATCCCGCATTTTTACTTTAAATCATCACAATTAGAAAATATAATTTTTTTCGGTACGAATCGACACGAAAATAGGTCCATTTGGACAAATTTTCACTTAGAAATCCCATTTTCTACTAAAAAAAGCCCGAAACACTATTCATCATCGGGCTACGCCGCTGGCGATCCCGATTGGATGACGGCTCGACGGTGATCGGGGCCTTATCTTTAATGCGATGACTATCCATCGATCCGGCCTTTGATCACCGATGATCCCCGACCGTCCGATCGAGTGAACTGCGATCGACGGCGACGATCGCACCATCGCGCAATCTCGCCTGATCGCGGTCTGATTCGACCATTCGACCCCACGACGGAGACGTCATCCGCGCCCCGCCCAACGGTGATATCAGCGCCAGATATTTTCTTTAAAAAAAATTAATTTAAATCACTTGAAATTTCAAAAATACATAAAAAATAAAATACATAACCAAAAATTGCAAACAATGGCTCGTTAGATTCGTCTTTCCGAGAGAAATCCAACAAACCCAAAATCCTCAAATTTCACTGAGTATTTGAGCTTAATTTCAATTTTAGTGAAAATCAAATTTTATTAATTAAACCATATATATATATATATATATATATATATATATATATATATATATATATATATATATATATATATATATATCAGATTCAGTTGAAATTTTACACACCTACCACAAAAATTTCAAGTGAAAAGGACTTCTGAATTGGGAGAAATTAAATTTTGAAATTCAGATTGTTCATTTTAATAAAATAAATCAAATAAAAATTCAGAAATTTACAAAAATCTTCAAAATGGCTTAAATCACTTCAATTAACATCTAGGACTCTTTAAAAAATAATGTGATCTTCGGAATCCTAATAAACCCAAAACAAACACTTAATAGTAGATTTAATCAATTACGGAGTTAATTAAAACATAATCTAAAAATAATTTAAATATCAAACCAAAAATCAAAAATGAAATAGCACTTAAGCAATCATTAATCAAACCTCAAATCAAAAAAATATCATTTTTTAGAGAAAATTAAATTAAATATGATTAAACCTATTTAAGTTAATAAAACTCAATTAAATGATTAAATCTTGAATCAAACTTAAAAGTAAACAAATCTAGGAAACTTTAACATGAGTCAAACTAATATAACTAAATCTACACTAAGCATAGAATCTTAATCATATGATACCCCTTAATGAGTATAAATAAACTGAAACTAATTAATCATTAAATAAACTAAAAAAAATCAAATTAATTAATAAATAAATTCAACATAATCATTTAATACTAATCGAATTAAACCAAATAAAATTAAAGTAAACTTAATTAACATATGATTAAATCACATCTATTTGGAATAAGATAATTAATTAACCATTAAATATTTTAACCTAATAACTAGATCAAACATGTTAATGAAATCAAACAAACATAATAAGTGTATCAAATAAATAAAACTCTAATCATAAATAATCAAACATAATCAAAATACAATTAAATACTAATCAAAACCTAAATTAAACCTAATCACATCATTAAAAATTAAAGAAATCTTTATTTAATTTAATAATTAACTTAAACACACTCCTTAATTAAACTAATTACCCTTAAGCTAATCCAATTGAATAAACACCTAATTAATGCAAACCTAATAAATTAATCCATCATCTTAATAAACCAAATTAATTTTATAAATCACATTAATATTAATTCAAATCAAACACTTAATTAATCTACTAATTAATTTAATCACACTTATTAAATAAACTAATTAATCATATTAAATTTAAGCTTAATCAAACATAAAATGCAATTAAATGATAATCAAATCCTAATTTAAACTTAAATCATTAACTCATTAATTACATCATTAACCCAAATAAATATGAAAGCAAATTAAAAATTAAACAAATCTTCATTTAATTTAATAATTAATTATACCTCTTAAATAAACTAATTAAGTTAATTAAATTAATCATATTAAACCTAAGCTTAATCAAACATAAAATGCAATTAAATGCAAATCAAATTCTAATTTAAACTTAAATCATTAACTCATTAATTACATCATTAACCTAAATAAATATGAAATCAAATTAAAAATTAAACAAATCTTTATTTAATTTAATAATTAATCATACCTCTAAAATAAACTAATTAAGTTAGTCAAATTAATCATATTAAACCTAAGCTTAATCAAACATAAATGCAATTAAATACTAACCAAAATCTAAATTAAATCTAAATTATTAAGTCATTAATTACATCATTAGTCTAAACAAATATGAAATCAAATTGAAAATTAAACAAGCCTTTATAACTAACATAAATACACTTCTTAATTAAACTAATCACATAATCACATTGAACCTAAGCAAACCCATAGACTAATAAAGCTAATCAAATCAAATTAAATTAAGAAAGACTCTCATCAATTTAATATGCAATCAAATCAAATCTCATTCAACCTACTTAAATAAGATAAACTAATTAACTATCCAATGTATGAAATCAAAATGCAAACCAAACTTTGATAAACATGACAAATGGATGAGATTAAAAGATAAAATCTTAATTACAATGAATCAAACTCAATTAAAATCAAAATAAAATCTCAATTAATCTAATTTGATCAAACTACAAATGAATGAACCATAATCAAATCAAATAAACATAAAGTCAAGTTGCATAACCATAATCAAAGGAAAGAATTAAATATTAATTTAAAAGGATATTGAATTATCAAGATTTAATTAAACCAAAAATATCTAATCTGAAATTAATCATCAAAAGAACATGAACTTAAACAAACTTAAACTACATCAAAGATCAAGGATATTGAATTATCAATAAAACCAAAACATCTAATCTGAAATTAATCAATCAAAAACACATGAATTTAAACAAACTTAAGCTTCATTATATATCAAGGATATTGAATTATCAAGATGTAATTAAACCAAAATATCTAAATCAAAATCAATAAATCAAATACTTAAACCAACTCAAATTCTAAGTTCTAAATTAAATCAAATAAATCAAATCAAATGAATTACACAAATTCAAATGGGCTAATTAAGATACTTAAGGACCTTAGCTAGATTCTTTAGGTGTAGGATGTAGAATAGGGTGAGTTGTCTACAAATGGAATATATTCTATTCTTCATTCTTGAAAATCTAAACATCATTTAACCAAATAAAAGTGAAATAAAAAAATAAAAAATAAATCATAAAATCATTTAAATTGAAATCACCCAAAGGTAAAATTAAAACAAATTCAAACTCCAAATTGAAACTTAAACTAAAGAAGCCTAGTAAAGTCTTGTCACACAAGCCTTAAGCTCACATATTAGAATACTAAGTCACCACTTCTAGTGCTAAGTTAAAGCGTTGTATGTATGATGTTGTGTTTTATTTTGTGATGTAATATCTTAGACTAGATGTTATGGTATATGTTTCATAGACTGGATGTTAGGTCGTTATTAGTCTAATCATGTTTTCTGCAGTGGATTGTGCTTAAGGGACTGTTGTAATAAAAATATAAATGCTTTTGCTATGCTTGTTGCTTAGCCCCTAAACGTAACCCACGTTAGAACAGGTGGGCTTGGTTACCCATGTGTGAGATGCTAAGTCCAAATTATTCATATAATTGCTTGGGTTGTATGATGTGTTTAGCTAACATTTGTTTTACAGGTGTAGCTAGATTTATTTTTCTTATTTTTGATGTAATTTTGCATTCAAAATTAGGATTAGTGTTATAGTGGATTAGGATGAGCAATGGCTAGAAGGCTTAGTCTCTGAGGTGCCCTATGATGCCTTTGGAGCAAATCAAATTAAAAGAAAGAGAAGGAAGAAATGAAGAAAAGAAGACCCCCATAGCATGTATTATTTTTTTATAATTGAGTTGTATAAGGCAATCTTTTTTCTTTTCATTTATCCATCTTTTTTTATTCTTTTACTTCATAAAAAAAATTAGAACAACATGATTTTCATAGTTTCTTTATGAATGTGCGATGCGATAGATAAAATTTTAAAATCATTAATAACTCATAACAAAATTTTTTAAGCAACCCTTAGTTGGATGGATGAATGTATAATATCATGCATGTCATGTTATTTCATTCTTGTTAAGAGGGACTTCCATCTTTGCCGAGAATGAATTTTAACCCTTTGGTTTGGTTGAAGAACACCCATTTCTCTCTTAATTTGGCCCGTAATTAAATTCTCATGCATTTAGGCATACAAAATATCATAGTCTGTGTCAAAACAAAAAGTCCAAAAGAATCAAATAAATTTGATAAAATTTGCATTAGATTAAGTCATGGATTCATACCACTGACGCTCTAATCTCTTAAGGAGTGAGTTTAAGAATAGTCTTCTTTCTAAATGAACAACAACATAGCCATCTTGCAAAGCATAAGACTTGCCTACATGGATTTAAAGTGTAGGAGAAGTTAGCTGGTTGCCACTCCAGGCGGTAATAAGTCCAGCAGTTGGGTGATTTATTCTCTCTTGTGGAGGTAAATCATATACTCATTTTCTCCTTAGATTTAGGTCGTGTCTTTGTTTTGTACCAAGGCTCTTTAGTTTAGGAATCTAAGGTAGATGTTTCCTTCGGGCTACAAGCATAAATCCTCACCTCTTAGGTATTTTCACAATCTTATATTGTAGAATTATAAGCCCTGGCAATCGAATAAAATGTCAACCCATACAATTAACTCTCTTCAATTTCAAAAATATAAAGCCCAATTATAGGATATATTGGAATGCTCACTAGGCTTCCTAGTATTATGAGTATTTCCTACTTTCTCCCTTTGGATTCCAAAAATAAATCTTCTCCTTGATCTATCTCATTTAAATTTCTAAAATAGTCAATCATTTGATAGTCTTAACCTTGAAATCTTTGGAGACCCTAATTGTCTACTTTAATGAGAGTATTCTTAAGGAATTCACATTTCTTAGAATATAATTAACTATGAGGGCTTGCCTCCATAAGTAACTTAACGAACCCGGCTTAAAATAAAACATACTTTAAAGTAGGAGAAAGATCTCTGGTATATTCGAAGACTCATCATGTCTTAGGAGTCCTTATTAGGTGATTAGGTTCATTATAGTGTGGTGATTTATATCTTTCAAGATAATATATCATTCCTTAATGTCGTACCCGATCACTTCAATAAGTACCCCCTAAGATCTGTGTGGTGTCCCGCATCCTCAAAAATAAACACCACAACATACTAATCAAAAGCAATACCCACTAGGCTACTAAGGAAAAGGCGAAAGAGCAAAGCATCGTTGTCACCTGCGTTACAACAATTGGCCCTAAAATATGATATGTGTTGCCTCGGGTTTCCACTGCCATCAAAGCTTTTGAAGTAAGGAGGCATGAAACTCTTGAGATATTGGATAGCATCGAATTCCTCTAGGTAGGGTCTACCCTTTGGAACTGATGATCCACCCCGAGCTTGAGCCAAAGCTTCCTTCACCTGTTGCTCAATCATGAATTTTATATCTTTTTCTTGTATAGAGGTACTTTCCACTACCTTCCTATACAGGCTAGTGCTACCTTGCTCAACGGGAGGTAGAGTCTTGGTTGGGTCCAAGACATGCACTAACTCAAGTTGACAGACATCGACTATAGTATGATGAACTAGAGGGGCTTGTTTTTGAAGCACTGACACTGCTGCTAACAAGTCTTGTAACTGCCGTGCCATCCTATCAATCTGCTCGTCTTTCAACCTTAATTGATGTCGGAGGTGCTAGGCTGATTCTGTGGTATCTTCTTGATCAACCTCATCACCTTCCATGGCTTGTTGCTCCCTAAGAAGAGACCCTCTAATGTCAACCATGCAGACTCCAATTGAATCCCCATCAAGTCATCTTTGGATTGAAGCTGACTTTCTATTCATCCGACCAATCGTACCCCAAGATCTCCTTCTTCTCCATGAAATAATGTGCAACTATATCATTTAAAGAACGATCCATCTGAGCTGGTACAAATAGTCTAGGCTGACTGATGTGATTACTATCATGCACTGAGAGGCACCGGACCTTGCCTATCACTGGAGAGTCAATCATGTGTAGAATGTACTCACTGGATGAATGACACTCACAGTTTGTTGGCTCTGAGGGAAGCAATCCCAGGATGTTCCCACCTTGCAGTGCGGTTGGACTATCATCTGGAATATATGTAACAACTATCATCATCTCCACATCCGACTGTATGTGCGGAGTTGGTGAAGGGATGACCACGATGCTTCAGGGTCGCCACTCCTTCCGCACCACCACTAGGGCAGAAGGTCGAGCAAGAGAGCTCGGCCTTACCATAATGGGTGGTGTAGAAGGGGTAGGATCCCTTGGCTGTAGCCGGATCACCAACGGGGTGCGCTTTTCCCAGATTCGACCTTCATGGCTTTAGATGGAATGGGAGATGTAACACCTGCGATGGAGGGGGGGGTAGGCCGGTGGGGTGGAGACACCGACTCTCATGAGGCGCCCTCTTGTGATGGTTAGTCCTTGTGAGAAGAATCTTATCGGTATGGTGTGCGGGTAGCTGGAAAATCAATCAAGCGGCGGTATAGCAGGCGAACCTCCGTCACTCCCTGCTAGTAACATGTGTTGTATGGGCCTCACGGGCCCACTCCTGATGAATCTGTCTCCCTACGCTGCGGGGGATAACAAATCGAAGATCAAACTAAGTGTCGGACTCTAAGCGTACATATGCTCCACCTACTTGGCGTAAGACAGATCAGAGGCCGACATACAACCTCCTGCTCCTGAAAACTATGGGCTAGAAATGCACCACTAGAGGAGGTGACGAACGAATCCTCCTGACATCCTCTCTCTCTGGTCCAGAGAGAGGATGGAACTGGTTTTCTGTAACCAGTGGTGAAGTGATAACAAAAAACTCATCCATGGCTGATCGAGCTGCTGCCTCTAGCTCCCTAGCTATCCGGGTGTGGTACCGCTTGATCACGCGGTTCTTGTTTCTACGTTGTGTGAGGGTAGGATGGGAGGAGTGTGAGCTAGACCCATACTTAAATGTAGGGGAGGCAAGCCCTGAGACCAGGGGAGCCTTACCCTTAGAGGATACAGATGGTAGGGTACTAGCCCTCACTAGGGCAACATGATCAACTCTAGGATGAACTGCAACTCGAGCTGGCACTATCGGAACTGCTGGCACTGTAATAATTGAAGTCTATGGTACTACCACAGCTTTCCTCTTCAGTGAGGAGACATCATAATCTGAGGGTAAGTCAATCCTGATGACTGGCTTCTGCTCGGTCACCTTGGTCCTGTTGATTGTAATGATGGGAGTGCCCTCACAAGTAATTCTGGCTCCCTCAAATCTCCGACAAAAGTGAATCAGGTGGGTATGGTCCAGACGGGGGAAGTCAGCCTGATCTAAAGCCAGATCCATACCGTGGGGGAAGGTAAAGAAAAATTTCTGAGAACTAGCCATGTCAAAAGCTGTAGTAGACTAAAACTGAACTGTACTGTACTGACTGTAAAGATCTATAATGAGAAATGAACTTGTATCAAATTTTTGTCTCCATAGATTTTTGAATTTTGAATTTTGAAAATTTGAACCTACATCCAACAACTTGGAAGTATTGAGTGGGGTTCAAATAGATTTGAGAAGATTGATTGAAAGAGAAATTTGAATATGAATCCAACTTCAACAAATTTAAGTATGTTGAAATATGGATTCAAAATTTTTGCTAAGGGTGCTTCTATAAGTTCATTGTTATTTTGAATTTGAATTTTTGATTTTTAGGACCTTTTCTTTTAACAAATTTGGGTATGTTAAAGTAAGGGTCAAATGATTTTATTTTTGTTTGATTGTTTTGGAATTTCACTTATTTAACAAATTTAGGTATGCTAAGTAAAGTGTTTGAGAAAGTGATTATTTTTTTTGTGAATTTTGTTTTGATTTTAGAAAATTTTGGAATTCTCACTTAGCAAATTTAGGTATGCTAAGTGAAAAATCTTAGTATGTTTTATTTGATTTTTGAAAATAGGATTCTTAACAAATTTAGGTATGCTAAAAAAATCCTAAGTGTTTCATTTTTATTTTAATGCTTTGATTTTTGAAAAAGTGGGATCCTTAGCAAATTTGGTATGCTAAGGAAATCCTAAGTATTTCATTTTATTTTTGATGTATTTTTGAAAGTGGAGACTTAATCTTAGCAAATTTGGTATGCTAAAGAGGAAGTCCCACTTGGTTTTGTGAAATGAAAATTTCACTTAACAAATTTGTGTATGTTAAATGAAATTTCAAATGGTGTGTTAACATTTTTTTGATTTGTTTTGGTTTTGAAAATAAAAACTTCTCCTTAGCAAATTTGGTATGCTAAGGGAAGAAGTTCCAAAAGGTGTTCGAAATTTTTTTTTATGATTTTGGAAACTTCACTTAGCAAATTTGAATATGATATGTGAAGTTCCCAAATATGTTTTGAAAAAATGTTTGATTTTGAATCTGAAAACTTCACTTAGTAAATTTGAGTATGCTAAATGAAATTCCAAATATATGTTTGAAAATTTTGGATTTTGAATTTGGAGACTTCACTTAATAAATTTGGGTATGTTAAATGAAGTTCCAAAATATATTTTAGAAAATTTTTGGATTTTGGATTTGGAGATTTCACTTAACAAATTTGCGTACGTTAAATGAAAATTCCAAATGTGTTTAGAATTTTGAAAGTATGATTGTTGATTTTTGATTTTGGATTTGGAAACTTCACTTAGCAAATTTGAGTATACTAAATGAAGTTCTAAAATGTGTTTATAAAATTTTTGGATTTTGGATTTGGAGATTTCACTTAACAAATTTGGATATGTTAAATGAAATTCCAAATGTGTTTAGAATTTTGAAAGTATGATTGTTGAATTTTGATTTTGGATTTGGAAACTTCACTTAGCAAATTTGGGAACTTCACTTAACAAATTTTTGGATTTTGAATTTGGAGACTTCACTTAACAAATTTGAGTAAGTTAAATGAAGTTCCAAATGTGCTTTAAAAATTTTAAAATATGATAGTTGATTCTTGATTTTTGGATTTGGGAACTTCACTTAGCAAATTTGAATGTACTAAATAAAGATCCAAAATGTGTTTTGAAAAATTTTGAAATATGATTATTAAAGTTTTAATGTTTTGAAAAGAGGACTTTCATTCAACAAATTTAAGTATGTAGAATGGAGATCAATTTTATTTTTGAAATGTAAAATTTTTGTGTGTGATCGTTGCTTTTTGAAAAAGAGGAATTCCAACTTAAAACATATGTGAGATATATTCAAGTGGGATTTCCAAAATAATATTTATTTTTAGTTGGGAATGAAATCTTCATTTGATAAATTTAAGTATATTAAATGAAGATGTTCATGTGTGCTTTTGAAAAGTTTTATTTTGTTTGTAAATGAACTTTCCATTCAGTAAGTGTGAGTGTATTGAAATAAAAAGATTCATGCGCTTTTGAAAACTTTATGATTATGATTTTATCTTTTGAAAAAGATGATTGTTCATTTTATTTTGAAAATGAAAGAAGATGTTTATTTGTGCTTTTTGAAAATGTTATTAATTTTATTTTATTATTATTATTTTTTTAAATCCCTACATGTAACAATTATGAGAATTGTTAAATAAGGGTGATAAAATCTTGTGGAAAATATTTTATTAAGTGTATTTTTGAAAATGTGCTTTTGAAAAGCAAAGTTCTTTATGGAAGATTTATTATTTTAGGATGAATCTTTCCTTATCATGAAAATGATAAGGAGAAAGTCTTTAAAATGTTTTCTCTTTTCATTTTACCCATTGGAGAACCCAACGGGGGTTTTAAGACCAACAAGGAATGTGGCCCTAAAATCTAAAGATGTTGGCTAACTCAACTCAAGAATGAAATGAGTTAAGTGCCAACGGAAAGAAAGATAGTCTTGGATTTATACCAAAGTATAAACCCACTATCGATAGTCGAAGACAACGATCATTTACCATAGATGGAGAGAGGAATTATCCCAAGCAGAGTCGCCAGAAAAATTCCTATAGGGAGTCGACTCGCCTTTCAAATCTATTAGTGAGAAATGAAAGAGAACAAGACTTATAGAAATTCGTCTTTTTAGGACGCCACGCGGATCCGCATATGTACTTATTCAGGTGATCAAATACGTCATCAAAGAAATAGTGTACTATCTCGAAAGACAAAAGTCTCTACCCTTTAATGGACCTAATCACCTCAATAAGAACTCCTAAGGACGATGGGTCTACATACGTACCAGAGATTTTTCCCCTACTTTACATGAAAAAATAAAGCAGGGTTTATTTTAAACCGAGTTTGTTAAACTCCCTACCAATGGGTCTACATATATATATATATATATATATATATATATGAAATTCAAGTTTATGTTTATTTTATGAAATTTTATAATTTAGCACATTTAAATTTTATTTTATTTTATTTATCTTTAATGTGATTAAAGGACATATATACATATACTTTTTTCTTTTAAATCTTGATCCCCCACTTTTTTTAAAGTCCAAAATTTAATCAAAATTTCGGCAGCATTCCGAAATAGAGAGTCGCATCTAACAGTTTTGGAGGCCTTGCCGTCATGCCCTGATGAGCGTAATTGTCGGTGTTTTGCAACACCTCGGCCAATTTCTATCTCGTCACGCCCTGATGAGCGTGACGAGGTCTTCAAATCTGCAAAAAGACAAATGCATATATATATATATATATACATACAATCATTTCCACACATTAATCCCTACACATCCAAACTCATTTCATCTCATTTTCTTTTTCTTTTTTGTAACGAATAACGTACGATCAACAGGCACAAGTAAAGTGAAAGGAATGATAGAAATGAAACTAAAAAGAACCACGATGTGTGTTCTTTCTTGATTTCCGTCGCTTGTAAGGAAGGAAAGAGGGGCTGTTTGGTTACAGAAATAATGAAAATGCTAGAAACCTAGAGGAGAACCCACCTGATGACATTGTTCTTTCGATTTAGTCACTTGAAAAGAGGATTTAGTAAGAATAATGAAAATGCCGGAAACCTAGAGGAGAACTCGCCTGATGACGATGTTCTTTCTCCATTTTCGTCACTTGCAAGGAAAGAAAGAGAGGTTATTTGGCTGCGGGATTTGAGCAGGATTTAAGCCGGATTCAACTTAAATCCAACCTCAATCTTGTGTGGCAGATTCTGGGATTGAACAAAATGAACCGTTAGGAGTTCTGTAAATGAGAGATGAGGGGAGACAAGATGGATTCAGCATTCAATGGGTACTATAGTAGATTTCGGCTAAGAGGGAAGCTTATGCTTGGGCGAGAAAATAAGCAAGGAAAAAAGGGGTTCGCGGCTTGAGTTTGGTAAGCATTACCATGATTGGGAAGGAGAACAAGGAGGAAGATAAAAGGTTCTTTTCCAGTCTGAGAATCAAACCATTCTCACTACGACATGCTTCAAAAAGCAAAGAGGGGGTCGTCAGCTCCTTTGACGAGGGGAGACGGGTGTTCATTTTGTCGTGTGGACAAAGCGAAACGAGAGGAAAGAGTCGAGGTTGTCGACTCGAGGAGGAAGCAAGAGGGAGATCTGCCACTGAGGAGATGGGGAGAAAGCTGACCAGCGGCCTTGGTTATATCAAATCGAGCGAGGGAGGAGGAGCGGTTTTAAGGGAGGATCGAGGCTTGGAAGGAACGGTTTTCATTTCCTTGCGGTCGGAGGAGGCGAAGCCGAGCGCGAACGGGAAGAAAGAGGGAGATCATGCGAGGAGGGCTCGGGTTATGCGATTTGGGGAAGAGTCGAGTGTCAATAGTACAGATCAAAACCAATTCTCTCATCAAGTCCGCCAAAGCAGAAAGCACATGACCAAGAAAGCAATTCCATAGTTCACATAAAGTTAATGACCAAACTAAAAGAATTTTGTGATTATTCAGTTTGTTAAAGCACATATAGATAAACTGATAACTCAACATCATAGACCTAATATAAGTCGGAAGGCTGAGTCATCTGTATGTACCATTCAACAAGTCCGTCAAAGCAGTAAGTACAGGAATGAAGACATACGTGCACCTCCTGATAAGCCAATATGGACAAATCAAGTTAATCCTTCATCAAGTCCATCAAACTTAAAGCTAGGACAGAAGAAATTTCATGACTCAAAACAAACAAACAAATTCCTCCATCCAACCCGACCGAGCATGAAGTTAAGGAAGGAGGAAATTCAAATCCATAAAGATATAAAAGAAAGAGCTATTCGGCAAACCTATTGAAGCTGAAGTAATTTGAAATTCATGGTTGACACAAAAGGTCAACCAATTTTTAACAAATATGACTCGCTTCATGCGCGGATCACATTTATTGGGGCATTTGTTGACCCTCGTTTGGCCTTTCAGAAAAAAAAAATGTCACAAAATGTTCCCTCCCATTTCTCTCAACCGTTCACACCCAATCCTCCCTCAAAACTGAACGAAATCGCTCCCGCTTGTTCGTTCTCAAAAAATCGCAAGCCACAGATGGATCCCCCTCATTTTCAATCTCTCCTCGCTTTCCTTCTTCTCTCTCGTTCCTACTGCACGCCTCCTCTCTCTCTCTCTTTCTCTCTCTTTCGAGTTCACAGCAACAAAACAAAATAAAGAAAAAAAAAAAAAAGAAGAAAAATCTCTCTCTCTCTCTCTCTCTCTCTCTCTCTCTCTCTCTCTCTCTTTTGAGTTCATAGTAACAAAAAGGAGACAAAAAAAGAATAAAAGAAGAAATAGAAGAAAAGAGAAAACAGTGAAAATATATTGCGTCACAGTATTGTCGATAAAAAAATAAAATCAAATATTTGAATGTGTGGAAATTATATGCATATATATGCTTGTTTCTCTTTTTGAAGGTTTGAAGGCTTAGTCATGCTCATTAGGGCGTGACGAGATGAAAATTGATTGTGATGTCGCTCCCCCTATGCCGAAATGCTGTCAAAATTTTGACTAAATCTGAGACTTAAAAAAAGAGGGAGGAAAATATTTGCATATATATTTGCTTTTATGCAGATGACTGAAGGCTTCGTTATGCTCATTAAAGCGTAACGGGTCTGAAATTCGGTCGAGGTGCTTCAAAACACTATCCGTCCCGCTCATTAGGGCGTGACGGGTAGGCCAAAACAGTTCCAATGTACCCCTCATGGGGAGATGGCGTCGGAATACAACCGAAATTTTGTCAGATTTTACATTGACAAAAACTCAAATAAATTAGTTTAAATTAAAAAATTCTAAGCTAAGTTTAAAATTTAATTTGAGTTTGTTAAATTTTGAAATAAACAAAATTATCAAAATTTGAATCCAACTGAAATTAAGAATTAGTCAACTGCTCTCAAATGAACAAACATCTCTTAAACAATATTTGAATTATCTTGGATGTCATATTGAGATAATCAAAATAAAATTTCAATCATCTTTAAATGTCTGGAAATATCTTCAGATATTCGATCATGAAATAATTAAAATGAGTTGGATATTTTGGTAATAAACATAAGCTTAGCACTTCAATACCTCATTTCACTTGATGTGAAAGATGGTCTGATTGAATATCTAATCAAATCACAAGAAATTTCTTTGGAATTAAGATAGTCTTTAAATATAATCCACTCCAAATAAATTAAAAAATATCAAAGGATGCATAAGAGATTCCTAATAAAATGAAGGATTGTTAATAAGCATAATCAAAGAATTCTTAAAAAATATTTAAAACATATTATTCATCTTATTAAATACTCAGATTGGATCAAAGAGAAATTGAACAGAGATAGTAACGAGTTTGATGATCGTCAATATATATAAATGAAAGTCTATTGAACATTCAAATATTAATCAACTTTGAATAAAAGAAAGTAATTAAAATTCCAAAGGATCTAATAAGCTACTAGAACAATTTAAAATGCCTTAAATGCAATCGGATTCGCAATACATCGCACAAGCGAGCAGAAAATGTTAATTAAGGTTTCGATTAAACTCTTGCACATATTATAAAGTATGATTAAAACTGAAATTTAATACCATAAAATTATGTCAGCATTCTTAAAAATACCCGCATGGGTCCTGACACTACGTTGAATGCTTAAATTTAGTGTCTGAGGATGCTGCGCGGGTTGCTTCCTAGTTTGGTCTTAAGACCGAGTCCATGTTAACAAAACCTAAAAATTCAATCATTATAAAAAATTCAACTTATTAAAATATCTAAGAAGTTAATTTTATCATATGACAGTAGATATGATCCTCTATTATTAAACAAATAGAGTCGACGGGATCTGAAACAATAAATTAAATGATTAAGCAAACTCATAAACCCCGATGATAACTGTGTTGAATGAAGATTTCAACCGGAGGGGATACTCACCATCAAAATGTGCTTGCAAGCTCAAATTGGATTAATCAAAATCAAATATCAATCTAAATGCAAAATCTAATATGTCATTAAGTATTAAATACTTCAATGAAATTCAATCACTAAAAACTTAAAGCTAAAATCCAATCCACCATACACAACTGTTTGTTAAATGTGACAAATTAAGAAAACTCTAGCTCACAAAAAAGCCAAAATCAAATCAAGTATTATATTATGTTCACTCTCAATCAATCTCTAAGATAAAGATGTTCTCATTGCGTGGCTTGGCCGGTACACTCCACGTATGATCATTCTGACCGAGTCCTCGATGGTGGTTGCCGCCAAATGGAACCATTATATTATGATCATGATTGTAGCTCATATGCTCCCTAATGGCTCCGCCCTTTGAGTTATGAATCATATGATACACCTAATAGGGCAAAAAACCATCTATCAACTAAGGTTGACTTAAGCATGTCTCCTTAGACAAACACCACCCTAGGTCTACAAGAATTTCTTGGACGATGTAACCCATGTGTTATTGATAAGAATCTTTTGGGCAAGTTGGGTCGACTACCTCCTCTGACTAAATAGGCTAGGGACCATGATAGCCCGGGATGACAGAACCATGAGATGTAGATCGAGCACATCATCATTCTGCCAACCATCCGCTTTAAGTTAATAATGATGAATTTCATAAATTTTAAACCTCAAATTTTAAACTCCACATGCTGCTACTATGCGCTACGTATTAAGCGATCTAACGACTAACCTTAATCGAAAGTTCTCTCTCAACATTGAGAGGGATAATTAACTATAGGTGCTTACGCCTATAGAAAACCTGGAACCAGATCTAAAGTCCTCACAAAATGAGGACGAAATCTCTAGGAAGTGTCTTATCTACTATTTCATCTGTCTTCTGAAAATTACACTAACATTTAAATCATATTCTCTTCAATAATGAGAGGTCGATGGCGAATTTTCGGAACCCACAATAACATTTGATATGAAAACATTACATAAATCCCAAGATCAAAAACCAATTTAATTAATCATAAAATATTGTAAATAGTACAAAGTGATTTATATCCATTTAAATAAAAATATTATGAAAATATTTATTTTTAGTAATAAGCCTATTTTTTTTACTCATTTGCATCCTAATATAATTACCTAATCTCAATTAAAATTCAATTATTTCTTAATATTGATAAACAAATTAATAAACAAGTTTGAACAAGATTTTAATCCTTGAGCAAAGCTCAAGCTAAATAAGAAAATAAAAAAAATTTGAATAGGGTACATAGTCTAAGCCGACTCATCAAATGCAGTACCATGTAGTAGCAACTATCCTACTAAGCACAACTAGACTAATGAAAATTGAGGATAAGCATTGCTCCACGCACCCAAAAAGTCTGACACATAAGAATTTACACAAAATAACTATAAGTTAATGATCTTCATAGTTGTGCAAAGATGACAGCTTAATCCACGCTATATCATAGAACGTTAACTTCCAAAAAAAAATTATAAAGGTACAACTGGTTCTATCACAAAATGTTCGGAGTATACCTTCAAGAACATGTCGATATACGATAAAGGCGATTGTGAGATAGCCGTGAGGATCCGATGCCACCTCGGCTAGTTCGATAAACTTTGAAAGAGGTAGAATGATCCTTTACTATCAATCAAATTATCTAAATACTAGAATTCTCTTGAAGCTCTTGAAGTCAAAATGCCAAGAACTCTTCCATCATGCTAAGAATATGTCATACAATGAGCTCTCTCACGAGGCGAGAATTAATAGATCGACAGATGCATTGCACCGGCATCCTATTCTCTTGATCAGTTCTTTCTTGCAATTCTCACATCAAGCTTCGCTTTGTGGCTTCAGTGAGCTGCGAAACCAAGCGACCTTAGGAGGAAACAACCAACAATGGTTTCTTGTAAGCTTTGGCACTTTCCAAAATCTCCTCCATGTGCCACACTCTTACTAAGACCGATAATCTTACGCAAGCATGAGCCTTTAGAGATTCTCCAACTACTTCATCGTACTTCCCCTTGGATTTTATCACGAATATGACCCGTTTTAGAATTCCATATCAAGTTCACGAGATCCTCAACCCACCAATCTTTGGGCTGCGCTTCATCACTCCATTCCAATGCATCAAGACCATTTTGATAGAAGTTTCTTTCTATTGTAAGTATAAGACCATTCAACTCCAGGCTCAATGGAGGCCTTCAAAGCTATTGAGTCTATGCGCGGTTAGCAATCTTCAATCTTCTCAAGGTTGAAGAATCTTTGTAGTATGAAGCATTATGATTGAGTCTTTCTTTGCGAGAAAATACTATAATTGAGAAAGGATCATATATATCGATTCCCTTTCTCAACAGTTTCATGCATTTCAAGGTGTTGGCATAGCAAACTCGCCACATTGTAAGCATTAGTGACCATCATGCCATAGCAAAACTTGGCACGGACCTCAAAGGCTACTGAGCCACCGGGGACATCGAAATGTCAATCTCATCGCTTGTTCAATAGTTGCTATCAACCTCAATCTTAGGTTCTTGGACAAGAGTACAAGCGTATACAATGGTCAATACTGAAGGAAAAATCCAAATTATTTTCCATTTGAAAATTCCATTTTTTTTTCGTGTCTTCACTTCACTTCAATCAAAAATATACCTTCCCACAAACAATACAAAAAAAAATCAAATATAAAATTTCGTTCTTCTCAAGTAATTTGAGAGCCAAACATATGATTAGTAGGTTGAGATGAAAGAAGTAGAGAGGAAAGTCATAGAAGTTACTTTATAAGTTGTCAGAAAAAAAATCATCATGCAAGAAGACAAGATTGGTTTTTATGATTGTTCGATTCATAGACCTACATCTACTCTCACGATAAATGATATGTATTATTCTTTCTTTAAATATTAGAAATATAATCGAGAAGAATTCTTATACTTGTTAAGCTTTTATGATAATACTAAAAGACGAGAAAGAGAAGAGAAAATTTTAATAATAGGAAGAAATTACATCAAGAAAAGAAACTATCCCCTTAGAGGAATGCAGCATAATTACGGTAGCTTAAAAGAAAAAGATGAGTAAAGACAACCCTTTCTACAATGAAAGTAATTAGACTCAAGACCAATCCCACCTTATTATGGACATTCATTAGTCCCTAATGAAATAGCAATGACCTTTTAAAGTTATGTCGAATGCTTTGCTTATTTAATGGGCTTGCTAGGAATAAAGAGGTGGTGTAAGTCATATGTTGCATTGAGGCATTTAAGAGTGCAGTGTATGGCATAACAACTGCATTATACGATTTTGCGAATTGGTTAATGGGATGCGTAGGCATAATGTTAGTATCTCATAATGATCACCTATAAAGATCATGAGATGACCTGGTTAACTGCATGTCCACTCTGTCATCTTTATTAAAAATAAGTTGCCGTACTCTTTTAAATTTTTTTTGTTATATAATGTTAAAATAATTTATCAAATATCAATAAAAAAATATCCAGTAAATTATAAGGATAATATCAACATAGACTTATGCTGGACCACTCATTTGATTCCTTGCAAAACTAGACAAAAAATTAATAAAATTAATTTTCAAAATATCATGGAACTCACAATCATGAAATAAACAATTAAATAAAATCCAAAAAGCCATACAGGATTTTCAAGCCCACTCTTCGTGGTCATCTCAATGAGCAAGAGGATCGAAACAAACGCTAAATCATATATATTGGCACAGAATTCAGTAATCATATAAGCTTACCTGCCGAGCTCCTCCACAAATTGCAGCGATGGCTCCTCAAAGCCCTAGATTGGTCGTGCCGATCGACGTCAAGAAGAAGCCATGGGAGCAGAAGTTCCCTCTCCACAACCACTGGCATCCTCACATACCAGCAGTTGCAGAGGTGACGGAGGGACAGGTATTTCGGGTTGAGATGATGGACTGGTCAGGCGGAAGTATTGCAGATGATGATTCTGCGATGGACATTAAATCCATGGAGCTCACGAAGGTAACTGCTCAGTTCCTGCAGAGAAGCACCAGAGTATTTATGTTTTATACCGATTCTCAATTCTGTGTGTTGATGCAAAATAAGCTGAAGAACTGTGGCATTCTTGAGTGGCAAGCAAAGCTGAAAACAACCAGAGAATATTATCAGTTTATGAGTCTGATTTTTTGGTGTGATTCATGCATAAGAAGTTTGGCAAATCGAAAAGCTAACTCAAGTGGTACTAGATAGTCATTTCTGATTAGGTGAAAGGGAAAAAAATTCACACGAGGGATTACAAAAGAATATTGTTATAGAAGAAAATTCAAAGGTAGAAGCAGTGGAGCTGCTGCGAGAGCAATAATGATTGAAACCACGAGCCCAAGAAACCATTCAGGGCCTTCATGGTGACTGACCATTTAAGAAGATGGAACACAATTTTAAAGAACGAATAGCTACTATTTTCAGTCATCAATGACTGCAATAAGAGCTAATGGCATTCTTTCAGGCTTCAATGGCTCTGGTTAACATGTTTCTTCCACATTAAAACTACACAAAGCTAGAAGTAGTATAGTTCCGAACAAAAGAAGATGACTACTTTCTTCAGATCACTCATGAAATAAAGAAATTACCTTATGAATCTATATATTAACAGTATAGGGTAAAAAACAATTTGCACAAGCAGCCCAGTGCTTCGCAAAATCAAAACTATGGATTATTTAATAGAAAGTAAATATATATATATATATATATGATATGGGTCTAATTCGGTTAATGGTTTATTTTGAGTGGAATGAACCCGGTTGAGGAATGATTAAGGGTGTTGGTTGATCGGCTGTCTCCTGAGCCGTCGGATCGCGCGGTATTCCTCTAGCCATTGGATCTAGCACTTGGAATTACCTGATTAACCTTGATTGGGTGCCGTTTGATCCCTTTAGTCGATAGTGGATTCCACGCGTTCCTCTCTGCGCGGTTCGATCTCGTGCCTTGATCTGTGCCCCCGGGGAATGCATCTGAGCCTTCGATTCAAACTTATCCGGCTATTCTGTGCCGTGTGATGAAGCTTCTAGGGGAAGCTTGCTTTAACCTTCTTTTGTTTTGTTTCTTTTCGGCCAGTTCGGTGACGCCTCAGAGGAAGAGAGGCGAGGCGAGAGAAACCTAGGGTTCTCCGATCGGAGATGAGCGGCGGTTTCCGGCGAGGAAAACCAGAGAAGGACTCAGGAGAAGAGGGAGAAGAGAAGATACAGAAGAGAAAGGAAGTTTGCTTTCAGAATATTTCATTACCCCCTCTATTTTTCTTTCTCTCCCTATTTATACTATTACATCCTCTGATCTACTTAGTTCTAATGTTTCTTTATAAAATCACGATTCTCTTACATTATAAGCGCTCATTATAATCAATCTTCTTTCTGTTAGGGTGGAACGTTCTTGCAGTTTCTCTTAACTGTCTTTTATCTCTTATGGCATTTCTTGAATCTTGGTATTTGAATCAGTTAGTTGATCGTCAGAAAAAGCTCTGGAATGCTTTGCTCTAATTGCTTACTCACTCTCTATTAATGTATAGTTATGGTTACGTAATGGCGGTTATTCTTGTTATGCTCTCATTTGCTCATCTTTGATTTCGATGTGTATTATTTCTCCGTAAGGTAGTTGTATTACATTTGGATTTCTATTGATTTGTAGTGTAATACCCTTCTTGTATTCTAGCCTTACGTTCGTAATTTATGGATGATTGCATCCAATCTTTATTCTTCTAATTCATTTTATCAGTAGAATGACCTATATTGATTCTTATTTTATCCTTTTCTATATTATTGAATGAAGTCTTTCATCCAATATGGAGTTTTTTTTATTCCTTCTGCTTCTGTTGTCTTTTGGATAATATGGGATCATATCAATATATATATATATATCAATTTCTTTTCAAGAAAGATTCATTTTAAAATGTTAAAAACATGAGGCATATAAAGGATTATTTCTCATAAATAGGAGAGTATCATACATAACATGTGAGTACCATCTTTAAAACACCGTGTACTTCTTCTATCTTTATAAATGTAGAGAGAGAAAAGAGTTGTCTTCCCTCCTTTGAATCATATACATTTTAGAAACTCAAAATTAGATCAAGACTACTCCAAATGGCTTGTTAACTAAATATAGATGGTGCAATCATGATTGATTTCTGATACTCTCTAAAAATGCTATTAATATGAATATTAATAAAGGTCTTTAATTAATCTGATTCGCTGGCGTTATTCTAAATAAAGGGAGATCAGCCATGCTCTCTTAGCCATACACAAGGAGGGAAGCTTCTAGAGAATTATAGAAAGATGGGAAAAAACCTTGAGGACTCAAGAAGGTTCCACCATATTCCAAAAGGTGCTGAAGGAGGAAGGTTTCAAGAGAACTCTAGGATAGTGTGGAATACTCTAGAACCCTGTATATGATAGGAGTGGTGTGGAATGATCTAGAACCATGTATATATTATTGTATTCTAGAACATTCTTTTCTAGATTATTCCTAGGGATAGGGGGAGGACTATTAATAGGGGACCTTCCGCCAAACACCACGTCCAAGATCCAGCCATGCGATGTTGGAATTATCCGGAACTTCAAGGCCTACGCGGGTTCAACCGATTGGCAGACAAGGTTGTAGACCCTGAAAAGATCGATGTTCTGCAAGCCATCCGCCTGGCTGTTGTTGCCTGGACCACCGATGTCAAGCCAGAGACAATCCAAAACTGCTTCCGCCATTGCCGGATTTGCACATCAGATGCAGACGTTGCTCCAATCGCCGAGGATGCACTCGTTGATCCTGACGTCATCAGGGATTTGGAGGCACAGGTTCATGAGCTTCGCTACCGGAACCCAATGGACATCCACAACCTCATTGACTATCCAGCGGAGTTGGAGATGGCCTACATTCCAACTGAGGTTGAGATCGTCCAGGACCTCTACGAGAATCGGTGCGAGCCGCAGAACGGCGGTCGAATCTACAATTGTGAAGGCTTAGAGGCTTTGCGTGTCTGCGACTTCTTTGAGCAGTTGGATCAGGATGTCGTTGACATGGAGACACTTACTGTCATCCAGAAGATCAACGACAAGATCAGCATAATCAGAACCAGCAAGCTTGTGCAGAAGTCAATTTCCCAGTATTTCTCGAAAGTTTAAATAGGCTAGATGTCAAATTTTGTAACAAATATGTAGCTATTTTTAGTAGTTATCAATATAAAAAATTTTCGAGACTGGCAGCAGAGTATTAATTATTGACTTAGGGAGGTTTATTAATAAATGTATGAGGCGCATTTGGGCCATTAAGTATTAGAGGTTATTGACTTGGCGGTATCAACTTAGACAAGTTCTTGTATTCACGAAGCAGTATAAAAATCTTTCTACAACGCATTATCTTAGTGGACCTCTAAGAGTTTCGACAAGGAGGATTCCAAAAAACGATCTTCTTGCAATCGAAATCTGTAACTTGGGTCCTCTTCCCGGAGATGAATGGGGTTATCTAATCATCTGACGGAGAAAAGCGGAGGTGGATTTTTGACAGACCACTTCCCCTGCAACAAAAGCTATCTGGTATTTTGAAGGAATATATGCTTACTCGCCCCACATACCAGGTGGTCTTCCATGATCATTTTCTTTCAACAAAATACCTAAAAAAAATGTTGATGGAAGTTGAGATTAAGGCTAAAATTTGAATTTTACATTATGCAAAACAGGTGTTCGCTTTCCAGGTTTAACTCACCCTGGGCTAATCGGGACTGCACCATCCATTGAACTTCTCAATATTTGGAACGAATGGGAGAAGAAGTTGGTTGAAAATGGCCCCGATTCTCTTAAGATATGTGAAGTTGTGCACCAGAGGCCACTGGCATCACTACCAACAACCAGAAATTGCCTCCTTGGATTGGTAAAAAGAAAATATTCATAGATGATTCTAAGATCACTTTAATATAACCAAAAAAGTATATTTAATTAATCTGATTATTTTTTTCCCCTTCATATGAAGAAACTTCAAAAGTGCTATTATTTCTTTTATAAAGCAACTAATAAGTGATATTTTTTTAAAATGTCATAAGGAGTTAAATTGTATTACTAGTATCAGGAGGACTTTTAAAAGCAAGTGTGAACCTTAATAGCACTTTGAAGGATGAAGAAGAAACTCTAAAGACAACTTTTTGTAATCCAATGAGATTTTTGATAGAAAAGCATTCATTATCATCAATAATGTCCACTAGTAAGGTAGCATGTAGTCACAAAACAAAAAAAGTTAACTACAATCATCACCATCGGATTAGCCTTAACCTACTTAGATCCTCTATGAATCTTGTATGCAATCTTGTTTCGCATGATGTGAGATATTAACTCTATTTTGTGAGAATATTTTCATGCAACTGCTAATTATATTACTTGTACTATATCTCATCCTTCCAAATTAATTTTATTCATTTAAGTCCTAAGTGGGATAAAGGCTTGTTGTTGTTGTTGTACGTCCTAGGTGCATCTTCTACTCTGATTGTCCTCCGTATGACCATATCATATAGCTATATTTTTCATTTTCTTAACAAGTGCTACAATAAACATCCTTTTAAAAAAATCATTTCCAACTCTATCATTCCTCACATACACGCATAGATAAGTAGCCACTCTATGCCCCAAGCAATTATCCATCAACCCACACTCAAACTTGATAACCAATGCTTGACTAAGACTTATAAAGAAGCCAATGTCATATCATTATTACCATATGATCACAACTAAAAATACTGCAATAAGGCCCCCTCTTGTGCCATACAAGTATATTTAATATGAGCTATGAATCACTTTGATCATACCGGTGAGAAAAAAAGATATTCACTAATGGTCATATTAACGATGAAGTGAGTCACCTAAATAATCAAAAGATAACAAAGTGAACCTTAGATTAATGGTAAAAATATTATTTTTTTTAGCTCGATAGACCAAGAATGATAGAATCATATAATCTTTTGCAAATTTTACATCATTCATCTCATCATCTCCTAAGCATGAGGGCAACATCATACCTATCTTAAAAGGTTGAATGACCAAGGAAGCCAAGCATCATGAATTTAATGTAAAGTTCAACGATTGATTCTTTGATTAATATTTTTTTCTCATATGATAGAGAAGCAAATTAAATACCAAAGTTGCACCCATGAATAACCACAAATTAGAAATAGAAAGTCCTCCAATGTGAGTAAAACTCTCTAGACAATGCTTTATTTACACTATTCAATTTACATCTTAAAAATACTCCTTTTCCGGTTCGCATGAACCAAATTCTCTTAGAGTTTACAAATCCTTAAGTAGCATTTTAAATGATGTATGAACGCAAAAACAAACTCTAGCATAGCAGTAGCCAAGCAAATATTAATCTCAAATTTCAAATTATATGGAGAAGTTATCATGTTATAATCATATTTCTATTGTATATTAGACAAGTATATGATTTTATTTTTACGGGAAGTTGATGTCAGAATTCATAATTTAAATAAGATCATTTAACCAAAAAATTCAAAAACAAGATAAGTAAATAAAATTGGTATAATCCATATTAGTATACTTTAGACCCCCAACTAGCTAAACATTTTGGAGTTGTTTTTAGGAATCCTTATCTAACATTATTGTGCTATGGGTCACATTCAGTGTCAATTCAAGTTGATTTACATAATTTCCAGTCCTCTTCCCCAATACACAAGTAATAAGAAAATTAATCTAAAAGTTAGCTCATTATGATACATTTTGCGGAAATGAGGCAGTCTTAAATTTAAACACATTGATAATGCAAATCCAATCTGATGCCACTTAATTTCAGCAGAACAACCAATCAATTCGCACTAAACATCTTAACTTTTGTCCTAAAACTCCATGCACCAATGCTCTGAGTAGTCCTGCAAATGACCAAGCACCATTCCTACTTGCTCCTATGTGAATCATCAAACTCTCAACCATATATAAAACTAGATAGTATGTATGATGATAATGATTCTGAGGTATGTTTATGTTGATAGATTGAATAACTACATGATTTCTTGTTTTAACCATACCAAAGAAAACAAGAGAGAGAGGATAGCACCAAAAATAGGACAGAATGAAAAAATAAATAAAATCGAAAACACTCCAACATATTAGAACTTTATGGCTCTGAATCTCCATCAAAAAACCAACTCTACCCTAGTTTTTTGAGAAGTCTCAAAAATAAAACAGGTAGTATGATGAGAAAAGAGTGAAATGCTACAAATAGGCCAATCAGAAAGTTTTACTTGTGCTAGAGAATACATGAAAAAAGCAGCAGTTTGTGAACTTAAGGAATGAAAGAATTAAGATAATAAAAGAATTATGAAGCCAGTAGAAGAGTAAACGGGTTAGAGAACATTAGTTCCAAGATGAGCATAGCGGAACAAAGCTGAAATGCAACATAATGAAGAGTAAATTATATGTAACGGTTTTATCTAGACTCGGGAAAATACAAAGGACATAAAAACACAGGAGTGGGTAAAGAGAAAAACTTCAATTTCCAATTAGTCAAACAAACCTCAAATAAACATTGGGAATTCTAGCACAAAAGATCTATGAAAATAGATATTCGGGAAATGGATGATGTATGGGTCTCTTGAAAAATAATCAAGAGTGGCTAATTGAATTTGAAATTGCTATATGCGACTCTTTGATCGAGTAATTGTTCACTCCACAAAAATATCCACAGCGGCAATTGTTTATAAAATTAAAATGGAAATAAGACCCACCATTTTTTGTTGGTCCACTTAAGCTATAAGCACAAGATAAAAAATTTTGGGATAAAGTATTCTATGGGGAATGAAGCATTACTCTTGTGATAAAAATTCTCGTTGAAAGCTTGAACAATGGGTGCAATATCCAGTGGCTAGACCTCCTAAGATCAATACCAATTTTCAAAAGGCATTTTTTGGGCTAGCTGGATCTTGCTTCGGCATGAAACAAGAAAAAAATTGTCCAACAGATGAAGGCATCACCCAAGACAATCAGAGCTCACTTTTTGTGCACTATTAATGGGATCATAACCTAATAAAATAACTTACATTGAAGTAAATATTTATGAAATTACTAAATGTAAGCTACTATTAAATTCTCTATCTATTTAATTAAAAATATGAATGAAAAGATTATTTTCCTTTTAATCTCTTAAAATTATGTCTTCTCAAACTTATTTTTTTTCTTTAAACTCACAAAAAATATAAAAGCCCTAACCCCATCTGGCCAATGTCTCTCACATATATGTATGCTTCAATCTCCACTTGTTGTGCCAAAGAAATTTCTTGTTTCTCTTCATTTACCTCATTGAATCATTGCTCGTCTTATGTCATTTTTTGCATCTCATTCTTACTTGAGTTCATAGGTTCATGTCAGATTTTGGAGATAAAATATGAATCATATAGTCAAGAACTCGAAAATTTGAAATTTATTTCAATTTGTTCTTTTATTTGATATTTAAATTCATATTTTTATTTATAAAATATTTAAATATAAAAAATTAGGGATCCCGGCACATGCCTTGGAGCTTAGGACCAATTGCATGATATATAAGATCAAATTATCAAGTTCATTATTCTTGTGAATTGTAGATTAATGAAGGAACACCTGAATGGTAGAAGATTGCAAGTGAGGCTGCAAGAACAATCCCTGGAAGAGAAAATGGAGGAAATTGTGACATCAAAATCTAAGTCGGATCAAAAATATATCTTCCGCTTTTGTGGAATGTGCAAACCTCGATCTGACATGCACTTCTCTCAAGGTGATGGTGAAATTTCACTTTGTGGAGCAATAGAGATGAGTAGATTCCTAGAACTCAAGTAAGTGATCTACCTCAATTAAGTAATAATATTTCTTACATTCAACTTGAAATATGGCATTAAAATAAATCAAGCCACCAAAGAAAAAAAAGAAAAATGAAGATCATTTAATACGAATACCACCTAAGAAATTAAATCGGAAGTCAGTATAATTTGCGTTGTACATGTTTTCTGTAAAATCTTTTTTTTGTATATATTAACTATAGGGTGGCATCGGTGATTGACGATGATATAGATAAATTTGTTGAATACAACTGAGCATAGGCCATTTGGGCCTTTCTAGTTTCACAATTTGATGGTATTACATCAAAGTTTCAGAACCATAAGGTACCCGGGTACATGAGTGGCTTTGTCACTCTTCTTATGGTATGTTTTATATCTTCAATTATGTATTATTTGATGCATTGAAGTTAACTTATATAAATATTCATTGTAGATCTGGGCGGCTGAGCACATAAGCATCATAAGATCGTCATTTCCATCTACAAAGCCACGTATGCTGCGATGGCCAAAAATAAAGTTTCCAGATGATACTTTCACTGGTTTAGGAGGATGTCAGGTGACACATAATAATATCACTTAGTTCATATAAGAATGTATTTATTTATGTTGTAAGTCATCACATTTTCTTATCACTTTAACACAGGTCTGTGTCCCCTGCCCAACACACAACACATGTCGAGCCCGATAGCAGTCCCATTCTAAGTCCACTATGTTCAGCCCCCACTGAATCTTCATATGTCTCTCCTCGATATTCTCTCTCATCTAGTATATCTAGTCTACCCTCTGGTACTACTCCCACAGAAGGCTCTGCGGTGGAGAGGATACTTGCAAGTTTCAGGGACTTGAAAGATACATTATAATCTTTTCAAGCAACAATAACAGATAGAATATATGGGATTGATTTGTGGATTCTTGTGCTCGAGGAGGTTCTTCTTTGGGGTAGCATCCCTAGTATGGGGAAGCTCACGTTGAGGTGACCACAAGGAAACTCTTGAGGAGGCGTAGGCAACACATGGATCTTCCAGAGCTTCCCACATGGTAGCCTGTGGAGTCCACCATAGGGGAAGCTCTTGTAGAGGCCCCCACTACACATGAAGATGCTGCGAAGCCTTTAATCGGTACCATTGAGCATGGTGTGAAGGCTCGACAGATGAGGAAGAGGAAATTTGTTTCTTCCCCCTTCACACACACTAACAGGATGTCACGATACAGAATAAGTGATGTGGTGGCCTCCACTCAGCCCGGCAGTAGAGATATTAAGTTACTTTCTTTTAAAGTTAAGATAATATAAATAAATTTCACTAAATTTTTTTATAGGTTTGTAAATATGAGCCAATAAAAGTAGATGACCCACAAACTGCTGTCGTTGTGGTGGAGGAGCATCAGCCGTAGGTATGCATCATCTCAGCAAATTGATCCTTAATTCACAGTGAATCTAGTTGTTCATCACTAACTTTCATCGTTAGTAATTTCCTTACAGCGAGCAGAGACACATCATTTTGTTGACTTCTCATCTAGAGATGTCCTGTCTAAGCCGATGCTCCAACTTATTGACACGTCGTGCTCCCGATTCAAGGACAAGTAAGACATTTTTCATTCAACTCCTTTTTCATACATAAAATAATCAATTTGTTTAATTAAGCTCGCTTTCAAATATTTCTCACTTGCATGGTGATCGATTCACGGTGGGAATATCATTAGTCGTGATGATCGATGAGTTCTTGACGGTCAATATCTCTTAGATCGATGCCTTCACCTTCTTCTCTTAGAAGTATTATTGTCAGATGTATGTCCCCTATTTGTACATTGCATGCTTGCATTGGGTAAGTTACCAATGCCGAGTATTACGATTCAATCCTTGTTTGTATAGATAGAAGCTAGAATTTATAAATGTTTTCTTCTTTTCTTGTAGAGTTATGTGAAATATGGCCTACAGAAGAAAAGCAAAAAGTTCATCCAGCATGTCATTGCAGACAGTGTGTCAAGGGTTGAGCTACTCTTACTTTCAATTATAGATAATGTCGACACCCTCTAGTTGCTAGGTGTCAGTATTTTATGACTCATTATCAAAATCAACCCATAAGGTCATTCTTCCTGAGATTGTAAGAATTGTTTTATATTTGGTACCCCTAAATTGTTTTTTTTGCCAACTTATTAACTATACTTCTTGCTATTTAGATCAAATTACTTGTTGAAGATGTTGGCCAGTCTTTTGTGAGCGATCCCATAAAATGGCCTATTGAAATGGTGAGTGGGCTACCAGTCCAAGATAACAGTGTCGATTGCGGGATGTTTGTCTGCAAGTACATGGAGGAAACAATCAACAAACCCCCAATGAACTGGGCTGACCACCATGATTGGCCCAAGAAGATAAATTGCTTTAGGGCTGAGTTCGCTTATGTTATCTTCTATTTGGGAATGAAAAATTCGAGCTGAGAATTGTACATTTGAAGTTTGATATTTTGAAATCACTTATTTTACAAGCTATTATTTATTGTTTTAAACCTTATCTATATATAGCATGTGCACAATCTGTTCATATTCTTCAGCTTTGTAGGTGTACTCTCTGTACTCCAGCTAACATTAAGTTTCCTAAATTTTTTTTCTTTTATTCAGGACAGTTTGGATAGAATATCTTGTGTAAATATCATTTAAAACAATTTGTTGGCTGCTGGGTTGCCTATCTAAGCTCTCTTCGGTTGGGTTCTTGGGAACCTTAAATGTTAGCCTTTGTTTTGCATCTGTACTCTATGTACTCTTCTGAGAATACAGAGTATTTCTTCTATTTTTTTCAATTTTCCTGGGCAGTTTGGATAAAAAATGTTTAGTAGAGAACATCTGCAGCAATTTAGTTGATGCTAGGATGCTTTAGTGAGATGTGTTTCATCTGTACTCTCTATACTCTCCTAAGAGTACACAGAGTATTTCATCTGATTTTTTTTAATTTTCCTGGGCATTTTGGATAAAATATGTTTAGCAGAGAACATATGCAGCAATTTGGTTGATGCTGGGCTGCTTTAGTGAGATGTGTTTCATCTGTACTCTCTGTACTCTCCTGAGAGTACATAGTATCTCTTCTATTTTATTTCAATTTTTCTAGGCAGTTTGGATAAAATATGTTTAGCAATGAATATCTGTAGTAATTTGGTTGATGCTGGGCTGCTTTAGTGAGATGTGTTTCATCTGTACTCTTTGTACTCTCCTGAGAGTACACATAGTATTTCATCTAATTTTTTCAATTTTTCTAGATAGTTTGGATAAAATATGTTTAGCAGAGAACATATGCAGCAATTTGGTTGATGTTTGGCTGCTTTAGTGAGATTTGTTTCATCTGTACTCTCTGTACTCTCCTGAGAGTACAGAGTATCTCTTCTATTTTATTTCAATTTTCTTATGCAGTTTGGATAAAATATGTTTAACAGACAACATATGCAGTAATTTGGTTGATGCTGGGCTACTTTAGTGAGATGTGTTTCATCTATACTCTATGCACTCTCCTGAGAGTACAGAGTATCTCTTCTATTTTATTTCAATTTTTTGGGTGGTTTGGATAAAATATGTTTAGCAGAGAACATCTGCAGCAATTTGGTTGATGATGGGTTGCTTTAGTGAGATGTGTTTCATCTGTACTCTCTGTACTCTACTGAGAGTATAAAGTATCTCTTCTATTCTATTTTAATTTTCCTGGGCAGTTTGGATAAAATATGTTTAGCGGAGAACATCTGCAGTAATTTGGTTGATGCTGGGCTGCTTTAGTGAGGTGTGTTTCATATGTACTCTTTGTACTCTCTGTACTCTATGTACTCTCTATACTCTATACACTCTATATTCTATTGCAGGTAGTTTTGGAGGCTGACTATTAGAATATTTGAGGTGTTTTGGAGGCTGAACTCTTTGTATTCTCCTCAGACTATAGATTATTTTCTTAATTTTTTTCCATTTTTTCTTTGCAGGTCGGGGAGGAATTGTTTACTATAACTTTAAAGTAGTTTGGAGGCTCCTGGGTTGCTTTTTTGATGAGTTTTTTAAGCAGTTTTGCAAGTGTACCATATATACTCTCTATATCATCTATACCCCTATACTCTTTATATCTTATCTATACTCTACACTTTCTGCTCTCTATACTCTGTATCTGTATTATCTCTCTAGTTCTTGGTAGTTTGGAACTATTAGAATATTTGAGGTGTTTTGTAGCTGAACTCTTGGTATTATCCTCAGAGTACATATTATTTTCTAAATTGTTTTCCATTTTTTCCATTTTTTCTTTGCAGGTCGGGGAGGAATTGTTCACTATAACCTTAAAGCAGTTTGGAGGCATCTGGGTTGCTTTTTTTATGAGTTTTCTGAATAGTTTTGCAAGTGTACCCTCTGTACTCTCTGTACTCTTTATGCTCTATACTTTCTATACTCTCTGTACTCTCTGTACTCTTACTCTCTGACTTTCTCATACTCTCTACTCTCGTTCTCTATCTCTATGTACTCTTAATCATGGGTAGTTCATATAATATTATTTATATTTCTATGATGATTTCTTTACTTGTTTAGAGAAAATATGCTTAATTTTGATATTCAAATTATATCATATTTTAAATTCAGATCAACTAAAAAAGTGAAGTTAAAATTTATATTACCTAAAAATTAATAATTACAATAATTTGTATTGTCTAATATCTAAAAATTACGATTGAATGATACTTGGTATGTCAAATCAGATGGACGCTAGTAATAAACCATTATACTCATTACATTCATAATGCCACAATCGAAAGTATGAAGGAGAAGCAATATAAACCACTTAACATGTGAACTTAATATAAGTGGACGATTATTAAACTTAACTCTTTAATAAAGAAAATTATGTTCTTTAAAATGTGCTAGAGTTTTTAAATGTGAAATTAGTTTCTATCTATCAAAATTATGCTTCTTAAAACCTACTATCTATTTGAATCATGTGGTGCATAAAATAGACAAATAAACTATTCGAACATGCAGCTAAGCAACGTCTTATTCAGAAATATAAATTTTGAGGGCAATGTGGAGCAAATTCTTTATTTTAAGATGAAGAATTTTTTTAAACAATCTAATAACTGAAATTATCATCTTAATTAAATTAATATTATTGATAAATTTATAAATAATTAGTAAACTAATATCATCAGTACTAATATCATCTTCATTACATAATTGTTTTTTCTTCAAGTTCTATTAATCTTATTGATAGAAACATACAGGCTTATCAAATTTTGTAATGCATGTAATAAAAATCATTTCATAAAATATAGAATACTTTATAGAGTATATATCAAACTATGTAATGCCTACAATAAAAATCAGTTCATCCTCTTAAGCAAGGTAGAGTCATCAATCAGATACTGAAATTTGGTAAAATATAATAGTGGATAAACATCAATACATCATTCAACATACATCACGTAATTTGAATTTCATAAGCTACCGATAAATTTAGTAATTGGAAATTGGGCCGTAGTTTTTTTTCTTTTTTGGGGAACCCATATAAGAAAATTTTCACCGTCAAAGGATTACAAGGTCCTTAATAGGATAAACTCAATAACTACTACTTAAATAAAACAAAATAGAGAAAATCTCCTAGCTAAACACAGTCAAAACATGTGAAAGAGGAAAAGAAAGCTAAAGGTATAAATAGAGTAAAGGAGCAAGCAATTGGCCAGCCATCAGCAGAAACTCTTCAGGATAAGAGAAGTGTATGCCTCCAGAAGAGAAGGAACCTGCAAAAAAAAAGCAGAATCTGCAAACATCTAGAAAGAAGAATTAGCATAGTTAAAGTCATACAAGCTAGGTTGAAAGTAAAATAATGTAATGAGAGAGATATGGAGAAATAGGTGGAGAGAGGCTCAGACTCAATCAATCCAAATTGGGGCAGCCACTAGCATGAGCATCCAAACTTCAAAGGAAGGGTTACATCACACGTGCTACTACCAGCCAAGGAATGGGTGAAGTCATCCCAGCCATTATAGCCTACAAAACTAGGGGAAAATGGTAGCCAATTTGATAGAAATCTTGTGATCGTAGCCAACAACACCCCTGGGGGAAACTAGTAAAGGGTTGCCAACTCCCCTTTCTAAGATAATAAACACCATACAATGCAAGCATAATAACATAAATCATAGCCAACACCCCCCTAACCACACAACATCACTAATCATCACACCTTGCAGGCACAACCATTCACATATGCAAGCATAACAACATAAATTATATTGGTAAAGGGATGGCCTAAATAGAACCAACATTATATCGTAATGCATAGTCCACAACCCGACCGTAAGCAACCCCTAGTGAGAAAATCACAAAAGTATCAGCAATACAGATGGTATCTATCAACATTTAAATAACATCATACCCCAATATACTTGCAGTGTCAAAAGAAATAAGAATCGATTGAGATAGTGGATAATTTTATACAACAAAGGCACATTTAATAAGGATGACCACATGGCAGTCAACAGACCAATATTAATGTCCAAGCAGAAAATAATTGACCAATATTAATGTCCATTTGGGCCTTTCTGGTTTCGAACAAGTTTTGCTATATGTACTCTCTGTACTCTCATGAGAGTATAGAGGATTTAGCTCAATTCTTTCCACTTTCTCTGGCCTGTTTGGATGGAATATGTTCAGTAGATTCCATTAGGAACAATTTGGAGACTGATTGGTGGTTTTTAGAGGTATTTTGCATCTGTACTTAGGGGTGTAAACGAGCCGAGCTTGAGCGAGCCGAGATGTTGTTCGTGTTTGGCTCGTTTATTTATTTTTTTTATTAAAATTGGCTCGTGTTCGAAATAGCTCGTTTATATAGTGTTCGTGTTTGGCTCGAAAAATTATTTGTGTTCGTTTTAGGCTCGTGTTCGGCTCGAAATTAGCTCGATTTTATTTTTTAATAATATTTATTTTTCTTAATTTTTATTTAAAATTTAAAAAATTTAAAAAGTAAAAGAAATATTTAATGGAATCTTATATAGTAAAAAAAAACTAAGTACTATTGGCAAAAATTGAAACTAAAAGATATACAAAATAATGATATACAATCAAAATTTTATTTTTATAGTTAAAAAAATTTAGTTATCTGAAAAAAAACTAAGTAATATTAGCAAAAATTAAGTAAAAATTTAGTTAATTGAAACTAAATGATATACAATTAGAAATATTTATTTTTACACAAAATTGAATACAATTTAAAATGCTAACTCATATTATCACAATTTACAAATTTACAACTTACTAGAATAAATCCATCATAAAAATTTACATGATCATATAGTAACAATTTGATTCAATAAAAGCTAACAAAATAGTGATATTATAATTTCCAAATCCAATCCAATCCATAGCTTCAAGCCTCCAAGTCTTCAAGCTTTCAAGCCTTGAACCAATCTTGAATCTTCAAAATAGTAATATGCATTGCATGTAAACAAAACTAACAAGAAAATATGAAATAAATATTATGAATGGGCTCAGAAAATTAAAATAAATAATCATTGATGCATTAAATGGTATATGAATTTTAAACATTAAAAAATTGATAAAATGAAAGATTAATAATAATAAGTGTAGGAAAAAAAATGAAATGAACATTGAATAAGCTAAAATTAGAATGAGTAAGAAGGAAAAAATGTAAAAAAAAAAAAACTCTGAACATAATATAATAACAAAGAACAATTAGAAATCACAAAAAATTAAATTGAATGTTTGAAAATACATACAGACAACTATCAAGCTAAGTTTCATCTCATACATCTATTTAGTTTTCCATCATAGCCCATTAATGTGTAATATCACAAGTGATATTACACATTAATAATTGTAGCATCTGTTTCAAATTGACCAAGTGTAGCATCTGTTACACATTAATAATCGTCGTGACCCCAAACTACAAATGTCATCAAGCCCAAGACAGAAACCAAACCCGAAGATAGAAACCAAGCCAGAATCACCCAAGAGTCAAGACAGCATTCAGCAGCCCCCCAAACTCCAAAGGTCATCAAGCCAAAAGCACCTAAGACAGAAACCAAACCCGAAGACAAAAACCAAGTCAGAATCACCTAAAAGTCAAGACAGCATCCCCCCAAACTCCAAATGTCATCAAGCCCAAGACAGAAACCAAACCCGAAGACAGAAAACAAGTTAGAAGTGGATACTTGAGAGTGCTCATCTTCCACCATTCAAGAACATCAAACGAATCATTATTGTACAAGTATAATCCATCCTCCAAATAAGTTTGCAAATCAGATTTTGATGGCTGAATAGAAGCGAAGAATAATAAAATCGAAATCCTAATATACAATCAAAATTTGATGAAAAGGGCACATCAACTGCTAGTTGTGAAGATCCACTAGGAATTGAAGAGCTTGGAGTATTAGTATCAACTGAATATTGATTGTAGATTTCCCAAATAACATCTTCAACACTCTTAATCTTGGATTCTACCTCAGAACTAGAGTATATTTTAGGAAATGTGAAAGTAATGAATTTCATTTTCAAACGTGGATCAAGCACATCAGCCACTGACATGAGTAAATTGCATTCTCCCTAATATTTGTCAAATTTAATTTTCATAACGGGCCATTTACTTGATGAATTCATTTGACAATTGCATTCTTCTTCAAGTAGTTTCTTTACATGCATGACAGTAGGTAGAAACATATTTGTAGTTGGATAAGAAGAACCTGAAATCATTTTTGTCACATTATGAAAAATAGAAAGAAACCTTCTAATATGCTCATAGCTATACCACTCAATTTTAGAAGGTAACCACTTATAGTTGGAATCTTGAGCTGCATAATGAACAAACACATTGTGGTAAATAAAAGCAGACTCAAGCATTAAGTAAGTGAAGTTCCATCTTGTAGAAACATCAGTGCATAATCCCTTTGAAGTGGGGATCCCTAATTATTTTTCCACTTCAACAAACTTATGTAACCGTGAAGGAGACTTTTTAAGGTATTTTATTGTCTCCCTGATTTTATGTGTTATTTTTTGCACCTCTTTCAAACCATCTTGAACCATTATATTCAAGATGTGAGCACAACATCAAACATGAAAGAAATGAACTTGAAAATGTAACTTTTCTCTTGACTAAAAATTAATTTTTAAAGCATTTGCAGCAACATCATTATTACTATCATTATCCAAGGTGATAGTAGATACTTTGTCCCGCAAATTCTAATCTATTAAACAATCACATATTGCATCACAAATAAATGTACCGATGTGTGGAGGATCAAGCTCAATAAAGTTAATGATTTGCTTATGCAGTTGCCAAGAATCATCAATATAGTGAATTGTTAAGCACATATAGGCCACTATTTGATTTGAAGTCCAACAATCAGATGGCAAAGAAACTCTATGAAAGCTCTTAAGAAATGTTTTTAATCTCTCTTTTTTCTTTTCATATACTTTCATGCAATCACTCCTAATAGTGTTTCTAGACACCCTCTCATAATTGGGATTCAATACCTTCAACAAAATATTAAACCACATATGCTCAATAATCCTAAATGGATACTCATGCAAAATTATCATCTTTGCAATTATTTCTCTTATCTCAAGATGATCATAATTTTTGGAGTCATGGAACAATGGAATCTCAATTTCTGAATTGCCATCAAAAGACATAAAATTTATTTTTTTGCCTTTTGTCTGCCAAGTCAACAACTTGTTTATTCTTGGCCTTGATTTTATCACATTCTTTCACATGTCTCAAGAGTTGTGAAGTTGTGTCAGTTTTGGATTTATGGAATTTCCTGCGACAACATATGCATTGTAAAAAGGGTATACTCACTCCCTTAAATACATAAGTGGTTTTTATAAAGTACTCCCATACTGAAGATATTTTCTTTCTACCTCTCTTAGGGTTAACTTCTGCACTAGTAGTCTCAAGTACATTCCCCTATGATTCAACATGTTGTGAAAAAATAGTTGGAATTTCATTACCATATTCAGCTCCTACAACTATATCATTATCATATGACGCAGACTGAGAATGATCCACATTAGACATGATTGCACACTAAATAAAAAAAGAAAATATGAGTTAGGATCACATACACATACACTCTCCATACTAAGTGTTTATCATAACATGTAGGTGTTTATAGGTGTTTAACCATTACAAAGAAAGAAACTCAAAACCAAATAAAGAAGGAACTCATAACATATAGGTGTTTATAGGTATTTCTCATTTCTAAATAAAGAAATAACAAACCAAAATGCATAACATATAGGTGTTTATTAATTACCATAACATATAAGTGTTTAAATAAAGAAATAAAACTTTTTATCGATCTACTATCAGCACCAAATCAGCTCAAACAAAACGTTATTAGCATGGGCACCTTTGCATCTCATTTAATCTTGTTTAGCAACTTCAGCTCTATATTCAATGTTCATTTACTCTTCTCATTTAATCAGCTCAAAAAAAATTGAAACTAAAAGATATACAAAATATATAGCAACTAATTTTATCGATCTACTATAAATCAATTGAAGAGTAAAATAATGGCCGGACAAATTAGAATGAGAAGAGTAAAAGAAAATGAAAAAAAAAATAGAGACAGCAATATATAGTATCCATGCCAATAGAGACAGCAAAATAATGGTCGGTCATGACAAATAAGAATGAGAATAGTAAAAGAAAAGGAAAAATCAAACAGAGACAGCCATATATAATATCAGCACCAACAGAGACATCAAAATAATGGTCGGACAAACCGAGTAAGCACTTCAAGCATTTCAATAACCTACAGGGAATAACCAAGTCATCCACAACAAGCATAGCTGCATAAGGTGGAGAATATCCTACAGGGAATAATCAAATAAGCACTTCAAGCATTTCAATACCGGAGACATCAACATATAACACAGACATCAAGTGACTCAAGTCTACAAATGAAAAATCAGAGTCACAAATTGTAAAAGCTTAAGAGCATTTCTCCTTTTAATATGAAACCAAAGAAAGAGGACTAGAGGAATTTCTATCTATATAGATCATAGCATTGCAACTCGAAGCAAGAGTAATTGCTTCACATATCAACAAAAAAACACTACACATTAAAAAGAAATATATAGATTATGAGGGAGAGGAGTTAAGAGAATGATAGCACACGCAAAGTCGACTGAGTCCCAAGTAGTAGCTTGATAAAAAGAAGAAAATAATGGCCGGTACCAAACCCTAAAAAACCAGAGATCGCGTCCAGAGGTTCGGCTCTTGCTTACAGATATTAGCGTTGCAACTCGCAAGACTCACAACTCGCAAGACTCTTGCTAAGAAGAGTAGAAATCCCTGAATGCCAGAACACTGAGAAGAGAAGAAACTAGAAAGTGACGGAGGGACTTACAGGATTAGGGCAAAATTGCAAAGTCGAGAGAGACTCAAGAGACAGAGATCATGTTCAAGACATAGGTAACACAAGGAAGGTATATATCCTTCGAATTATTTTAAATCGCAGTCGTTGAGATAAATTGAATGGCTATGATATTACCCTAAATATTACCTTACAGATTATCATAATTAAAAAAATCCCTAAAATTATAATTATAATATATTTTAACTTATTTGATTTAAAATGTTATCAACTAATTTAATTATTAAATTAAATATAATTTCTAAAAATATTTAATGACAAATTATATTTTAAATAAAATTTTATATAATTAATTATAATTATTTATTTATTTTGAGCTAATCGAAATAATCACAAAGGATTGTTCGTGTTATTCATTTATAAATCGATTTGTTTGTGTTCGGCTCGCTTAGTTAACAAACGAGCCGAACACGAGCTGTTCGCGAACAACGAGCATTTTTGACAGCGCTATTTGTATTTTCTATACTATCTGCACTCTCTGTACTCTTATGAGAGTACAGAGCATTTTGCTACTATTTTTCTCTTTTCTGCTTTGGAGGGAATACATTACAGCATTTGGAGATTGTTTGGTTGATTTTTTAGTGTTGTTTTGTATATGCACTTTATGTACTCTCCTAAGCATGGGTTGGAGAGTACAGATTCAGCTAGTAGTGTGGAAAAAAACCAAGCAGAAAACTGAACTCCACAATGGGCAGTAAGGGCAGAATCATTGAAAAACTACTAAACAATATAATAAACTCAAATATAAGATAAACTGAGTGTCTTCGAGCAAGTATTTGATTATGACATAGACTGAGTGTCTTCAAAATAATTGACCAATATTAATGTCTATTAAATAAAAATTGAAATATGAGATTATTATATCTGTAACCATTAAGTTGAAGATGCTTTGAAATATTGACTTGAATAGTATATGAGTATCTATAGTGCATTGATTAGTAAATCTTAGTTATCAAATGTCATAATATATTAATTCATTTTCAATAGAAATTAATAAATTTTAAAATAAATTCATGAAATTTGTATATTTTGGTATAGATGACAATAATAATAGTACGATTAAGAATAAAGATGAACACAAGAAGCAAGAAAAATGAAGTTATAAAAGAGTAAAGAGAGTAAATTATTATATTTAATATAAAACTCTAATGCAGTATATTGTTTAGCATTATGGTAGTATATCGATCGTCGTTGACTTTCGGAGATAATTTCATTAAAAATTCTATAAAATGTTTGCACCTCCTACGCCTTCTCCTAACCAATTCCTTTGGGATGACACGGTGTGCTAAGTAGAAGAAAGTCATCATGGAGACTTTAAAGCATTACAAAAATTATTGTGATGACGTAATTATGGTTGTAATCGACATTGCAGCATGTATAGATGAAGAACACATAACTGAATGATATAATGCATTAAAATGTTTTGCTGTAATAATATACATCATCAATTTAGTGTACCCTTCAGCCGACTGATTGATTGTTGAGCTCGAGTTGAATTCCTGCAGTATAACATCATATTAGTTGATGGTTTTTTACAGCTTCGATGTGTGATATTCGTATGCACTCGAAAAATACTCGCATAAGCATAAAGGTAAACGAGTAAATGTTATGCACCACTCTCGACATTTTAGTTTCGTGAACAACAAAAATAGGATGGTTTGAAGATTAACATCAATATTTAAAATACTACAAATTAAGAGGAAAATAGAAAATTACTCTTGGCTTTCTTGGATCTCTCTCAATATCCTTTAAGCCTTGCGTTGGAAATACCCTTTGGACGTTGCTTAACTGGATCCTTTAAGATGTCTTTTCCCTTCACAGTTGTGGTTGACTTCTTCTTCTTAGCAGCTCTGTCAGTTGGAGGAGAATTCTCACTTATTATAGAGTCGACATCGTCATATAGTTTTTTAAGGATCTAAGCATATAGTCCTCAGCTCTCTTATTACCATGTGCCCTGATGCTTATTTGATATGCATATCGACTTATGTTGTTCCATAAAATAATGTCACTTGCATTTCCATCTGTGCTTTCCACATCTCTTAATTTTTTGTATGCACTATCGATGTAGATATCCCTCTTTCTATGGTAGACCATCGCATGAGAAAATACTTATCCGGAATGCGCATAACATCTTCCTGACTAAGGACTCTGATACAGTGGGCACAAAGTAATCCCATCATTTTAAATTTTTTGCAAGTACAAGTTACATCTAGGGTAGTCCCATTGAAATGGACAGTCCATGTTTTGGATGCATTTTTATTCTCTAAGTTTCTCACCAAATACTCATGGTCGTCATCATACGCATCGATAGGCCTCCAACTCCATGCAAAAATTCTTCCTCAAACATAGTATAAAGCTTTCTTGTATAAAACATAGCAGCTTGTTTTAGAATTGGATTGGTCTTAACAATAGGAATAATTGCTGACTGGCTACACTTGAAGTCTTCATCATGTTCATTCCGACGCCATGTCTTTATAACCTTCTCCAACCCCAAGAAACAATCTGTGAGCAAACTTGTTGGTTTAGAGATTCTGTGACATATGTTATTCATGGACTCACTACGTTGAGTTGACAAGATGCCCATACAAAATGAATCTTTGCTGAATGCAGTGGACCACTTGGATCTAGTTTTATAAAGGCATAAGCATGATCATGCAAATTGCCTTCTTCTAGCATGGCGCACTGCTTCCTCAAACTTTTCCTCGAGTCACACTTGCTCATGCATGTATATAGAACTTGCACTCTCTTATTACTATTAAAGCAATGAACCTTGGAAGGAGCTTTCTTGAAATATCATTGGCACAACCTATGACGAAATATGCGAATACTCGATAGCTCGCCATACTGATCTTGATCAGATCATTTGAGAATAGATTGAAATATCACCTTGCAGGTAATATGAAGATTAATTTAAGGTAGCCCTAAATTGAGCATTTCCTCAGATTGCCTTGATCTATTGATCAAGTAGAGAGATCTCTTGGATCCTGGTTGCTTGTGATCACTAAGCTGGATCTGGTTTGAGATTGAATAACTATCATCATTGTACTGACGAGCAGGGGATCTTTCACTGCGGCCTTCTCTTATGGCTTGTTGAGTGAGGAGAGCGTCAGCAACTCGGCCATATTTGGGCTTGTTGAGTTTGAACTTTAGAACTTACTCGAGTCTTCAACTTAAGCTATAGTGGGTTTGTGGTTTTGTCATCAGACTGACGAACGAGGGCACTTTCACTACGACCTTTTCTTGCGGCTTGTTGAATGAGGAGAGCGTCAGCAACTCGACCATTTATGGGCTTGTTGAGTCCGACCTTTAGAACCCATTCGTGTCCTAGACTTCAGGATGTAGAGGTTGATGTTTCTCCAACTCAGTTGATTGAAGTTTCTGAAATCGGGATGTCTTTTGACTTGATCTCTAGAATTTGGCAAATTTGAGATAAATTTCTTGACATTTAGGGCTGCCTTTTCATGCATAGAAATAGATTCATTTTATTCCTGCAAGACTCTGCAACTTAATAGTAACAATTATGGATATATCTAGGGATTTCGGCATAAAGCCCGATGTCAACCTGAATAAGAATATATTTGAGGATCTCATCTTATGGCACGATGTCAACTCAAATAGACTTAATATAAATAAAAACAATGTCCCTTGTCTTGCAGGGGGAATTCTAAAGTACATTTAAGAGAATTTTTTAAGATGAAAATATACAAATAAATCTATATTTGAATTGATGTATTCTATAGGAGATTTTAACATACAACATTGATTTTATTTGTATATAAAAATATAAAAATGCCCCTTGTGTAATAGGGGAATTTTCATGAAAAAGTTCTTCATCTTGAGTATGTTTATTTAGGGATCTCGGCATAAAGCACGATGTAAATCTAAATAGATATGCTAAAAAAATGTCCCCTGTCTTGTAGGGGGATTTTTATTGTACTTCGGGAATGTATTCCCCGTGTATAATACTTTTTCAAGTATCGACCATTAATTGGCGGCATTGGTCTTTCACATTTCAAGTTGATGAGTTGGTACGCCCTTCCTTGGTATACCTTTTCAATAACAAAAGGGCCTTCCCAGTCAGTGTCAAATTTGCTACCAAATTTTTGATTGGGAATAATTAGTCTTCTCAGCATCAGGACCAATTCCCCTCTTAGGAATGTTCGAGGTTGCACCGTATGATCAAAAGCCCTATACATCTTTGTCCGATAAACTTCTAGATTCTGATGAGCTTGTAATCTAACTTCATCAAGCGTGTCGAGTTCCTCCATTCTCAAACGATCATTTTAATCTTCAGTTAGATTGTATTGGATGGCTACTCGAAGTGAAGACAACTCAACTTCGAGCGAAAGAACTGCTTCAGTTCCAAATACCAATGAATAGGGAGTGGCTTTAGTCGACATCTTGTAGGTAGTTCGATACGCCCATAGAGCCTCTACTAGCTTTGTATGTCATTCTCTTTTATTTTTAATGAGAATCTTCTTGAGCAGTTTGACTAATGTCTTGTTGAAAGCCTCCGCCAAGCCATTTGCTCTTGGATTATATATTAAAGAGTATCGCCAATCAATTTTGTGTCGATCGACGAATCTATAAATCTTTGCACTTTTGAAAGCTGTGCTGTTGTCAGAAATTATTCGACGTAGCACTCTAAATCTATAGACTATATTATGCGTGAAGAAGTTGATCATTCGATCAGCAGTAACTTCTTTAAATGGAGTAACCTCAGCTTACTTAGAGAAATAGTCAGTCGCTACTACGATGAAGTGATGTCCAGCTGATGACGGTGGATCGATTGATCCAATTACATCTGTACCCCAACAATCGAATGGCCAGGATGCTATTGTTGAGTGCAATGGATTTGGAGGTTGATGGATGAGATTTCCATGTACTTCACATTCATGACACTTCTTAGCATGATTAATACGCTCTCACCATAAATGGCCAATAATAACCCATTCTCTTTACCGCTATCTTGGGACTGATTGATGCACCATAAAGTCTTTCATGAACTTCAATCATCACTTTGCTAGCTTCATCTACACCCAAGCATCGTAGCCACATTTTTTCAAAGGATCTATGATATAAAGTGTTATTGATGAAAGCATTGCGTAACATTCTCTTTTCGATTTGAGCTGCCAGTGATATATTACTTAGTAATTTGTCATCTTTAAAGTAGTTGATGAAGGCTTGCCTCTAATCACGTGACTCTTCTATAACAAAGGCTTCACACTGATTTTCTGAGGCAATGTTACTCTTTATTATTGGTACAACTTCTTGTTGATTTTGGGGGGTATGAGGAGCAACTTGGGTCACATCTGGGATCGATTTGGTAACCCCTACGTGGGATTGATACTTTATTATCTCTAGAACTTCGTCAGTAAATATCTTGATCATGACATAATCACCATTCATACTTGCCATTTCTTAGCTAATTTTGCCAATCAATCGGCTTTACTATTCTCGGATCGAGAAACTCCAATTAATGTGATATTTGGTATCTGTTCATAAGCTCAAGAACTCGCTTGTGATAGAAAGCTAACTCAAGCTTGTTGATTCTATAGATGCCAAGTACTTGATTTATTATAAGCTGAGAATCGTCAAAAATATGCAATTTCTGAATGCCTATGAAAATAGCTTCTTCCAGACATGTCACTAATGGTTCATATTCAGCTTCATTATTAGTTCTTGGCTCGGTCAACCCATATGATCATTTCATTATCCCTCCTTTTGTTGTTATGAAGATATTGTTGATTCCTGCTCTTACTATTAGGAAATTTAGATGTTGGGATTGTTTGATCGATGAGGCTCCATCAAAGTATATTTCTCAAATTTGTGATTTCTCTCTTTCATGAATGAGCATAATTTGCTCATCAGGCAAATCATCATTAAGGGAAGAGTCCGAAGGAATGGGATGTGCAGCAAGAAAATCTGCTAAGACTTGTCCCTTCATTATTTTATGCGGAATATATGTGATACCAAATTGCAAAAGCAATATTGCCCATCTTGCCAAGTGACTTGTCAATGTTAGTCTTGTCATCAAGTACTTCAATAGATCAATCATTGAGATGAGTGTAATCTTGTGAGAACATATAATCTAAGCTTTTGAAACTCTTTGCTCGGTAGACTTTTAGATTTTGTTGAGCTTGGTGCCTGACCTCGCCAAGTCTACCAAATTCTCACATCCGTAGACAAACATTCTTATATTGAGTGAGATTGTGTTGAATGGCTACTCAGAGTGAAGGTAGTTCGACTTCAAGTGACAAGACTGCTTCAGCTCCAAATACTTTAGCATAAGGAGTGAATTTTGTGGGAGTACAGTCTAGATGTCAAGATGTTGTCTATTTGTAAGGGAATTTTATTTCAAGATTTTGGCCTCCAAATTTTCTCACATATTTGTCGGGATCTTTCGACAGTGGATTCTTGGACCTATGGTCCAAGTGTCACGCCTCGATGTTCACCATGCAAGACTTGAATTAGTAGACATCTTGCTAGGGTTGCAGGAGGATGTATCTTTGAAGGAGCAACTCTGGCCTCCCTGATGATAGAACCTTCATATTTTTTTTTATCAGTCCTTTCTCCTTAGCAACTTCGAGAACCCGATGCACTCTTGCATATACAGTTTCAAGTTTCCTCACTGGATAAGCTAGAATCTGATGTTATCTAGTCCATAATGACTGTTTGATTTGATCAATAGAGTTGTTCTACTTTACTCATCTTTGGCTATCAAACCTATTTTGGGCTGGAACACTCGCTTCTGGTTCCACAGTTGGTTGTACAATTTTCTACTTGAACAATGACTGTTGAGCACGTAGTTCAGCATTTCTCTTTCTTTATTGTATCTAGGTTAGCTTGTTTCCAGATGAAGAAGCTTTTGTGCTGTTATTTCTTCTCGAGGACTTCGACCTTCATATTTTTACGAGACCTTTGGGTAGATTCGAACATGTCGTGTCACATCGATGTTCACCATGCAAAAATTGCTTAGAATAGTCATGAGCTCTTACTACCACTGATTGTAGCTTTTGTAGTGGAGCATTTTTGGATTCTTTCATAATTAACATTTGATACTGTATTCATAAGGTATTTTTTAACAACCTTCAGAACTCTATGTGCTTGAGTAGATAGAGTTTCATGTTGTTTCTACAACTTGAAGCCGACTGCTGACTACTCGAGTAGATATTTTCCCTACAACTTGAAGCTTACTGCTGTTGAGCCCAAAAACACCACTTAACATCACCGGTAGAGCTATTCCTTTTCACCCATCTTAAAATTTTAAAATTTATTGTGGGGTAGAAATACTCGCTTCTGGTTGTAAGGTCAGTTGTATAACTTGTGATTCAGATAGCAACTACTGAACTCGCAGTTAGTGTTTCTTCTCCTTTGCCTTTTACTCAATTTTCCTTCAGAAGAGAAGGCTTCAGTATCATACCTTTCTCATACCTTTTTAGTGTGAAATGTTCAACTGGCAGGGTTGTCGCATTTACAGGTATGACTGAGACTTTCTGTCCAATGAAAGTTCTCTTCATGACTAACGCCTCAAAATGAATTAATCCTTTAAGTATAAAGGCTCTCTTTTGAGGAACCTCAGTAGTAGTAGTGGCCATTACAATTGTCTTCCTCCATTGCACGTTGGTGTGTATAATATACATGGAGGATTATTTGCAACGGATGGATGGAAGTCTACACTATCAAATTGAATGGTAGCTCCAACTAACCCAATATTGATTACAACATTAGCCAGATGGATATTGGCTCCACGACCTAGTTGTATGATAAACATTGTTCTAACATATCCATCGATATACAGAACAAATAGATTAGTCATAAGAATATGATTGATTTAAATTTAATCGCATTGATGATTAATTCTAAATATCAACTTTAATCATGCTTTACTGCTATTATAGCTAAAATTTGACTAGCCAAAGATAGAAAGAGAAACATGTCCCCATCAGAGTCGCCAGAAATCTGTGGGCTCTAAAAATTCGCCACCGACCTCTTTGATGAAAAAGAGTGGTTTCAAAGTGTCAGTGTAATTTTCTGAAGGCAAATGAGATAGTAGATAAAACACTACCTAGAGATTTCATCCTCATTTGGTGAGAACTTTAGATCTGGTTCCAAGTTTCCTATAGGCGTAAGCCCCTATAGTTAATTACCCCTCTCAATAAGTGAGAGAACTTTCAAAGGCTAGTCTTAGACGCTAATGCGCATGGCAAGTAGTGGCATGTAGAGATTTAGAATTTAGATCATGAAATTTATCATTTCAGCTTAAACCGGATGGTTGGGGGAATGATGACGTGCCCGATCTAGATCCCATGGTTCCATCATTAAGCGGTCCCTAGTTTACTTAGTAAAGGAGGTACCACAACCCACGAAGGATCCTCATAACACATGGGTTATGTCGCCCAAGAAATTCTTGTAGACTTGGGGTGGTGTCTGGGAGACAATCTTAAGTCCACCGAGAGGCTATTTGCCCTATCATACCCTATGATTCACAACTCAAAGGCGAGCCATTGGGGAGCATCCTGCTACGCCGTGATTGTAATATAATGGAGTGACCGGCCAAACCACCCGTCGAGGACTCGGTCATAACACATCGTGGAGCCTACTGGTCAAGCCACGCAGTTCAGAGGACACGGGCCACGTCCTTACTAACAAGAGATTGATTGAGAGTAAATATAACAGAACACTTGATTTGACATTAGCTCCTTTGTGAGCTAGAGTTTTCTTAGTTTGTCACTCCCGATAAACAGTTGCGAAAGGTGGATAGATTGAGTTTTACTTTAAGTTTTAAATGATAGAATTTCATTTAGATGATTTTTATTTTGACATTTGAAAATTGATTTGTTTAGAATATGTTTAAGAGTTTTAGATCCTGTCAACTCTGTTTAGCTGTTAACAGAGGATTAGATTTACTGTCACCTAACATAATCAGTTTATCAGATTTTTCACTAATTTGAAATTCTTATAATAGATTTTTAAGTTTTGTTAACCCGGACCCAGTCCTAAGGCTAAACTGGGTAGCAACCCGAGCAACATCCTTAAACACTTGAATTTAGGCATTCAACATAGTGTCGGGGCCCATACGGGTGTTTATAGCTTAGTTATTTATCTAATTAATGAAATCATTGATTTTGGAAATCATAATTAGAATGAAATTCCTTTATTTTTGGTTGAAGGAAGCCTTATGATTTTTATAGAATTGGATTTAGTATCGCTACAAAGGGTTGCAGATCCGAAAGAAGCGTAGAATTAGATTGTAATTTAACCACCATGACACCTAGTTTACTTGTTGAGTTTTTTGTAATTTTCCAACTTGATTATGCTCAACTTGCCTCAGTTTTGATAAGTTATGTCGATTTCAGTGTTGGTTATTTTAGCCCCACTTATGCTCATTAGCTAGCATAATAATCACCTCCGTATTCATATAAGAGTTACTAAATCCAATTTGGATTCATCCTTAGACTTTGAGTTTATTGTAAGTTTGTTTTGAGTTTAGCATTAATTCCCCCAAATTTATGAGTTTAATATTCATCTCCCCCAAATTTATGAATTTAATATTCGCCTCCCCCAAATTTCACTTAGATTTGAAATAAATATTATTTTCTTTCCAAAATTTTTTTTAAAAGACTCTCCATTTTTTCTTATTTGACGTCTTTTAGCTTAAAATTAGCTGCAAGTTTTGCTATTTATCATTCTAAGGTCAACTCATTTAACTCTCCCATTTTTTTTAAGTCAAAGATTTGCAAAATTTGGCCTCCGTGATATGACGTGTTTGCTTATCTGACGCTCGATGAGCGTAGCAAGCCATGTTTTGAAGCATTTAATTCAATCACTGCTATTTAAGCATACCTTCAATCACGCATAAAAGCAAATATATGATATTTTTAATTTTGGCAACATTTCAAGATTCTGCCGCCCCGCATAGCTAGAATGTTGCTACCCACACGCTCGATGAGCACGATTGGTGTTTTAAAGCACCTCCCTTCAATCACTCGTTACACGATGAGCATAACGACCTCAGATGCATCGAATGTAGAAGGTGTCTGACACTACTCGATTTCATCTCCATACCATGTAATGGCATACTTTCAATGATAAAGAATCATATATATATATATATATATATATATATATATATATATATATATATATATATATAGCACATATGGCAGGGGTGTCACATCCGATAGTTTTGATTTACCAAGATGCGATAATGAATGTCAACGACACAATCAATTTCATCTCGTTGTGCCCTGATAAGCATGACCAGGCCTTCAAACCTCATTTACTTGAGCACAATTTGTAATGTGTTCGGCTCTACTTGCAAACTGAATAGTTCCTTTAGTTTCCTCGGTATGCACCTTCTCAGGTGCCAACGTACAAATAATTGAAGTTTTGGCATTGCCTCCAAGAGCAGGTTAAAGTATTCGAGTTAGTTTACTATCACGATATGGAATATGTGCCCTTTGTTTTCTATTCTCACTCAGTTTATTGATCACATTCCCAAGGATCATTAAGCTCTTGTTAATGTGCTTTCCCTCCTTCAAACGAATTCCATCGGCTCCTGTTTTAGCGATTCTTTCTGATCCAGCTAAACCTACTAAATTCAAAACAGATACACGTATAGCATCAACAGATGAAGTGGAATCTTTAGCACTGCTTTCAATGACCATCCCAAATATTGTATGTGATCTACTGCTTCTAGTGTTCATGTTTGTATCGCCAACATGCCGATTAGCTTCACCAAGTTTGATGAGCTCAAGTACTTGATCGGCACTGTTCACTATTTCCTCGTGAAGCCCTGCCACATAAACCCCGTGCTCCAAGCCTTCATGAATTGTAAGCCTCTGATTATCCAATGAAAGCAGATCGTTGATCTCCTCATTGTAAATTTCCATAAGAAACACTAACTAGAAATTCGCGGTTTGTAATCTTATGAGTCGTATCAAAGATATCTGTCACGGTTAGCGGAATGATTCCGGGGTCAAGTTGAGATCCGTTCATAGTGAACGTCTTGCCGCTTCTTGTTTGTCTGTAGGCAAAGGCAGTCCCGTTGAATTCATTGATCGCCGCGTGGATTATAGATTTAATGAGTATATCGTAAACGGAAGCATTGGTACATCACTGTTCAAATACATGATCGAAAGCAAAAAAGATGTTGGAGATTGGAGTGCCGAGGGGCTTGTGCAGTGATATTCTGTTGTCTTCGATTCTCCATTGGCGATCTCCGGCAGTTTCTTCGGCGATCGATGGTCGGAATCGGACAGCGACTTTGGTAGATCAAATGGTTCTTTCCAATGAGAACTGAAACCGACAACTGAAGAGAGAAAACGGGGCTTCGTCTACGGCATTCTATGGCGCTGAATCACCATCACTCACACATGAATGGAGCAATGAAAACAGCAGAAGAAGAAGACTTTGGTAGTTGCGGTGGCATAGAAGGTGATTTCAAGTGCTTACCAAGCCTGTGCAGGTAGTGGCAGCATGGAACTGTGCTGCGATAAACCGTCTCCTTCGTATGGGAATCTTGAATCGACATTTACCGGGTTTGGTGCAGTCTTTGTATCTCTCAAATACGGTTGTAGGTCGGCTTAAATGCCGTTGGAGGGTTTCGAGCTATCTCTTTTCTTCATGGAAGACATGCAGCAGCGAGAATGGTGAATCGAGAGGAATCCGTGCTCTTCAGAAAACGGCAGAGAGCGTAGAAGGGCGGATGAGGGAGCCATGCACGAGAGTGAGAAGCGGAAGACGAGTGAGGGCTTCGGTTTCTTGCTTACGGTTGAGGGAGACGGAGCCGAATGCCGAGAAGGGCTTGCCGGGTTTGCCTGCGGTTTGAGGAAAATCTCCCATTGAACAGTGCAAGCGATTTTTCTTGCGGTTTAGCCATTCGAATGCTAGGAGAGAACGGTCGATCTGCGTGAAGGAAGCGGGAGTAGTTCTTCGGAACGGTTGAGGAGCGTGGATACGGCATTAGAGGCGGGATCGGTTTTCTTTTCAGTTTTAGGAATGGTTGGGTTTTATTTTTAAATTGATTTTGTTTAAGCTAATTAATCGACATGACTAATATATATATTTATAGGTAATGTTGCAACGCACAATGCTTGATCGACATCATTGGTCGGGAAAGTCAATTTCACTCAAAAGCTGTCGTCATTTTAGCCGATTTTCGAGACTTGTAATTGAGTGTGAATAGTTTATTTGAGATTTCGGCGCTTTAAGATGACATCGATCGAGGAAGTTGTTTGATCCTTATCGGCGTCTTTTCGATAAACGACGCTGACGTTTGATGTTGATCATTAAGTCATACAATATTTATATCTTGACCAATTTCGACGTTCTGAACGCGACAGCGAAGTCCGTTCGTCGATCGGAGTTCATTTGAGTTGATTTTGATGACGACTGATTTCAGTGACGCGTTATCACTAAATCATTCGACATTTGTACGACTCATTTGACGACAATCATTTGATAGCGATGTTTTAAAGCTAACTGTGATCAATTTCATGAACCGGTCTTTCGATATCATCGCAGTTACCAATACGCGCCGACAATATACCGAGCGCTTAATCGATTGATCATTAGGTTTTGCAATATTTATATTCTGATCAATTTCAACATTCTGAACGCGACGACGATGTCCGTTCGTCAATCGGAAGTTGTTTCGATCAATTTTGGTGACATATAGTGCATTTTGAACTCCAATTTGCATTAATCAAAGGTTGGCTGAATTTTACGACACATACAGTTCAACACTATCATTCTATTCTTATATATTTATAAATTAACCACTTTCGATATCAAATTTTCAAATTGACATTCAAATATTGAAATTCATAACAAAAGCCTAATCTGTATTTTTCATTTTTGTAAAATTTATAAAGATTTGATCGTGGTATGCTTAAATACATGGGCCTCATAATTCAAAAAAATGATGGTGGTTAAATTGTAAATGTATATATTTTAAGTGGTTGATTTGTAAATATCCCTTGAATTTCTTATGTATTAACAAAGTTATTAACTAGTTAAGCAGCTGTATTAAGATATCTATATGTTCTTGTGGAAAATTTCAGCTGAATTACATGCTACAGCCGGCCGATTGCTGGGCGAGTATATGCTATTTGTTAATTACTAGTTTTAGTAGATTGATTTCCATCGCAACAATTAGCATGAGACATAAATACTTACAAGCAGACTAAAACACCTGCATTAAAATATTAATTTGTTTTTTGTCGTTAAGCACTCCAAATTATTTGTTAATTTTCTTATGATTTGCGTTGTAGGTGGCTGGAAAGAATCAGCCACACGCAAAGTATATCAGCAAATGAAAACTTGTTTTCCCCTTCAAGCACTTGCAAACCTTCAAAGACCCTTCTCTCTGTCAACACGGTTTTGAGAAGACTGCTTCACTGCTTTACCAAGTCAAAATATAGCTGAAGGTGGCCTCCCACTAATCACCCCCTCATTATAAATAAGAAGTGTATGGCCTTTCTTCTTCTCATCTCATTCATTTCTTCTTCTTCTTCTTTTTTATCATCTTCTTCTGATCTTTCCTCTTCCAAACTCGCTTTTTTGCCTTCAAGTAGCGATAAGAAATTGGAAGATGAATTGCTTCAGAATTTGGGCCCTTCTCTTTCTTTCTGTCTTCCTGTCGGGACTTATGCAGCTCAGTCATGGCCAGGCCATGGCGCCAGCGCCGGCAGCAGAACCTCCGATGAGCAACGACTGCAAGACTATTGAACAAGGAGTTGCATATGTGCTCATGATTGTTGCTCTTCTTGTTACTTATCTCACCCACTGATTAATGGTTTTATTTTTCAATTATGTAATTCATTTTATTGCTGTCAATTATTTAAGGGAAATGTTTTCCCCGTCTTCTTTTCTTTTTCTTCTGATGAAGAGACCATATTTTATTCTTTTACTCATATTAATAAATTGTTCATTTCTTCATTTTTTTTATTTTGTTTACATCTATTGATCTGTTTTCCGTTCCTTTATTAAAAGGGTAAATATTAATATCTCGTGTAATTGATATTTATAGCAAATTATTTGGTACATCAACACTTACCCAACTCCCCAAGTTTACTTATCATGAATGAAGGCTGAGAACAATTTGATAGAGAGCTGATTTGATCCGAACTCAAATTTGACTTAAAATCATTTAATCTGATATTTAAACGAGTTAAGTAACATTTGGCCCATAGACTAAGCACCACATAGCCTAAAATTGAGTTTTCAAATCCTCCAAGCTCAATTTCAGCATATGTTGGCAATCCACTCAAGGGATCAAACCGACCATGTGCCCACTCAAAACCATCAAAATAACCTCTCCAATCTCAGCAATTAGATCAAAATGGCAAGGAAATGTTCGGCCATCCAATTGCCATAGGGGGAGATATAGCCCCCCTAATTTAATGAAATTTCATGACACTCACTGTCAATTGGAGCCTAAGAACAAGAACAACCACCTTAGAGCATTCCCAAGCTTCTTAGATAGGATTTGAATTCCCTAATTCTCAATTTTGACTAATTAAATGAGATTAAAAATTTTGATCCAACTCCTGCTCGCTTTTAACTCAACTTGAACAAAACCCGAGTGATTCAAAATGAATATGTATTTCAAATCAAATTTGAGTCAAAATCGAGTTAATCTCAAATTAGCGAGTCAAAATTATATCAATCTCTGATTGATGGGTTAACCTGATTTGAAATTTTAATAGGTCAAACTCTTAGACTTAAATATGATCTAAAGATTAATCAAGATAACTCAAATATTTTTGAGTCGAGTCCACACTGATGAAAATTATAAAATTAATAAAATCCAAATGCTCAAATGAATTTTCATCACCACTCTTCTTTGTCTACTCAGAAATCTTTAATCAATAAAAGACCTCACAATGAATCCAATTTCACTCATCGAGATCTTGGTAAGGGATCCCATCTCTCATAGTTTCACCATACAGAGTTCAAGAAGGCATAAGCTTGATGGCTCCTCCTTCTAGATTGATCGTGCCGATCGACGTCAAGAAGAAGCCATGGGAGCAGAAGTTCCCTTTGCACAACCGTTGGCATCCTCACATACCCCCAGTCGCAGATGTGACAGAGGGAGAGGTATTTCGGGTAGAGATGATGGACTGGACCGGCGGAAGCGTGGCGGATAACGATTCTGCCATGGACATCAAATCTTTAGATCTTACCATTGTAAGTTCTGAGAAAAGCACTGCATTTATTTCGTTGCTCATGTCAATAAGCGGAAGAACTATATAAGATCTGATCGGGTAACTGGAAAGAAAGAAATTATGCATAATTTTATATGAAAAGCATAGCTGCAAACAACCATAGAATATCGATAGCTCATAGTGATTCAGAATTCTGGTATGATACATGCAGAGCAAGTAAAATTTTGTCTGTAAAGTTGGATCAAGTGGTGGATGGAGAAAAAAATTCATAAGAGAAAATAAAGAAAATATTGATAAGAAAATAAAACCAAATTTCTTCCATAAAACTATAGCTTAATGATGTGAAAATATTGAAGTTTCAAACACTAGAAGTTGGCTACTTGATAGAGAACTCTGTTGCAGCAGTGGTTCTGAATATTTTTGTCTTCGGATCATTCTTTGTTAGGGTGGAGTGCATGTTGATCAGCCTAATGCTCCATTTTCACACAATTATGATAGCAAGAAAAATACTATTTGCATCTTCAAGTCCCAAGGAATTTAAACAGGAAAAAAATAAAATGATACCAATACATAAATTATTTATATCAGTGCATACACTATAACCTAGATATCAGTAGTAACAAAGCAAAAAAATTTGGTTGAATGAGGCAATAGATGGAGAGAAAGAGCTGTCTTTCAATCGTTGCATTCCATATTTGTTTAGCAATTTAAACTCAAGTTGATCTAAGCTCTTGTACATTGATTGACCAGTTTGCTTGACTAAAATTATAGAAGGTAGTAAGCATCATGCCTAATTGACATTATAAGAATCAAGGAAATTTTTTTAAAAAGAAATGTTTTCTGATGATATGTGCTGGCTAAACAGAGCATGAAAATCTTTCTACAGACGCATTATCTTAGCGGACCTCTAAGAGTTTGAAAAGGTGGGATTCCAAAGAAACCGGTGATCTTCTTGCAAATGATCTAGGTCCTCTGAGATGAGTTATACGAACATTTGAGAGAAAATGGAGGTGGATTTTTGACAGACCACTTCCCCAGTGCAACAAAAGCTATATGGTATTTTGAAGGAATATATGCTTACTCCCCACAGATACCAGGTAGTCTTCCAAGCTCATTGTTCTGCTCTCTACTCTAAGAGTAAACAATATGCTAATGGAAATTAAGATGGATACTGACAAACTTAAATAATGCAAAGCAGTGTTCCGTGTCTAACTCACCTGTGAATTGTGGGGCCCGTCAATGAACTTCAATATTTGGAATGAAAGGGAGAAGAAGTTAGCTGAAAATGGCCCCAAATCTCTTAAGATATGTGAAGTTGTGCACCAGAGGCCACTGGCAAACCTACCAATGACAAATTGCCTCCTTGGGATGGTAAGAAGAAAATTCTTTGAAGATGATCCTAAGACCATAAAAGCAAAATTAACTGATTTGATTCTTTTTGTTTCATTATTATTCTTTTCTTCCTTTGAAACTTTTATCGTGAAGCTGAAGGTTATAAGTGAAATGTTATTAACATGGCAAAACTTTATGTTTTCTTGAGGAGCTATATATGGCATAAGAGTATCTCACCTAATCCTCCAAATTGCCATCTTCCTATGATAATAACAAAGCAAGATCGACGTTTTGATTAAATCAGCGATGAACGCTGAATTCTCATGACTCGATTTCATACGTAGTAGGTCATTCTTATTAAGTACAGATGTGCTCAAACGGTTATCTTAGAATAGATAATCACTACAGTAAAAACAAGATGTATCCGTCAAATTTCAAATTGTATGGGTGAAGCTATCAAGTTCATAATCAATATTTCTATTATATATTTTAAAAGTAATGATTTCCTTATTGGTGGAAGCAATGTTGATGTTCATTAATCAAAATATGAAGATCATTTAGCCAAATTATATACATGATAAGAAGAAAAATGAACTGATTCATTTTCTGAATACTTCAATGTCAGTCTACGCTAGGAGAGTAGAACATTGGGAGTCCAAGCTAGCAATGATCATTGTCACCAGATTAAAGTCAACTCTTGTTTCACTTCACGAAAAAACTATTCTCCACTCATTCGATCTTAATTAATCTTCCCCACACATAAAAGTCTTTCCTTTCAATGGAAGCTTTTCAACGCCATCAAATGTCATGCACCACAAGGGATTCAACCACATTGAGCCATCATGGAAGTTACCAATTTTTAGAACTCGCTTAACTATGATAAAAAGCACCAAAGACCCATGGGAGCTACAAATCACATGAGCCATTCAAAAATTGAAGTTAGCTTAAGACCCTTCTTTGAGATAATAGATCAAAGGAAATTAAAGTTGAACCTACTAAACCAACATTTAAAGTATTCTTAATCAAAAGCTTAACCTTATGGGTGAAGAGCAACACCTAGATTTCTACACTAACATTATTTGACCCTAATGTGAGACTAAACTTAATTGACTCTCTTGTGCCTTAATAGTCTACAAATCTATAGTCAAGAAAAACATCCCTAGCTATACTTTTGAGTTTTCTCTAAAAAACCTTTGTCAAACATCATTGTGTGGCTACATCCAATGTTCATTCAAGCTTATTTAAGTACTTCTTAGTCAATATACTCCCAAATGATGGTGCAAACACACATTGTTGGTCTACCAGACCTTTGTGTTCTTCAAATCCATTTAAGTGGATAAGGATGCAGGTAAGTTGTCTCGAAGGCTAATCTTCTAACAAGATAAAAGAAATTAAATTATTCTTACTTCTCTAATTGACCATAATGAGACTAAACTTAATTGACTCTCGTGCCTTAATAGTCTACAAATCTATAGTCTTGAAGGCAAATTATAGAGGAATTAAGTTAATGTGCCATACATTAAAATTATGGGAGAGAGTAATTGAGCATAGGTTACGATGTGATACGGTTTCTCATAATCAATTTGGTTTCATGCCGTAGATCTACTATGGATGCTATACATTTGTTAAGGGTTTGATGGAGAAGCATAGAGAAAGTAAGGAGGATCTACATATGATATTTATTGATTTAGAGAAAGCTTATGATAAAGTTTCAAGAGATGTTCTTTGGAGAGTTCTAGAATGAAATATTAGTTATATTCAAGTCATTAAGGATATGTATACTAGAGTATTGTGTCCAAACACAAGGATGATTGACAAAATATTTTCCTATTTTAGTTGGATTACATCAAGGATTAGCTTAAGGCCTTATCTTTTTACTTTAGTTATGGATGTTCTTATTAGGCATTTACAAGAAGATGTACCTTGGTGTATGCTTTTTCGATGACATAATTCTTGTTGATAAGAGAGAGGAGTCCAACGAAACTTGAATTATGGAGGTCAACTCTGAGTCAAAGGTTTTCGTTTAAGTAGATCTAAACCGAATATATGAGTGTAATTTTAGTTTTAGAAGTTGTAGTAAGTGACATTAGGTGAACAAGTCATTAATAAGAGTGAGCGTGAATATTTAGGCTTTATTGTTCAAAATGATGGTGAAATAGATGGAGATGTTACAGAATTCAAGTTGGATGGTTGAAGTGGAGGAATGCATCCGCCTATTATGTGATAGAAAAGTTTCACTTAAACTTAAGAGAAAATTTTATAAGATGGTGGTAAGACCAATGACTTATATGGTGAATGCCAAAAAAGAGAAGCATAAGACTAAGTTAAGTGTTATAGAGATGAGGATGCTTAGGTGGATGAGTGGCTTTACTCTTAGAGATAGAATGCAAAATGAGTATATTGTTGGAGTAGCTCCAAATAGATAAGATTAGGGAGTCTTAGATGGTTTGGCCATATAAAGCCTCTCAGAACATCAGTGAGAGTAGATGCATTAGATTTGCCTTATGTTAAAAAAGGTGAGGTAGACCTAAAAAAACTTGGTTAAGATGTATAAAAATGATCTTAGTATACTTGATGAGAATTTGACACATAATAGGACACAATGGAAACGAAGATTCATGTAGACCCCACCTAGTGGGATTAAGGCTTGTTGTTGTTGTTGTTATTCTTTACTCAAGTCAAATATGTAGTTGACTACTTCCTTCGATCTACATGATGAGCCATTCCTCATGCTCATTAGAGGGCCATACCTGGCTCTTTTCTTTCAACATTATCATCATAGAAAAGCTGGTGTCTGGATGATTCACTAACTCACATGTTTGATCCTTGTCCACAGCAGCAGCTACCTTCTTCACTTGACATCATTCTTGAAGTTCTCCATGAAGATCTCTAAAAGAAGCTATTAATAATTCCTATATTGTACCCAAGACCTAGCAATAATTACAATAGAGTTTATTTGTAAAAAAAGAAATATTTATGGAATCAACATTATCATACTACTTTCAATTCCATAGTCAAGCATGCGAATAAAATATCGAGCATTACAACAATCAAGTTAAGTGAATGCACTCAAAACTACAATCTTCAAGTCATTCCAACAAGGAACCCCATAGGAAATGAGCTACAAAACCAACATCGCCTTAAACAAACAAACAATGGGGATAAAAAACTAAAACACCCACAACAATTCAAATTCCACTGTCCCAAAAGAATAAGTTCAATTTTTACCATAAAAGATACAAGAGAATAAATCCAAAAACCATCACCCAAGTCTCATATAAATTCACCCTTCAACTCTAACAAATACAATTTTTGAGCTAAATTGAATTAAAATTTATACCATGATAAACCATATGAACTAACTTAAGTTGTAAATAACTAGATAAAAAGGAATCCCTTTCTCGACCATCATGATTAGCATTGCCTTAATTATAGAAATAACAAATAAAAAGAAACCAACTAATAAAAATAAAATCACTAAACTTTGCTCAAATCATTGATTTATGTAATGCTTAAGAAAATAAACATACAAATTGTCATTTAATTTTGAGCTTGAAAAAAAATTTACTCAAAATTTAGCATTTGATACTCATCAAGTAAATCAAGATATAACTTTTGTGCTACGCAAGCTAATTTAGAATCATCACAAACAATACAAAGGGATATCCCTCAATCAACTAGCAGTAGTAGACACAATCTCATTATTTAGAATAGGCTCAAGAATAAAATGTATAGAAATAGTGATAGAAGATTGGATGTGGACTCACAGGGAAGAAGAGAAACAAAAGAAAAATCTCAGAAATTGATCATAAGATTAGGGGTGTGCACTAGTTGATTTGAACTGAAAAATCGAATCGATGTTATTTACTCGGTTTGGTTTAATTTGCAAACTTTTTAGATTGTAAACACTAAGTTATTTGATTTTTGGTTCAATTTTAAAATAAAAAGATCAACTAAATCAAATAAATTGAATAAACCAAAATAGTTAAGAAATTGAATATAAGTATGTAATTTTAGTTGTAAATGCTAAGAGGTCATTTGAGATTAATGTAAAAATGTTGATAAAATTGCGGGCTGTGTTAACTAAAGAAAAACAAACATTTCAAGCTCGATATAAATAGTGAACATAATCATTTGTTCGATCGTGTTCTAGCTGAGAAATAAAAAATTATATTATATTATATTATTATTATTATTATTATTATTATTTATTACTATTATTTTTATTTATTACTATTATTTATTATTATTATTATTATTATTATTATTATATATATACATACAACACATTTACATATCACAAATGCATGAACAGTAGTTAAAACTTTTGTTAAGATAACATGAATCCTCATATAAGTGTCAAATTTGTTGTAATATGCTCGTTTAGTTATGTTGCTGCTGCTCGTTTACACCCCTATTTGAGATCACTTTTGTTTTTTATTTGTTGTTTCCTGTTTTCATTTTGCTTTGTATATACTTTGTTTCAAAGAAAAATATATTTTATGGTAATGATTATTTTTAAAAACACTCAAAATACCTAAAAGCTATTTTGAGTATTTTTAAAACTAATGTTATTTATTTTTGAAAATAAAAGATAAAAATAATTAAAAACATATTAAACAAATATATTTTTAAAAATAGTATAAAAATAAAAACAAAAAAAATACAAAACAAAATTGGCTATTTGTATAAATCAATAGATTTTTATTTGTCTAAGACATTTTTAATACATCGAATTTATTAGATTGTGTTTTAATTAATTAGTTCATAAAAAAATGCAAAATTTTATTTTTGAAATGCTATTCGATTTAATCAAAAACTAAAACAAATAATATTTTGATTGTATATATTGTTTGGACAGTTGAATTTTTTTAAGCTATTCAGTTCAGTTTATTTGATTTGACACCCCTATATAAGATAATGAAATAAGATCAAATCATACACATTGAACTCTAAATTAATATTTCTAAAAAAAATCTCTAAATTAACACCATAAATTTTTAGAATTTGCAATTTATAAGTGTTAGTTCAGGATTTTGCAAAATTTTAAATGGTCTTAACTTCTTGCAAACAATATCTTAAATGTTACCAATAAAAAAAAATTTAGAGTTAAATGCACCATTACTTTATCACTACATTTAAGTTCTATGTACTTCTTATTCATATCAGTAAAAAGTTTATAATGAACAATTGTCAACCATCTTCACCCTTGTTCTAATTCTTAAGTGAGGAATTTACACTAAGAGTAACATCTGTTTCAAAACTGATAAACTCACAACCAATAATAGCACCATGGGATCACAAGTGTACATTTGTTGTAGGAGAGGAATGACTACTCTTCTATATTTCATGCAAGTTTCATAATGGTCTAGTATATTTGTCTTTCTTCATTAGCTCAACAGCTAACATTATGCTGACTCAATGGCATTGATTATAAACTAAAATAAACTAAAATGATAAAGCACAAACACTCTGCATTCAACTTCATGAAAACTCTGCATGTCACAACTATATCTGACCAGACTTCGGCTTCGTATCAAATTATTCATAGCACACATAAAATCTTAATCTTACAATATGATGTGAACCGTTACACTCAATTTCATTTGGATTGCTTCAAGAAAGATGCATTATAAGAATCACATGCATCGATCAAATCAGCAGGTTCATTATTCCTGTGAATTGTAGATTAAGGAAGGAACAACTGAATGGGAGAAGATTGCAAATGAGGCCACAAGAACAATCCCCGGAAGGGAAAACGGAGGAAATTGTGACATCAAAAATCTAAGTAGAGGATCAAAAATATATCTTCAAGTTTTTGTGGAAGGTGCAAACCTCAGTACAGGTGATATGCACTTCTCTCAAGGTGATGGTGAAGTTTCATTTTGTGGAGCAATAGAAATGAGTGGATTCCTAGAACTCAAGTAAGTATAGTACCTCTTGATTAAATATAGGTAATGTATTTTCCCGCCTTTAAGCTTTAAATATGATGGGAGAACAAATAAATTCAGCCAACTAATTTGTTATCATATCTAAATTATTACATACACTAACAGTTTATAGTAAAAAGTAGCAATACTTCTTAGATAAATTTTTTAATTTAAGTATGTTTAAAACTTAATTAGATTAAGTATCCGTAAAAAAATTTAAATATAGATTACGCCCAATAAGTGGGCGATTGGCCGGCCACCTCACCGCCGAGGCCGTACTTATCTACGACCGCTACACTTAAGCAATCGCCGATAATCGCTGGCATACAAGGTACACATTAACTCCGACCGATTAAGCGCCCGATAAGTGAATTTTCTAATTTTTTAAAAAACAAGTTGTCTTTTTTTTACGATGTACAGGAAATGCAAACAGATGTAACATATCTATGTAATAGCAGTGAACAAATGATACTAGAAAATACAAATAGTTCAAACAGCTACAAATGTACTAGTAATCCAACGATACAAAAAAATTTCATCCAAAAGCCAAAAATAAACTATCGCAGCAACAACTATACAAAACAAGTACAAAACAAATACACCTCTAAACACTATCGTCGACGATGCCGTCTATAGGCTATCGCAGTACTACCTGGAGTATAGTGCTCAGGCGGCTGCAACGTTAAGCGACAATTCTTGTCCAACACTTGCACCTCATTTGCGTTAATATTGACAGGCTGTGGGAAATGTCTTGCCTCCCGCTCAAATTTGCTTAGGACTGTTTGGGTTCGCGGTGAGAAGGTGAATTCGTCTAAATCAACTGAACTTGCCCGCTTATAGAATAGACTCACGATGTTATAGTAAACTGCTGCTATCAATGCTTGAATTGGCAGTCCCCGTGCACGTTTAAGTACACCATTAAAGCATTTTGATGTATTCGTGGTCATGGTACCGTAATGCTTCCCACCATCATGAATCAATGTCCACTTCTCCACATCACGTTCTACCAACCACTGATATGCTTCCGGTTTAATTTTTTTTATGTCAGCCATGTTGCGATTAAATATGTTGATTTCATCGGTGCTGCCTACCAAGTACATTTTTTTGCACATAAACTCAACATCCGCAATACCCATTCTCCTCACTGCCTTCTTAAAGTTTTCCCTTAGATGTCGCAAGCAATGACAATGTGCGGCCCATGAAAATACATCGCGCACCCACGAACCAATCCTGAATGTTTATCCGAGATTACACATAAATCGCCCCTCGATGAAACAGTTGGCAGCAGTTGTTGTAGGCACATAATGAACCAGAGCCAGGATTCGTTGTTCTCAGATTCGACCACTGCAAAAGCAAGGGGAAATAGACCGTTATTTGCATCAATACAAATGGCTGTGAGCAACGTACCCCGATACTTGCCCAAAAGGAACGTCCCGTCCATGCTGAGAACAGGTCGACAAAATCCCCAACCAGTAATAGATGGTCCAAAAGCTCAGAACAGTCTCAGAAACCTGCATGTATCTGATGACATAATTCTGTAAACAGTACCGGGCAACGCAGAGCATAATGAATCCATAAACAATGCTAGGGAGCGATATGACTCCTCCCAACTGCCAAATATTGCTCTGATACTCTTACGTCTCGCATCCCAGGCCTTCATGTAAGAGACCTTGATGTTAAATTTCGATTCCATCCTTCTTATGATCTCTCTGGGTTTCAGGTCGATTTGAAATCACATCACTGGCATTATGAAGTAACTAATAAACTTAGAAGTGCATTGGCGATGTCCTGAACCACTGATGGTAGAAACGCATGTGTGCGATGAACCTAAAGTTGATAACCTCCAGGCGCCTCCCAACCTCTTGCTTCTGCTACAGTGCATGCGCCATTGGCAAGGTCTACTAGAGCTGCGATGCTGCCCACATATAACAGTAAAATTCTTCTGATTGGATGTCACGATAACGAACTGGACATTATTATGAATGGACCAGCCAGTTACTGCAAACTGAAGATCCTTCTTATTTGAGAAACACATACCTTCATATAACTCTACTGGAACTTCGACATCATCTGAAAAACCTGAGATATCAGATGGACCATCAAACACAATATCCGCATCCCTCTTTTCGTGGTCCGACATGACGAACATACTCATTAGTGGAATTCATTATCGATCCGTAGAATTCGAATAGAATGACTCAATAAGATCATGACCGAATCGCCGTCGCATAAAACGCCGCACAAACAATGATTCATCGATCATCATTATCGGATGCGTGCGATTCACTATTCATCGTTTCATACTCATCATCAGGTAATTGTCTAGATGAACTAGGTTGATCATGCAGTTGCGCTTGAATAGGCATCTCAGTTCTGCATTTAAACATATATGATCTTCCTAAAAAAATAGAAGATACCATACACTAAACAAAAATAAAAAACACCAACAGTGATGTCGAGATGAAAGCTTACACTATCTCCTCGCTCATGATAGTCTTGTGATTCGCGGCCAACAACTTCGTGAGCATAACCGGAGTGTACATTCGAAAGATAATATGTCGTTTCGGTGCGTGCGTATGGGTTTTATTTTCACGCATGAATCAATGTTTGGCGGAAGCTTCGTCAATACAAGATCGTATTATCATCATCATCAACGATAAGCTATGTATCCCGCCTCAAAAAAGCGACATGTAATCTCCACTGCGAAGTTATCAACGTCATAACGCAGAGTCCTGAGCACTTTTAGTTTTAAATCTCCTAAGCTTGTATGACGCGACACTCGCATGGGGCGATTTTTTCCACCATCATAACTTGGAATGAACTGACCATCAACGATTAGTTGCCCGTCATAGAACAGAATTAAGGAAACGAGATCCTGACTCATTCTGCTATTAGCTCAGCAACCAATGTTGTAACAAAACTTAACAATACACTCAAAATCCGTTACAAAAATACATATTATTCACTTAACAATTAAGCAACGCAAAAAATGACCTACCAAATTACCTAATACCAGTATATCGTATACCCTAACCACGATAAATTTTAGGATAATTACTATGAAAAACATGAAAAACTTCCATCTACATTATTGCTAATTCAAATAAGCAATGAATCAAAAAAAAAACTTACTTACGAGCGAAATGTGCGATCTCGACAGCGACCAGACTTACGACCGAACCGAATCTCGTTTGGTGGAGCCGGCCAAAGTTAGGAATGCCAATGGTGGAGCCGGGGAAACTAACCAATGACAATGGTGGAGCCGACGGCGATGGGGCCTCGTGCGTACGGGGGAGAACGAAGGAGCGACCGAGAGCAAAAGAAAAAGAAACAGAAAGTTATCGGGCTTGGGTCCCGTATTTAAAATGCGCCAGTCGCCCACTTATCGGGCGGCGATCTCGCCAATAAGTGGCGATCGGTCGCCACCTCGGCGATGAGCGCCAAAACTTATCGCATCGTATAAAGTTAAATTTTTTTTTATGAATGCTTAATCTGTTAATTATTAATTAAAAGATACTTAATTTAAAAATTTACTCTACTTCTTATTGCAATATTATTGTTATATTATCTCAAGATTGAGATATTCTACTTTATTGTACTTTTCTTTATTGTCATCTTCTCCTACCCATATAGGCACATATATGCATGTACTATAAATAAAATTCAGTAAAAATATAGTCCTTTCAAATTCTCTCTCTATCTCTTTCTAAAGAAAAAATTATGAGCAGTATTCGGACCGTCTGGATTGTTTTGTACACATTATATATGGTTGTGTATACGGACGAGTACACAATAGCTGTGTACACAGATTTGTTGTGTATTCACCCGTGTACATACTGTGCACAATAATTCCGACGATCTAAGTGCCACACGTAATAATTCCTCCTCTTTCTAACATGTTATTAGAGCCATCAAGTTCAATTCTCAGCCCATCCATTCATTCATTCGCTCACAATCCACTGTTGATCGCTCTAGCGTCCACCAAGCTTATGCTTATACTCTTGTTTGTCTATATAATCTTCACTATTTCCACAACCACATGATTCATCCTCCAATTACATCCGCAATCAAGCCCTCACCCCTCCAATCTTCCCTCATGCATATGCCCATCTCTTGCATCGTAGTATCGATTCCACAACCGCTTGAGTCCATGCAATCGTGCACGTTCATTACAAATCTCCATGTTGAATTAGCCATTTATTTAATGTTTTTGCTCGGCATCACACGACCATATATGCCTTCTTTGCCCTCACTCATGTGACTTGAGATCGCCAATCAAGCCACTTGCAAGACGCCACATGCAATGACATGGCCAACCTCCAAAACTAGTCCACCTTTCTCTCCTGTTTTTATACCTTTCACGTCTCGTCCAGTTACCCTAAGGCTCTTGGCCTCTATTTTCTCAGAAGATTTGTTCACCTCTGCAAGTTACTGATGTTCTCCAATGGCGACTGCACCTTCGTTCTTAACTACGCAGACCCTCTTTATCAATACTGTTCCTCTACACTCTCTGCGATAAGATTCTTTTATGTGCTTTCTATGACATAAATCTCATGCTGATTCATTGTGTCATATCATGTATCAGTTGTACTCCTATATGGTGACACTCACAACTGTAAGGCAACAAAACTTTCGACTAAATCATCTTTAGTCACCAATGTGTTCTAACTGATGTTGAGAAAATATGCCCTAGCTCCTATTTCGTTTTATTTTTCTTTCAGGTGCGAGATCATAAGGGGCGGGATGAAGGAATACCTGACACCGATGGGGCCAACGGCGCTGCACGTGAACCCCATCTTCGAGATCGGACCAGTGGAGCCTCGATTCTCAGAATGGCTGGTTTTCGAGGGCATCAGCGTGGACGAGAGCGGGCGGCAGCATTTCATGGACGCCACAGTGGCCTACAAACGCGCCGTGCTGAATGCCATTGACTACCTCTCCAAGTTCGGCTACTCCAAGGAGCAGGCTTACCTCCTCCTCTCTTGCTGCCCCTGTGAAGGCCGTATCTCCGGCATCGTCGACATTCCCAATGCCGTCGCCACCTTAGCTATCCCGCTCGCCATTTTCGACCAGGTGAACCCTTGGGCTCCTTCCTCTTCAAGTCAAGTTTTCTGCTGAATTTTCTTGCATATTTATTTTTTGGGGATTTATATACATATCACACAATTCTTATGAATTTACATATCAAACAACTAAATTTATATATTTACTTATCTAACATTTTCCTATGTTTAAAAAGATGCATTTCACTTTTAAAAAGTGATAAAGTAATATTTTTGATGTGATATTGAAGATTAGAGTGTTATATATATATATATATATATATATATATATATATATATATATATATATAAAATTTGAAGTTTATGTATTAGATATGTAAATACATAAAAATTATATGATATATATGTAAATCCCCCATTTTTTTGGGGGATTTATATACATATCACACAATTTTTAATATTATATTTAAAATATAATTATCATTAATTTTATAAAATACAATATATATTTTCATTCATAAAATATTATATATATAAATCCTAAAAATTATATAATATATATAAATCTTCTTTAAAAAATAAAAAAATTTATATTTTCAACCATTGTTTTAAATAAAAAAAAGGCTATGGATAAACTGTGATCATTTTTTACTAGAATAGAAACAATAAAAAAATATCTAAAATGAAACCCTCTTATTTTGGTCGCTTGTTTTCATAAAATTTATGAAAAGTATAATTTGTTTTACTATTTTGATATAAAAAACAATAAAGATTATTTATAGAATTGATAAAAAAATATTAAGATAAATCTTAAATTTTTACATTTATTTTAGATGAATATGATATTAATTGCTTACATATCATAATTATTGTGCTAGAAAAGCAGTCGGTATAGTAAAACTTTACGCTTGTGAAATCCAAAGACACATACATGTATTTAAAGAGAAGAAAACTCAGAATTTTATGTGGAAAATCAAAATAAGGAAAAAATCAATCCCAGCCAAGAAAAGCTTCTACTATATTTATTTTGGAGTACAAGTTTTCTCGATAACGGATTACATAATTGTATATGAGAAGGCGACAATGGAATCCCAAAATCGACAACAACCCATAATAGTCGTCGGTAGTTGTAGGTAGCGAGATGATGAACAATGGGGAACATCCACTGACGATGAATGTCGTCATGATGGAGATCGACGAAGATTGACGACGGCGAGTATCAGCGGTGGCGGCTAACGGCGGCGGCTGGCGGCAGTGGTTGGTAACCAACGAGGGTGGTCGACGACTGTCGAGTGGTGGCACGATTATGCCTGGAGGATTTTCAAGCTTTAAAGCTCTCTCATCTCTCTTGCTTGGCCTCCCCTCATATGAGGAATGATGAGTTATTTATAGATTGGAGGAGTGACATCTCTATAAATACATACAAAATTCGAACCACTCCACTTCATCGGACGGCTCAAAATGATTCCTTTGATCAGTTGATGTATTTTAAGATCTTGGGCTTGTTAGATCCGGCTCGTCGAGACGCTCGATTTGACTATAAACACTCCATGTTTAAGAGTCGATTGATAATAAGCGCTTGATCTCGGTTAGTCTTGATAATCGAGTGCTGACATCAAGATTGCTTTCGACTAGTAGAATTTTCAAGGTCATATCGGTTCCTATTTTTGGATGATATTATCTCAATCATCCAAAATATATATGTCGAATACTTGAAAATAGCGATTCTTCAATGAAATTTGTCCATTAACTATACATTTTGAGAGAACATATCTTCATGAGCACATGATTATGATCACTAAGTATATGGGTCACGGATGTGTACACGCGTGTAAGATTTCGGGTTATGGATTCATCTCAGGCTTACGGGCAGGCGCTCTGGCCTCATACCCGGATGGGCAGTGGAAAGGGTTCGGCCGGTTTTCGACAATGGGGTTGAACGGTCGTACCGCAGGAGGTGCAACATTTCGCCACGACGGGTTGCGCTGAGTCCAAGAAGACGAGGGTCTCGGCTGGCGGTCGTGGGTCGGGTCGTGGGCGCGGGCCGCAATGCGCTGAAACGACGAGCCGGTGCGCGCTGGTCGAGTTGGTCGCTGAGCGGGCTTAAATGGCCCGCGTATGGTCGCACGGTTCTTGTTCGCGTCGGAGTTGAGCTAGGGTCGGCACGGCGGGTCGAACGAGGGTCGACGGAAGCGGCGGGCTACGCCATGGCGATGTGTGCTGGTCCCGTCATGAAAGCAAAACTACCGCTTTTGACCGTTCGCCGTTTTGAGCGCTTTTAGCGATGTTTGCTTTTGCCTATGGGGTCTATAACACCGCCGACTATCGCCGCAATTTTCTAGTCACCATTATCACACCGGTCATCCGACTATCGGCGTCCCGCTGACATCATCGCGCATGGCCGACCACGCTGGTTGCCAACTAATAATGGCCATCAGCGCTGATTACTATCGGCTTCACCGCTGCCATCATCATAATCTGGTCACCACCATCATCGCGCCATCCCGCTGATTACTGACGCGCGCCATGCCGACTACGTTACTACGCCATTGACACCCGTCGCTAACCACTGCCCGGCCATCGCCGCTGACATCATCAGTCATCTCCGCCGGTCATCACTATCGTTGCCGGTCATCTCGCTGATTATCGACGCTACCATCGCCGTTATCATCGCTGCCGGTTATCGTCGATCATCACCTCAAACCGGTGGTTCGACAAGTGCTGACGCTTTCGAGGGAAAATCAGACCGACGATGTAGCCTTTTGATCGCTTCCAAACCCGGTGTTCGACGCGTGCGTTCTTCGAGAAACCGAGCTCACCGTATGAACTACAGCCTTGATCGCCCAAACCCGGCCGGTCCGACAATGGCGTAACGCCTCTTTCGAGAGAAAATCGAGCTCGCCAGATGAACTACGGTCTTGATCGCCTCAAACCCGATCGGTCCGAAGGCGGTAATCAACGCCGAGGGAAAACCGGAGCTCGCCAGATGAGCTACGCCTTGATCACCTCCAAACCCGGCCGGTCCGACAAGGCGCCAACACCTCTTTCGAGAGAAAACGGAGCTCGCCAGTATGAACTACGGGCCTTGATCGCCCAAACCCGGCCGGTCCGAGCAAGTGGCGCCAACGCTTCTTTCAAGGGAAAATCGAGCCTCGCCAGATGAACTACGGTCTTGATCGCCTCCAAATTCGGTGGTCCGACAAGCGGTGCAACGCCTTCGAGGGAAAATGAGCCTCCAGATGAACGGGCCTTGATCGTCTCCGAACGACCCTCACTCAAGAAGAAGAGAAGCACTAGAGCATAGAAGAAGTGTGCCTTCTCCATTGACCATAGGGGGATTTTTATAGACCCCTTATAGGGGCAAAAGGGTAAAAATTCATCAAAAATCGCCCAAAATCGCCAAAAACCGCCCAAAACCGTAAAAAAATCGCTTTTGTTTTACAGCGCTGCACACACCAACTATTCCCAATACCGTCGCCACCATTGCTATCCCCACCGCCATTTTCAGTGTCTATTCTTCATCTCTCCCAGCTCAATCTCTACCCTCTTCCCGCTCGCATGAATATTTAATATAGTCCGGATTTACATTCATAGAAAATATTTACATATCTAATATTTAAACTTTAACATTTACTGATATAATATTAAAATTTTTAATATCATTAATATTAAATTATTTTAAATTAAAATATATCTTTTCATAAATATATTTTAAAATAATTAGATATTAAAATATTATATATATAAATATCAAATTTTAAATATTAAATAAATAAATAAGATATATATAAATCCCCAATTTATTTATATAATATAGGCTATTTATGAGCAGCATAATATTCATCACATAGAACTTTATGGAATATTTTCTCCTTATTTTTTTATAAGTTAATTATCCTGCTGCAATGTGTGATGTAATATCTAATGAATAATATGTTATTCAACCTTTGTTGACATGAGGTCACAAATATAATATATTTAAAAATTGTAATTATCTTAATAAAAAATAATAATTTTTATCACAAAAATAGTGAAGTATAACAAAAGGGGCATCCATTTATGATAATTTTTTGAAATGATAATTATAAAATTATTGTAAGAAAAATAATTATTTTGAAAAAAAAAATTTGTTCACATTTTTTTTAATAAATTAGTAATTTTTTGACAATCATGATAATAATTGTGATTCTCAAAAAAATTATATATATATATATATATATATATATATATATATATATATATATATATATATATATATATATATATATATATATATATATATATATATATATATGAGTTAGAAAATAATAATTTTTGGTATTATTATTCAATCATTGCACAGGATATTCGGCCAAAAACAGGGAGGGTGCCAATGGGACCAAGAGTTGTGAAGAAGTTGCCGGATGTTATTCGATGCTCTTATGATGGAGACCTTCCAATAACTCAAAACCTAAGCCAGAGTAAAGAAAAATAATAATAATAAAGGCAATTATGTATTTTTTTTTATAATTATGCTGATCAAATAAAGTGAACTTTGCTTTGTGAAGTGATGTTTATATATCACTTGTTTGTGCTGTGAAAAAAAATGGAAGTGAACTGTTGTTATTGTATGGTATCAATAATAAACCTTTAATTGGTGTCATATTTTATTATGAAACTGAGAGATCATTTAAAGTAATTATAGTTGTTGCATGCTAGAAAATCAGTTATGGTAGAGTGAAAGTTTACGCCTTAGCCTTGTTGTGAAATCCAACACACACAAGTGAAGAAAAGTGAACGAAAAAATTGAATTTTATGTGAAAAATCTCGAAAAGTGGGAAAAATCACTCAAGATAAAATCTTCCAATATGTAGTACAAGTTTTTTCGATACGAGATTACAGAATTGTATATGAGAAGGGCTAACAATGTGAATCTCAAAATCAGGCAACAACAGCCATATAATAATGGTGAACAACGGGGATCAACAACGGCAAGGATCAACGTATGGCACGCGGAGATCGGCGGTGTGGTGTCAGAGGAAAGCGATTATGCTTGGAGGATCTTCAAGCTTTAGAGCTATCTCTTCTCTCTTTCCTGGGCCTCCTCTCATGTAAAGAATGAGGGGCTATTTATAGATTGGAGGAGTAGTGTTTCTGTAAATACATGCAAAACCCGTATCACTCCACTCCATCAGACGGCTCATGATGATTCCCTTGATCATATGATGTATTTTGTGTATTTGAATGCTCAAATGAAGTCGGAATTATGAGATCTTGGGCTTGTTTGATCCCCATCAGACGCTGATTGACTATAAACACTCCATGTTTGAAAGCTATTTAGGGATTTAACCGATATCCCAAAGTTTCCAATGATATTTTAAGTGCTTGATCTCGACAAATTTTAACTTCGGATCAGCTTGCTTTTAACATCAAGATTTATGCTTCAACTAGTAGTATTTTAAGTGTCATATCAGTTGCCCCCCTATTTTTGGATGACATTATCTCAATCATCCAAAAATATATATGTCAAATACTTGAAAATAACAAATTCTTCAATAAAATTTGCGGGTCCATTAACCATACATTTTGAAAGAACAGATCTTCATGGGAGCACAAGATTATGATCACGAAAGCGGGTGCAGGGCCGCGGATGTGTGCAAGTACACGCGGGTGCAAGATTTCGGGGTTATGGACCCATCCGGACATTTACGGCGCCAGAAGCGCCTGCTCACGGCGCCTGGCTGCCGCTTCCGCCACTGCTATGATGAACCACGAGCGGGCAAGGCCGACCGGATGGGTCGCGAATGCGCTGCCGGTCGTATGGGATGCACGGGTCAATGGAGGAACGCCCTTCGACCGGGTTTAGGAGATGATCACGATAACCGACGATGACGGCATGAGCCTCGGTAATGCGGGATGATGGGCGAATGGTGGTGACAGCGGAGATGGCGATGATCAAGCGACCGAAGATGACCGGCTGGCGGCCTACGGATGATAGTTGAAGTACCACGGTGCAGAAGAACGATATGGCTACGCGATTGGCGTCAGTAGTTAGCGGGATGACCGGCTACGATGATTTTGACTATCGAGGTTGTTTGTGGTGATGGCTTATGAAGATGTGAATTGACCCGAGATTTTGACCTATCTGAGGTTGTATCGAGCGTGACTACGACGTATGTATGTAAGAGGTCAAATTGAATCCGTTGAGGATTTTTGACCTATCCGAGGTTGTTTATCGAGTGTTACGGCGACGTTAACCAGTGTATGGAAGAGGTTGAATTGAATCCGCTGAGGATTTTTGACCTATCCGAGGTTGTTTGTCAGAGTGTGACTCAATGACGCTAACCTGTATGGAAGAGGTTGAATTGAATCACGAGGCTTTTGACCTATCAAGGTTGTTTGTCGAGTGTGACTTCGACGTTAACGTATGGAAGAGGTCAATTGAATCGCGAATTTTTGACATATCAGGTTATTTGTCGAGTGTTACCGATGTTAACCTGTATGGAAGAGGTCGCGGATGTCTACCAAAGACTTTTGACTTAGTGGTACCAAAGTGTTACTTGACTTCTTACCTGTATGGAAGAGGTCCGATCAAGTCCCCTTGGGATTGATCATGCCTGATTGAGATACAACGTGAGTTGTATATTTCTCAAGTTGGAGGATTAAGTGAAGAAGAAACAAGCTTGTAAGAAAAAAGCCATAAACTCATTACTTTGATAATGTTGGTGATACAATATTATCACAAGATAACATAACAAAAGACTAGATACATTTTAGAAAGAGTTAACAAAAGACAAGTGGAGAGGAAAAGATAAACAAGGTAAATTAAAAACTACAATATTTATGCACCAAGGATTACATATAACACTTTTCAGAGACCCTCCATGTTTCAAGTTTTAGGGAAGATTTTTCCTGGATCTTTGGTCATACGGTGGTCATTTGATAATGGGGAGCAAGTCTTTACAAAACCCTCTGAGGTACTTCTTTATCTTGAAGATTAAAATTCTCGATGTTGAAGGTCACCGAAGGGCGTGGTTGAGCTTGTCTGAGGTAACATGATTGTGCTATTTATTGGTTTCCATAAACCACTCCAACCCCAATGGGAGTTTGAAATTTCATCTTAATATGAGGTACCGATGTGACAGCTCCGAAGATTGATTGGAGTGGTCTTCCAAAGATAGTGTTGTATACTGAATTTGACTTGACCACTATGAATTGAACTGAGTGAGTGACTTGTTGAGAAATTCTCCAAGAACAACGGGAAGGGTGATTGCCCCCTCCACTCTTACAGGGCGATTATCAAACCCATATAACGATCCTGCAGCGGGTTGAAGTTTTTCCTTAACCAGACTCATGCTAAGAAAGGTGGAGTAAAATAAAACATCAACGGAACTTCCATTATCAATCAAAATTCTTTTAGCAACATAACATGGGTCACCAATCCCCGCACTGATGATAAGAGGATCTTGATGCGGAACTTGGACTCCTTCCAAGTCTTAGTCATTAAAAGTGATGAGATGATTAATACAAGATTTTTTTAACTCCGATTATTCAAAGGTATGAAGAAGATTGAGATAGTAGTGGCCCACTTGTAATCGTTTCAATTTCTCCAACTATTTGGCATATATTATGTTATTTTTGTGATGATTGTCCTAGTTGCCCCCCAGTTGGAGTTATGTTTGCTTGAGCTGGTTGGTTTTGCACAAATTGACGTAGATATCCCTGTTGAATGAGCCTCTCAATTTCTTCTTTAAGTTGTTTACACGCCTCAGAAGTATGTCCACTTGATGGATGGAAGTGACAATATTTCTCCTGATTTCCTAAATTTGGTTTTAGTGGATGTGGCTACTTGATGGTCTCTTCATCTTGAATAGACAACAAGACGTTAACACGAGATGTGTTCAGCGGCGTGTATTCTACGGTTCGGCTGCTTGATGCGTAGGGAGATCATGACTGCCTTGTTGCTTCTTTTGATGAGATTATTGATCTGTGTTTCCTAGAGCACTCTTACGTTTTCCTGTGGATTGTTCAAATTATTTTCGATGAGCATTAATAGCCTCATCAGCATAAATTTGCGCTTCCACACGGTGAACCAAGTCAACATATGAGTGGACCGTATCTCCCATTAGTGACGAGCAGAAAGGCCCTGGACGGAGCCCTCCAAGGAAAACTCCTCTTAATAGTTCAGGGTTTACTCCAGGTATTTGGCGAGCTTCTAAGGAGAACCTCTGGAAGAATTCCTTAAGTGATTTGCCCTCATTTTGACGAATGTCGGAGAGATGTGAGGAATCTTTAATGATCCTCCGGTTTGCAATGAATTGTTCCACAAAAATCTTGGCGAGTTCGCCAAAGGTACGGATGGATCCCCTTGGAAGGGAGTAGAACCAAGTGTGAGCTTTCCCCCTGAGGGTAACGGGAAAGACCTGACAAAGCAGTGTGTCAGGAGCTCATTGGATATGCATGATAGTCTTGTAATGGTCGATGTGTTCATGTGGGTCAGTCTCCCCATCATAGGAATCAATGCTCAGAAGCTTGAAACCCACGGGAATAGGATGTTGAAGAATAGCTTCAGCTAAAGGTGAGGATTCCTCATAGTCGCGGTGAGGGAGAAGATGATTTTTGTCTTGAAGATAAAATTCGTCTTGCATTAAGCGTCGTAATTCTGCATGTATAACATGACCAGTGGGGTCAACAGGACAAGAATGTGTCAAGCTACTAACAATAAATGGTGGATTAGCAGTCGGTTGAGCTGCATGTGATGGATGAGAACTAGCGCGGTCAGAGATCATCCCGCCTCTACTGAGGAACTGTCGGAGATTAGCATTTTGACCTCCCACGCTAACGATCGATCTTGGGGAGATGTGTCGCAGTGTGTTGTGTTCTCGCCAAAGTCGAATCATCTCATTTTGAGCTCTTTTGACCCATCTTCTAAAGAGATTCTGCCTCGCCGCCATTCATGTGGGGAGTGAGGCAAAAGCTGCCCTTGGTTGATTGGTTGAGAGGACGGAGTTGGAGCGGAGGAGAGCCACAGTATTGCACCTATTGGCCATAACGGGGTGTTCACAGAAATTGTGATTGAAGGGTTCGATTCCCACAGACGGCGAGAAACTGTTGCGTGCTAGAAAACCAGTTGTAGTAGAGTGAAAGTTTACGCCTTAGCCTTATTGTGAAATCCAAAGACATAATATTTAAAGACGAACAAGAAAACTGGAATTTACATGAAAAATCTAAAAGAGGGAAAACCACGGCCTAGTAAAAAATCTTCCAATATGTATTTGTTTTGAGTACAAGTTTTCCGATCACGGATTACAAAATTGTATAGAGAAGACGACAATGTGAATTCCAAAATCGCAACAAGACCATATAGTAATGGTGAAGTGGGGATCAATGGCAGGATCGGATGGCGATCGGCGGCGGCTGCGGTGGTTGACAACCAACGGTGGTCACGACAGTGGGTAGACATTATGCTTGGAGGATCTTCAAGCTTTAGAGCTCTCTCCTCTCTCTTGCCTGGGTCCCTCTCTTGTGAAGAATGAGGGGTTATTTATAGATTGAAGGAGTGGTGTTTCTGTAAATACATGCAAAACCCGTACCACTCCACTCCATCGGATGGCTCATGATGATTCCCTTGATCATATGATGTATTTTGTGTATTTGAATGCTCAAATGAAGTCGGAATTATGAGATCTTGGGCTTGTTAAATCCGGCTCGTCGAGACGCTCGATTTGACTATAAACACTCCATGTTTGAAAGCTATTTATGGATTTAACTGATATCACAAAGTTTCCAATGATCTTTTAAGTGCTTGATCTCGACAAGTTTCAACTTCGGATCAGCTTGCTTTTAACATCAAGATTTGTGCTTCGACTAGTAGTATTTTAAGTGTCATATCAATAATAATTTATAAAAATTATTAAGATATAAATTTTCTAGAAGGTACTGTGAATATTATATTTTTTATTATAAACATTAAATTTTAGCTTTTTTGTAACTATATATCTTATTACAACATATATAATGTCGTCAAGAAAAAAATCGGTCTCTCTCTCTCTCTCTATATATATATATATATATATATATATATATAAAATTAAAATCCTAAGTCTTCACTATATAACTTTTCTTCTAATATAGTGATGTTTCTTCTCTCGCCTCATAATTTTTCTCATCATATATTTTCTATATAAATATGTATACGATTCTCTTTGCTTTTGATATTCACCACTTCTATTTCATCATAAGTTCTGAATGTAATATTACAGAAATCTCTTTTTTCTTTCTTTCTATTAAAAAAAATGTAAAAAAAAAAATCCAAAATTGAGATCACAATTAAACATCTAAATTGCCAAAACCAATGAACCGCAAACTGAAACTTTCCTGACATGATCTAAACCAAATCTCGTTTTTAAATCATTACCATGAACATCAAAAGATCCCCACTATTCTATCTACAGTCCTGCCGGTCTAAACTCGAAAATTCATGAGCTTTCAAACATGAAGAAAGAAAAACTCCTAAATCCCCAAAGCTTCTTCAACATTCAAATCAATGCCAATTCCTCGATGGAGTCGACTGTTGCCTGGGTTCATCGAACCAACCCTCTCCCCCCCCATCGCTTCTCGCCAACCTGCACCTTGCCTGCCATCACTGGTTCATTATTCTCTTTGGCATGAGAGCTCCCATGCCTTGCCGCTCTTATCATCACCATTCTCCCCTCCCTTCAAGCTTCATAAGCTTGAGAGTTGCACCATTCAATTCATCCTCAGATTTGCGCGGACTGGAACTTCCATAGGACATGACTGTTCCACGATGAACCAGACCTCGAGCCCTTCCCGATGGAAGATTAGTCCACTACCAAAAGCAAACGGTTTCAGGTTGCTCAAAATATAGAATCTGTACACGCTCTTAGGGGAGGCGCTCGATGGCATGGATGGGTATCATGAAAAGTTATCGCAGGCTGTAAATCTTCTTCTTCTTTTTATGAGGCTGGATGTTCTGTTTCAACAAAAGAGAAAATATTGGTATTGATATGAGGGAAAAGAACCGTAAGCAATTGGAAAAAAGTGATTTATATTACTACTCACATGGCTAATACTTTAAAAGTTATTTGTATTACTAAATGTTGACCTTCATATATGTGTCATAAGTCAAGTCAAGCCCATAAGTCGAATTTGACGAACTTCTGATGCAATAGTGTGCAAATCGGGGCTTAAAATACACTGGACGTCATCGAAAATAATCGAAATGACCTCTGATCGATGAACAGACTTCGCCATCGCGTTCAGAACATCGAAATTAGTCAGAATATAAATGTTGCATAATCTAACGATCAATCGATTAAGCGATCGAGCTGTCAATGTGCTAATACACATATCGGAGTCGGGAAGCTGCGACTATGTCCAAACGACCTCCGTTTATAAAATTGACTGCCCCGTTAGCTTCGAAACGTTGAAAACTACTAAATGAGACCGCTCACGCCAATGACAGTTGCAAATGTTGAAGGACAAATGACAAATCGATCAAATGTGGACATCGCCGAAATCAACCCAAATGACCTTCGATCTACAAATGGACTTCCTCATTGCGTTCAGAATGTCGAAATTGGTCAAAATATAAATATTGCACAATTTGATGATCAACCGATCAAGCAATCGAGTCGTCAACACACCTACACGCATATCGAGGTCAGGAGGCGCCGACGTAAACCAAACGACCTCTGTTCATGAAATCGATTGCATCATTAGCTTCAAAATATTGAAATCTATCAAGTAAGATAGTTCACACTCAATTTGGACATGTCTGTGCGAAAATCGAGTAGTCGAAAGTGACGGCCCGCATTTTGAGCTAAAATTGACCCAATTTGACGCTGACTTGAACCAAACGATCCGACATAAATGGAATCTAAAACATCGAATAACCTAAAATTGATATATACATTAACTAAGAGTCTGTGCATAAAACTCATAATTGAGATTTAATGGTATTATTAATGCTTAAATAGCTAAGCCGATCCGACTCTTGCCTAATCTTCACGCATAACCGCTGATTGATTCTTTCATGTAGCTATCCAGCGATCCTCTTCACGACGGCCATCCGCTGATCTCCTCCTTCAACCAATCTCATTTCTTCTTCCAAACTGCTCTCCTCTCTTTGATATTTCTCAACCTAAAGGAGGAGGCTTCATGCGACACACACACTCTCTCTCATCCAAACCAAAAACGAAACCCTTCTTTCTCTCCTCTCCAATCACAAGCAAGGTAGGTCTCTTCCTCTTCCCTTCCTTTTCCTCCTCCTTCTTCATTGTTCTTCCCCTCACCTTCACAAATCTTTCCTCTTTATCTCACCTCACAAATTGAAATCCTATTTTCTCACCTCACAACCAAATTCTTTTTTTTCTTCTTTCTTCTAAATTCCCTCTTTCCAATTCCTTTGCGCAGAACCGAGAGGAACACATTAGGTTCTTCTTCGCTCAGATTCCGCCTTTTCCATTCCTTTCCGTTTCATTTTGTATCAAGAGGAACACCGATTAGTGTTCTTCTCTCGGTTTCCGACATCTCTCTTTCCGTCTCTCTTTCCGACATTTCCCTTTGCCGCAACCGAAGAGAAACTCCGTCATTATAAGGTTTTTGCTCTCGATTTCTAGCATCTCCCTCTCCTTTCCGATCATTACAAATGCGCAGAAAAATGAGTTTGAACATGTGTGATAAATATGTGATTGTGTATATAATGCTTATCTTTTGTGAAGGTCCCTGTTGAGCGTATGGAGATGAAAATCTTGGTGTCATGAAGACACCGATATGCCATTTAGGCATCGAGTAAGCCAACATCTGTTAGATGTCGCCCCCCCTAAAGAAATCAAATTTCCAAATCTTTTGACTTAGAAAAAAATGGGAGAATAAAAAGAACCGGCTTAAGAATGCTAAACAAAGAAACCTAAAGCTAAATTCAAATTAAAAAGCGTCAAACAAGAAGAGAAAGATGGGAGGGAAAAGAACATACAACGAGTACAAAAGTAAAATATTAAATTAAATGAAAAGAAGTAAAAAATCACTTATAAAATTTATCTAAGCGGAGTTGAAAGCCCACTAAAAAAATTAACCCTCCTCTTTCAAACACTCCAACTCCTCAAACAAATGGAATGAAATGTAAAGACCTCCTCTTGGCCTTATTTATAGAAATTGGAGGGAGTAATGCGCCACTCAAAAAAGAAAGGGGGGGGTATTTGAATAAATTTCCCATGCACATCATAACATAACTAACTCTAATTCAATCACTTGAAGTTTTGGCTGTAATACCCAATTAAAAACAAACATTTGCATGGAGGAGTTCTATGAAGTTGAAGGTTGAATTGAAAAGAGAAAATATATTTATTATCTATATTCATAATATGGGTTGATCTATTTGTAAGCTTGAAATATCTAAGGATATTTCATCAAAATGCAGAAATCAATAGCTTTATTTATGAAAACAAGAAACAAGTTAAATGAGTAACCTTCAAAAAGAGGTGAAATCAACTTGAATATTATACTCCATTGATTCACTGAAGTATCTCTAAGGGGTTGAATTTTCATGTAAAACAATAAATTAAACTATCGTTTGAATTTATAGCTTCAAGATACATGCAAATACTTGAGTAAAGTGAACTCTTTATATTCATTTTCAAGCAATTTTATACTATATTCAAGTATTTCAATTTATGCAAAATATAATAACATGATATTTTCAATAGTTCAACTTAAATGTTGAAGGATATGTGTAAATATCTTAATGAGTGTGAATCTATTACACATCTCTTGAAGCAAGTTTATGTCATATTCAAGTAGTTTGAAACTTATGCAAGCTTTTAAATGAATGAATTGATCGCCACCGGATTTGCAACACTTTGTAGAACGGGGAGTTAAAGACATTATTAAATACAATGGGCACTCTAAATGCTTAAATTCAAGTGTCTCGGATGTCATGGCTTTGCTTTAGTTAGATGGTTGGTTAACAAAACCAAAAAGTCTTTTATAAGAATTTTAACTTAATAAAATATCTGAGAAGCTAATTCTATCATGTGACAGTAGATTCGATCCTCTGTTATGAGCTAAACAGAGTCGACAGGATCTAAAGTTCTCAAGTATATTCGAGTCAATCAACTAATTACCCCAATGATGGCTGTGTTGAATGGTGATTTCAACCAGAGGGAATACTTCCATCAAAATGCGATTCTAATCTCAAACTAAATTAACTTAAATCAAATATCAATCTAAAAATTATTTAAATGAAACTCAATCATTAAAAGCTTAAAGCAAAACTCAATCTATCCACCTTCCATAATTATTTATCAGAGGTGACAAATTAAGAAAACTATAGCTCAAAAAAGAGCCAATATCAAATCAAGTGTTCTGCTATGTTCACTCTCAATCAATATCACGCTAGTAAGGACGTGACCCATGTCCGACCTGGCTGGCCGCTCCAGATGATGCGCTACATCGAGTCCTCCGATCGGGTTTGGAAATAAGCTCCATTATATTACAATCACGACAGTATCTCGTATGTTCCCCAATGACTGCCTGGAATCATAGGGTATACTTGATAAAAAAAAGCTCTATGTAGACTTAAGCTGTCTCTTAAGACAAACACCACCCCAGTCTACAAAGATTTCTTGGACGTAACCCATGTTAATAAGGATCCTTCGATCGTCAGGTTTAACTACCTCCTCAGACTAAGTAGACTAAGGACCACAACAGCCCGGGATGATGGAACCATGGGATCTAGATCGGACATGTCATCATTCCCCCAACCATCTACTTTAAGCTAAAATGGTGAAATTCATAAATCTAATTTCAAAACTCCACATGCTGCTACTATACGCTATGCATTTAACGATCTAACGACTAACCTTAATTGAAAGTTCTCTCTCACTTATTGGGAGAGGTAATTAACTATAGGGGCTTGCGCATATAGGAAACCTAGAACCAAATCTAAAGTCCTCGCAAAATGAGAGCAAAATCTCTGGGTAGTGTCTTATCTACTATTTCATCTACCTTCTAAAAATTACAGTGACACATTTCAATCATACTCTCTTCAATATGTCAAGAGGTATGAATTTTGAGCCACACTAAAGGTACAAATATGATGAAAATTATGATGAAAATAACTAGGATAAATTAAATTTTTATTTTATTTTATTAATAATTTGACCCTCGGTTCTAAATGTTCCTCCCATTTCTCTCCTTTCAACCGTCAGATCCTCCCTCAAAAGAAAGAAACCGCCCCGATCGTTTCATTCTCAAAAATCACAACCACAGACGGATCCCCTCATTTTAATATCTCTCACTTTCCTTCTGTTCTGCTAAAAGAAAAAAAGAGATGTCAAAGGTAATCCCCTTTCCTCTAAACCTCCTGCCTCTCTCTCTCTCTCTCTCTCTCTCTTCTTCAACAACAAAATAATAATAAAAATCATCCCTCCTCTCTCTCTCTCTCTCTCTCTCTCTCTCTTTCGAGTTCACACCAACAAAACCAAAAAAGAAAAATCTCTCTCTCTCTCTCTCTCTCTCTCTCTCTCTCTCTCTCTCTCTTTCAAGTTTACAAAAACAAAATAAAAAAGAAGAAGAAAAACCCCTATCCCTCACCACTCTCTCTCTCTCTCTTTCTCTTCACAGAATAAAAAAGGAGACAAAAAAGAAGAAAGAGAAGAAAAGAGAAATCAGTGAAATATATTGCATCTGCATTGCCGATTAAAAAATAAAATCAAATATTTGAATGTGAAAATTATGATATATGTTTGTGTATCTTTCAAGTTTGAAGGTCATTTCATCAGAGTTTGACAAGATAATGATGTGTCATAGACAACTCACTCATTCATAGAGTCAAATTGTTAGATGTCGCCCTCCATGCCAAAATTTTGACTAAATCGGGACTTAAAAAAAGAGGAGAAAATATTGCATATATACTTTTATGGGTGATTGAAGCCTCATTATGCTAAATCAAATTCCGGGTTCTTCAAAATATGAACCATCATGCATTGTATGATGAAAAAAAACAGCCTAATGTAGCTTCGCGGAATGATGCTAATATCGCCAAAATTCTGTGGATTTTACATTTAAAAAACTCAAATAAATTAGAAATTAAAAATAATTTAAATTTAATTTGAGTTTGCTAAATTTTGAAATAAACAAAATTATCAAAATTTGAATCCAACTGAAATCAAGAATTAGTCAACTGCTCTCAAATGAACAAACATCTCTCACTCAATATTTCAATTATCATGGATTTCACATTGAGATAATCAAAAGAAAATTTCAATAATTTTTAAGATTGAAACATGCAATGCCTGAAAATATATTCAGATATTCGATCATGAAATAATTGAAATGAGTTGGATATTTTAGTGATAAACATAGGCTTAGCACTTTAATACCTCATTTCAATTGATGTGAAAGATGATCTGATTGAATATCTAATCAAAACACAAGAAATCTCTTTGGAATTAAGATAGTCTTTAAATATAATTCACTCCAAGTAAATTAAAAAAAATCAAAGGATGCATAAGAGATTCCTAATGAAATTGAAGGATTGTTAATAAGCATAATCAAAGAATTCTTAAAAAATATTTGAAACATATTATTCATCTTATTAAATGCTTAAATTGGATCAAAGAGAAATTGAACAGAGATAGTAACGAGTTTGAAGATCTCAATATATATAAACAAGAGTCTATTGAACATTCAAAGATCAATCAACTTTGAATAAAAGAAAGTAATTAAAATTCAAAGGGATCTAGGAAGCTACTAGAACAATTTAAAATGCCTTTAAACGCCACCTTTTTCACACATCGCATAAAAGTAACGTAAGCTGTTCGATTGAACACTTGCACATATTATAAAGTATGACTAAAACTCAAATTCAATACCTTAAAATTATGCAAGCATTCTTAAAAATACCAGCGCCCTGACACTACGTTGAATGCTTAAATTTAGTGCCAGGATGTGCGCGCTTTGGTCTTAAAACCAGGTCCAGGTTAACAAAACCTAAAAATCCAATCATTATTAAAAATTCATCTTAATAAAATATCTGAGAAGTTAATTTTGTCATATAACAGTAGATATGATCCTCCATTATTAAACTAATAGAGTCAACAGGATCTGAAATAATAAATTAAATGATTAAGTAAACTCATAAACCCTGATGATGGCTGTGTTGAATGAAGATTTCAACCGGAGGGGATACCTACCATCAAAATATACTTGCAAGCTCAAATTGAATTAATCAAAATCAAATGTCAATCTAAATGCAAAATCTAATATGTCATTAAGTGTTAAATGCTTAAATGAAATTCAATCTCTAAAAATTTAAAGCTAAAATCCAATCCACCTTCCGCAACTGTTTGTTAAAGGTGGAAAATTAAGAAAACTCTATCTCACAAAGGAACCAAAGTCAAATCAAGTGTTCTACTATGTTCACTCTCAATCTCATCCAAGAAGAACATGTTCCGATCGGTGGCTTGGCCAAGTTCCACATATGATGCACGATGACCAAAGTCCTGACGGTGGTTGCCAAATGGAACAATTATATTACGGTCACAACTATAGTCCGTATGCTCCCCAATGGCTTTGCCCTTTGAGTTGTGAATCATAAGGTACACCTGATAGGGCAAAACTCTATCAGGGTAGACTTCGTCTCCTGAGCAAACCCACCGTCTACAAGGATTTCTTGACGACGAATCCATGTGTTTCGATAAGGATCCTTCGAGTTGGGACTACCTCCTCACTAAGTAGACAGGACCGCGATGGCCCGGGATGACTAACCATGGATCGGACGTCATTATTCCCCCAACCATCCGCTTTAATCTAATAATGATGAATTTCATAAATTATAAACCCCAAATTTTAAACTCCACATGCTGCTACTATGCGCTACATTGCGATTTAACCACAACCTTAATCAAAGTTCTCTCAACATTAAGAGGGTAATTAACTAGGTGCTTATGCCAGGAAACCTTGAACTAGATCTAAAGTCCTCACAAAATGAGGATGAAATCTCTGGGTAGTGTCTTATCTACTATTCCATCTATCTTCTGAAAATTACATCGACACCTAAATCATAATCTCTTCAATATTGAGAGGTCAGTGGCAAATTTTTGGAGCCCACAGATTTCTGGTGACTCCGTTGGGGACAAGATTTTCTTTCCATCTATGGTTAGTCATACACATGCTATAATATCAACAAAATATTTGAAAATTCAAAACAAAAAAATGGTGATTTAAAGGTATAATAAATTCAAATTATTAATGTATGAGGCTCTATGTCGAATGAATTATTCTATAAAGTATATTTGTATTACACTATTATTTTGTTCTGTAGTACCTTTGCATTTTAAAAGTATGTGATGAAATAATAATTACATATTACTGACCCCCATCTTTCACTTTCGCAGAATGGATCTACAGAGCACTCATTTCACTTTTTAGCGGTGCAAACATCTCAGTTTTCATCAACAAGAGATGTTGGAGCTACTATTCAATTTGGTATTGGATTTCCCCTATCATCGCAACTCTGGTACCCACTTGCACTCGTCCAGATCATGTTGAAGGCCTCGCCATCAAGCTCCTACTCATCATGTTCTCCAACCAATTCAAAGAACCAACCATTAAGGAGTTCTCTGAGAACTTCGTTTGAAAGATTGGGTCAATCCCCCCATGATGAAAAGAACCGTCTGGAAAACTATCTTTAATGCCTCATGGTACAATTTACGTATTGCTCTTTGTGCACAGGAGACATGATTTTGCTTCCTCATCATGGAAGCAAATTAACTAGAAGGCAAATAATAATAAAATCTTTGAGGCTGAGATCCCATTGAGCACCCATGAACAAATAATATTGCCGCCAGAAGTGAGTATTCTTACCCATAACAACTTTGATAATCTAAAATGGTTAAAAAGGAATAGCTCTACTGGTGAGGTGAAGCGGTCTTTTTGGACTCAACAATGTCAAGCTCCACCACCACAGAGGAGACAGCCTGAAACATTGTCCTCTAGAATACATAAAGTTCTTAAAGTAGCCAAGTAAAGAGGCTTAATGAAAAAAAAATTTAGAGGCACGGTATGATTGAAAATCGAAGCCACCAATGAGGTTTTCATCTCTTATGGTGGCTAGTTATCAAGCCAAGTATGCTTCACGCGGTAAGCATCGGAGCATGACACTAGGACCGCGTGTCCAAGAATCTACTGCTGAAAGGTCTCGGCGAAAGGGTAAACAAGTATGGAGGCCAAGGCCCCATGATAAAATTCTTAAGAAAGGAAGAGGTGTGACATCTGATACACATATTTAGAAATCTACCTCAAAAATAACTCATCAGAAGTGAATACCTAAAAGAATGAATATCACTGATAAAACTTATGATGGTCGACACTCTGGAGAATCCTCTAGGGGATCCTGTCATCAATCAGATTCACCCCCATAGGAGAAAGTTGATTATGGTCCTAGTCCCCCAATGGAAGAAATCTATGTTCCATATAATAAACCAGAGATTCATTGGAAGCACTGATCAAAAGTTCATGTGCAAAAAGAAGATGATGAAGAGGACACTATGGATGTGGAAGTCATCTATATGGTCAGAGATATGGATGAACTTTCTACTCAACATCACCAGTAATATGAATCCAGGGAACTTGAACTTGAATTTGATGTTTATGAAAGAGAGTAGAAGATGGATCTTCAATCTCTGTTGAAGAGGAAGAAGAAGAAGATCAAAATGAAAAGAAAGTTATGAGAGTTGAAGCTGCTTATATGGTTGAACCAGGAAATGATCAGCCTGGTACATTCTTTTACAGTCAGCGTAGTCGTTCAGCCCCAACAACAGTTATCCCTACAAATGCACAAGGAGAAGGACAATCAAGTTCTTCCCCTGAAGATGAGCAGGGAGCAGAACAACAATAAAGGAAGAGGAAGAGCTTGTACTTATTGATGCTGTGGCGCTGACTAGAGAGCAAAGACAAATGCAGCGTCAAATGGAAGCCAAAGATAAAGAAATTGCACAACTTGGTACTAAGATGAATGACATGATGGTACAAATGAATATCAAGATGGATATGTTACAAAAAATATCACATCAAATGTAGCACCTGTTTCATCTTCTAATCAATAGGTAACTAATAATAATACAACTTCTATACCACCAGTCACTCTGATACCTCAAGCTCCTATAATACATACTATACCATAAGGGAGAAGTGAGGTTAACCAACTAGCTCTTCAACCTGTAATTCAGAATGTGGCTAGTGCACCAGGAATAATGACAGTTGATCAACTAGAAATAATAATTAATGAAAAGATAAAGTCAGTTATAGTTTCAGAGCAGCCTGAAAAATTGGTGAGTAAGGGTTGCCCTGAATATGATTAAGTGTCATACTCGAAAGGTTACTCAGTACCAAAATTTAATATTTTCAGTGGGTATGATAATCTGAAATAACATCTAGCTCAATTCAAGACTACTTGTGGTAACAGAGAATGATGCTTGTTCTTCAATTTGTCTGACTGGTTTCAACTGCTTTCAAGTGGTATGCTGAACTACCGAATGATTCGATCAAAACCTTTATTGAGCTAAAGATAATGTAAGTGAAAAGGTTCGCCAGTGCAACCGAGAAGATAACGATCGCTGACCTTGCCTTGCTAAAAAAGAGAAAAGATGAGTCAATGACAAAATTCATAACTCGTTGGTGTAACTTAAGCATGAAATGTGAACAACAATTGGAGAAAGAGCATGCATTCAATTGTTAATGGGCAATATGGATAATAAAATGACATCATTTTTATGTATGGTGTCAATTACAACATTCCAGGACTTGCTTGATAGGGTGGCCAAATTGTAAAAGTTAAATCGCCGTTAAAATTTATATAGATAAATCAAAGAGAAATAAGCCTTGGACTCAAGAAGAAATGAAACTCATGTTGCTTCTATAGCTCAAGTGGTGAAAAATAAGTAATATATAATGTGGATAAAGGAAAACAGCCAATGTACAATGATGATAAGGAAAGAAGCTCGTGCATCCTAATCCACAGCCAAAATTAGTATTGGGAGGCAGTAATAAACCTCAAACTTTTCTAAGTGGTGGAGTGGGTCCAAAACAAGCAACAAGAGATGATGAGCGAATGCAACCATCTCTTAAGAAAAAGATTAACAAAGAATATTCCTTTAGAAGGGATGGTGTGACTAAATTATTTCGACAAGCAGTCACAGCTAGTCTACAATTACCAGAAATTAAAAGGCCTGAAGAAGCTGATCAAGTCAATAATTTAAATTATTTTCCATATCATTAGATGATCAGCCATCCTATTGAAGATTGTTATGCCTTCAAAGATTGGCTAGAAAGGAAATGTGGATGAAGGAAATTTATAGTATCCGATAGTCTTCTAGTCAACTCGAAAAGAGAGTCTATAAGGATGATTACGTCCTCTTTCATATCATTCATTAAAAACAAAAAGAAAGAAAAATTAATTCAGACTGAAGAATGGTAAATAGTAGTCTCTAAGAAGATCATGAAAATATTAAAGCAGCTAAAAGGTCTCCCTAGTGTTAAGTAGAAATCACCACTTGAACTCATATTAGATTTAAAAGAAATGCTTAAACTAAGCATTTTAACTTCTCAATGATATTTTGATAAGGCTACTTCATCATAGCATGAGTAGCAGTCTACTAAATGTAGGCCTCATAAGTCAAAAAAGCTGACTAAGAAAAAGAAGATCAAGAAAAGAACTATAACTCAAAAGATTACTAATAACTTAGAGAAGTATCACCAACCGACAAGACAATCATTTAGGCTTGCAGACTTTATGCCTAAACTTTGTATTGTTGAATTGGATGAAGAAGATAATGGTGAATCTTGTCCGGTAGACATGCGAATCATTTATGTGATATCAGATATTCTTCAACATCAGTTACTCCAAAATGACAAGGGTAGACAGACTCGACCAACCCATCAAAATTCTTATCATGAAAGCAAGAGCGAGGAGTTAACATCGAATTTTGTTTAATGACTCAACAAAAGCATAACAATTGAGATGAAGATTTATGTTTTCTCGATGGAAAGAGTCGACTCATCAATATCATCACATATGAAATGTATGAAGTTGAAAAATGAGTCTAGCCCTTTTGGTCAATTTTCCAAAATAAGAAGTGAATTTGAAGAAACTACTTTTTTGAGGAATCTGAGCAAGACAAAGTGATTCAAGTTCAGTTGAGAAGTGATAAAGTCTTACACTTTCATCAAAGAAGGGGAATTCAAATAAAGACAAAGGCAAACAAATGGAAGTTACTAAAAATATCATTCTGAAAAATCCTGGGTTAAAACTTAAATCAAGTGAAATGATAGATTATAATATTCTATCACATCTAAGAAAGATCTTTGCACAATTAAGTGTGTATGAGGCTCTCTTAATGTCAAAAGATCTCTGAGAAACTTTGATACAAGCTCTCAAAGATCCAGAGAGTTATGAAGCTTACTTTGTTGAAAAAAATGTATTGAATCATTGCAAACGCAAGATCTCCTAGTAATCACATTTTCTAAAGAAGATCTTATGTTGGGAACATCATATCATAACCATCCTCTATATGTTCCCATAAAGAGTGATGGCATCTTAATCAGCTGAATATTGATTGATCTAGGTTCTTATATCAATCTTATGAGTCTAAAAGCATTAAGAGGATTATCACTTGATATCCAACATCTTGGGAGAGATAAGTTGATGGTTTGAATGAGAAAGGGTAGAAAATCCTGGGTTCTTTTATTCTCCCGCTCAAGTTTCGAGATTTATATATTGAAGCCAAGTTTCATGTAATTGATGCTGATACGTCATTTAGAGCTCTCTTGGGTTGGCCATGACTACATGAGTATGGCATGGTCCCATCAACTATGCATCAATGTATGAAGTACCTAAAAGATAGAGAAGAGTTCAGAATTCCTGGCAACTTACAACCATCCTCCATCCATGAAATAAAGATTTATGAAGATGCAAAATATTTCATCCCTAAAGAGCCTAAACCAATATAGCCTCTTGAGATGGTAAAATCCACTTCAGGAACTAAAAAGCAACTTCAAAAGGTGAAAGAGCGAAGAGGAAAAAAAAAGAGGCAATGCCGACTCTCCCTAAAACACTTGATTCTACACCTAAGTCAGGAAAATTAGTTCCTCATTTGGGAAGTGACAAGAAGAAGAAGAAAATATTTTGTCAAACATAAGAGAACTTATAAGCTTTCAAGAAAAGCAAAGTATAAAATAAGTGATTCTCATTAATACTATGACTTTGAATCTACTTACGAAAATAAAGTTCACAAGGTCACATCAAGAAGGATGGTTCACTTGGTAGTGTCAAACGACTCCTTCAAAATTATACCCATCCCTCAATAGTACTTCAAAGAAATCACTCAACTGGAGGTTCTTAACATTGAAGAATTAATTACATTCTATATGCCACCGTTAAGTGCGAGTGGCAAAACAGGAACTCTATTTTACAAATATGAAGAGTCTCAACCTCATAATTTTGATCGACCTACTGAACATGAAAATTCTGAGGAGATAGTGCCAACAAGAACACCAATATACTATCCACAAAAATTATGAAGAATAATGCATAAGCTTGGAATTCATATTGGAACTACTAAACATAGAACTCAAATCTTTAACAGGATGTGGAGCCAAATAAGTCCTCAAGCATCACGAAGAAGTGATAAGTTTATCACTAAAGGTTTTGGGTTCATCCATAAATCTCATCAAAATAAAGTTTGTTATAATATAATAGAAGCTAAGATCGAAACTAATAATGATGAAGAAGATGATCTATGAAATTCTTCTTACAAATGATGAAGAAGTAGAAGCCAAACCTGCAACTGAAGAACTCAAAGATGGTGAAAAATAGCTACTATTGATGAACTTCAAAGAAATCAACCTATGGTAGGATGATCCTCCAACTTTTATTAGTGCCCTTCACGATGAGAAAGTTGAAGAGGTAAAATTACTTTTGTCAATTCGGGGATTGCTTTGCTTGGACATATTCTAAAATGATAGAGCTCTCATGATGTAGCAGTTCATAAACTTGCCATTAAACCAGACGCGACGCCTGTTAAGTAAGCTCCTAAGCGAATGAGATTGGAGATTGAAGAATAGGTATTTGCAAAAGCTAAGAAGATGATCGAAATAGGCTTCATCAGGAGAAGTATCATATGGATAACCAACATTGTCCCAGTTAGGAAGAAGAATAAATTCATGTGCATTGACTTAGGGACCTAAATAAGGCATGCCCAAAAGATGACTTTTGCTTCCTCGAGAACTACTAGTGGACAATACTTCCAACTACGACATATTTTCATTCATGGATGGATCATCGGGATACAATCAAATCAAGATGGCTCCTGAAGATGAGAATCACACATCATTTATGATGCCAATTGATATATACTTTTACCCAGTCATGCCCTTCAGATTGAAAAATAGCTACAAGAGCCATGATATATTTTGATGGTGATTCACGAAGGTGAAATATTATGATTTGGTGGTGAAGAGCTTAAATCATGAAAATCACTTTGAAGACTTGAGAATTGTATTAAAGAATAAGAAAATCGACCTCAAGATGAATACTCTAAAATGTGCATTCGGTATCTTGAAAAATTTCTTGGGTACATTATCACAAAGGAGATCGATTAAAATCATGACAATTATGGATATACCTCCGCCGAAGAATTTGCATCAGCTATGTTCTTTATAATGACAGATTGTATTCATTCGACAGTTTATATCAAACCTATTAAGATGCTGTCAACCATTTGTAAAGTTGATGAAAAAGAATGCTCCATTTAAATGAGATAAGGAGTGCTAAGAAGCCTTCAATAGAAATAAAAGCTACATATTAAATTCACCAATCCTTGTAACGCCTACTCCTGGGAAGCCCCTCATTCTATACACAGCTGCATTTGAAGAGTCCCTTGGAGCATTATTGGCACAACACAATGATGAAAGCAAAGATAATGCTCTTTATTATATCAGTCGAAGATTGATAAGAGCATAAATAAGATACTTTCGATGAAAGCTTTAGCATTAATCTTTGCAGTCCAAAAGCTCTATCATTATATGTTATCTCACAAGATTACCCTCATCTTAAGGATCGATTCGCTGAAGTACTTGATAATAAGACCAGCGTTGACTGGTCTCTTGGCAAGATGCGGTATTACACAATTTGATATCACCGTTACGCAGTAGTGAATGACCAAATTTTAGCATATCTTCTTGCATCCATCCCATTCCAGATTCACCTCTTAATGATTTTCGATGAGCAAATTATACTCATTCATGAAAAAAATCACAAATTTGAGAAATGTACTTTGATGGAGCCTCATCAATCAAATAGGTCCAACCTCCAAACCTCTCAAGGGCAAGAGTAGAAATTAGCATCATTTTCATAACGCTAGAAGTAGGGATAATGAGACAATCATCTGGATTGACTGAGCCAAGAACTAATAATGAAGTTGAGTATGAAGCATTGATACCAAGTCTTGAAGAAGCTATTTCATAGGCATTCAAAACTTGTATATTTTTTATGATTCCTAACTTATTATAAATCAAATACTGGGCATCTATAAAATCAACAAGCTTGAGTTAGTTTTCTATCACAAGAGAGTTCTTGAGCTTATGAAGCAAATATCAGATATCACACTAACACGAGACTCTCAATCCAAGAATAACAAAGCAGATTGCTTAGCAAAATTAGCTAAATAGATGGCAAGCATGAATGATGATTATGTTATGATCGGGATATTTACTCGATGAATTCTAAAGACAAGTATTAATCCCGGGTATATGGGTTATCAAATTGACACACCAGATGCGACTCAGGTTGCTCCTCATTCTCTCCAAAATCAACAATAAGTTATAACAAGAAGAGCTAAACATGACATTTCTTTAGAAAAATAATGGGAAGCCTTTATAGTAGAAGAGTCACATGATTGGAGGCAACTTTTCATCGACTACTTTAAAGAGGGTAAATTATCGAGTAATAAGTCATTGGCAACTCAAATTAAGAAGAGATTGTTGCGCTATGCTTTCATCAACAACACATTATATCGTAGATCCTTTGAACAAATGTGTCTACGATGCCTAAATACAAATGAAGCTAGCAAAGTGATGGTTGAAGTTCTTGAAGTACTTTGTGGTGCACATCAATCAAGTCCCAAGATGATAATAAAGATCAAAAGGATGGGTTATTATTGACCATCTATGGTGAAAGACTATATCAATCATGCCAAGAGGTGTTATGAATGTCAAGTGCATGGGAACATAATCCACCAACCTCCAAATCCATTACACCCAACAATAACATCATGGCCTTTTAAATGTTGGGGTTGTGGAGAAAAATTCCTATAGGGAGTTGAGTCGCCTTTCAAATCTGTTGGTGAGAAATGAAAGAGAACAAAACTTATAAAAATTCTTCTTTTAGATGCCACATAAATCCATATGTACTTATTCAGTGATCGGTATGTCATCAAGGAAATAGTGTACTATCTCGAAAGATAGAAGTCACTACCCTTTTAATTGAGCTAATCACCTCAATAAAGACTCCTAAGGATGATGGGTCTGCATATGTACCAAAAATTCTTCCCCTACTTTACATGAAAGAGTAAAGCAGGGTTTATTTTAAATTGAGTTTGTTAAGTTCCCTACAAGGGCAATCCCCCATAGTTAATTACATCCTAAGGAATGGGGATTCCAAGGAAAACTCTTGATTAAGGTAAATGATCGTTGTCTTTGAAGATTTCAATAGGAAATGACTATTAATCGATTGGTTCATTTTTGAAGGATCAAATGGGATTGATCAAAAGAGGGAGTTATTATTGAAGCCAAAATGGAAGAGAAGTAGGAGATTCCCACGATGCTAAAAAACCTAATGAGCAATCTCAAACTATCCATATAGTTGGGCTTTTTTTGAAATTGACTTAGTTTGTTTGAATTGTATTTTTCATTAGAAATTTAGGACTTAAGATTCCTTAACACAAGATTAAGGAAATGCAGAGATAATGAATTATGCTTATGGCATACAAGGGGACCTCGAACCTAAATCTAGGGAGCTTTGGTAAGGGCGAAGAACAATCTCTAAGGAGAAAATGAGTAATTAGTTTGCCTCCAGAGGACAAACCACATGACTTACAACCAGGGTGGCGCCAACTAACTCCTCCTATGATTTTAAATACATGTATGCAAGTCTTTATGCTTATACAAGATAGCTATGTTCTTATTTATTTAGAAAGAGACTAAGTTCTTAAGCTCACTCCCTAAAGAGACTAGATCATGTAAAGGGACATGCTTCAAATGACCTAAATCTAATGCAATTCAAATTTCATTTTATTTTTATTTTGGACAATTATTTTTACTCGGGCTAATAGGATTCATATGACTAATACATGAGAAATAAGATTATTGGCCAAAATCAGCGAGAAGGGAGGAGGTGTGGTTCGACCATGGCTCTCAAGCCAAGTTTCTCAAAGGTGGAAGCCCTCCAATAAAGAGTGAAATAAGATGCATTTATACATGGTATTATAAAAGAAATGCTCATCCAAATTTAAGGGTTGCTAATTCTTTTATCTTGATTTTAAACCTAAGCTTTATGTGAGGTTATGAGTTGTTTAATTTTTATTTTAAGTTGTTAAGTTGGGTAAAAAATTTATTTTTCCCTAAAGAGCCTAATCCACATCCAAGCCATACAGAAAGCAAGAAAGAAACTAGGAAAATCATGCCACTTAATGCAAAAGCTAAACAAATCATCAATCAATTTATAAAGCTAATCAAAGAATAAAAGGTTGTGGTACTGCACAAACCTGGAAATATTAAATGTGGGTAGCCGAGCTCTACCCTTATATAACTCGGATTACAAATGAATTAAATTACAATTAAACAAGAAATTCATTGTTATGGAGGTCTTCAAGCTTTATTTCTTCTTTCTTCTTTTCTTCTTTCTTCTTCTTTTCTTCTTTGGTTCCTTCTTTTGGATGGTTGGAAGGTGGATTCTCCAAGGCTTCACATGGTGCATAAGATAGGATCTTATGACCAATGCTCATCCTAATCCCCATAACAATTATTCTAAAATCCTAATTGCACAAATTTACATGAAAAGGAAATGGAAATCTAACACCTCCAAAATAAAGGTTAGTTAAAATAAATCACACAAATCCCAAGCATGTATATTGGACTTATCACCCCACACATGGGTGACTAAGTCCACCTCGCCTATTGGATTATGCTTAGGGGTATAAAGCACCTGCAAGCAAAAGCATTTATATTTTTATTTATGATAGCGCTCCTTAAGCACAATCCCTATATAAAAGGGTAGTTAGATTAAGAGCGTCCTACTAACGAGCAAACATTCAGTCTAAAGCATATATCACAAAACAAAATAAAACCATGCACCCCTAAAACTAGAAGTGGTGACTTAGGCTAATGTGTGTGTTTTGAAGGCTATGTGGTATGCTTAGCTATAATTTAGGTTCAAAGTTTGAAGACATGTTCAACTTAGAGGAGAGTTTTATTTAATTTGTTTAATTATTTTGGGTTGATTTTATTTCATGTTTTAATTTGGTTTAAGTGGATCCTACAATTTACTAAGTTATGAAGAGAGGGAAAGAGAAGAGAACTTCTCTTTCCTTCCCTAACCTAAGTAATTTCTAAAGTAGATTCACATTTTAGTTTAATTTAGGTGAATGTTTTGATTAAATCTTTTAATTAATCCTAAGTTTAGATAAACTCTAAATAAACTTATTCAAAAAGAAAGACATTTCAAGATTAAATAAAATGAGCCCAATTTATATAACACACATTACTTCATTTCTTTCTCAACAAATATAACATGCATATGGATGGACCCTAAGCATATATATACATACAAATGAGAGTATTAGACACACTTTATGATGCATGCTAAGTAATCCATTTAAGGAAATTTAGAAGTTGAATATGCATGATTTTTCGTAAGTAGAAAGGGATTTCCTTATCCAAATTTTCACATACACACATGAAAGTAAGAAAGGCTTAAGTGAATAAAGCGTCATTGTTAATTAGAGGTGTAAGGTACAAGACCTACTTAGGGCTACTTAAAGCCTCGCAACCTCGGGGTTGTCCAGACTAATATACCACTTTCCTTAAATACAAACATGTGTATAAAAGAAATGAAATAAGAAAGGAGAATGCAAAAGTTGTATTAATGGATTCATTTTATTTATGCAATTTATATATGCTAGTATAGGTAACCCTCCTTAAGTGGTAGCATAGAGATGAATAGGATAAGAAATTAGGTGAGTGTTAGGTTCTTTTCAAATGAACCATACTCTTCACCAAATTCCTATTCAAAATTATACCAACATAGAAAAGAAAGGAAACTTATGCTAAGCATACCTTTATATTCTTTCACATGCAAGCTTATAATTAAAGTATAAGTAGCATGCTTCCAGATTGGTATTTGATTTATATGTTTTCAAACTAATTTGGATTTAGTAGTGATAATAGTCATTCATATTTCTACTTTAGCCAACACATGCAAATTTGATATAAAGTAAACAATTTCATTTTTTAAATTTTGAATTTGAAAATATGAATGCATGAAACCACATGACATACAAATTTAACATATTGGGGAAAGATTCAAAGTAATGAAAGCATGTAAACAAGTTCTTCACTTAAATCCTAAAGACATTCTTATGGAAAAAGAAAGTTTAAAATAAATCAAAGTGAATTCAAAGTAATTTTTGTTTAGTTTGAAGTTTGATTTAATTTTGAAAAGGTGAGATGAGTTGCTGTTCCTAACCCATTCCCACATGTGTTTGATATTTTTGTTTAATTTTTTAGATAATAAAATCCAATTTTATGAATTAATTAGGTTAAGGTATGAATTAAGTAACTTAATTAAACCTTACCTACACCACCTTAGAAGAATTAACCAAATAATTATAAGCTAATGAGATGACATAAAAACTCACAAGGAATTTAAATTTGCAATGCACCTAATAAGAAAAAGGCCTAATACAATTTGGCTCACAATTAAAGGTTAATTAAGCTAAGGAGTTTAGCTCAAGTAATTTCAAAACACCTTTTCATACATATGAATTGGGTTTTGATTTCCTTAATTTACCTTAGGCTATTAAATACCTAAACATCTACCCAAAGTGGATTAATTAAGTTCTGAAATTTTTTATAATTTTTAGAAATTAATTAAGGGGATAATTAATGAATTAACCCTTAAGTGGAGATTAAGAGAGAAAAGGGGTTTTGGAATAACTTGGGAAATGCCCCAAAATATTTATAAACCTCCCTACTGGATCTTAATCAACCATAATCATGAATTAAAATACTAATCATTATCCTTAATTACATAAGGAGGGTAATTAAGAAATCCATATGCAATTCTTCTAATCAAACCTTCAATAAATCCCAAGAAAATTAGGGGAGGTAAAATTCATTCCCTAAATCATATCCAAGAAGTTTGGGATTAATCACAGGCTAAATTAAAAAGTAATTAGCAAAATGAAGTTTCCAACAAAACCTAAATTCAGAGAAAAATATAATTCAAAACCCTTTGAAATTAATTTTAAAATATTCTAGGTTGAATTATCTTTTCATAGGATTTTATTTCATAATTTTTTAATTTTATAGAGAGAGTTATGAATTTTAGAAGATCCCTAGATTAATAGAAATTAATTAAGGCATTTTAATTAACCCTAACTAATCCTCTGGCTCATGGCGCGACGCGTGGCAGCGGCGGTCGGCGCGCTTTACATGCGTCGCACCGTGAGGGATTTACTCAAATGTCAAATCCCAAAGGCGTGGCCTTCATTAGATCTCCGCTTTTAAAATAAATAATAGATATATAAATGTGGGAATTATCTCGTTCGTTCATCCAAAATGTGCGGATGGACGGCTGAGATCTCCCAAGTTCTTCCCCTTGATCAATAGAGACCATCCATGATCAAGGGAAAGATCCGAGCTCAATTTAGCTCGAATTCAAACCAAATTCAACCCACACTATCTAAAGCTAAAGAGCGGCAAATCCAATGGTCAAAAATCAATGGGACTAAATTTTTTGTCACAAAGCTCCACACCACTTTGAGTTTAATGGTCAAAAAAATCCCATACTTCGCCGGAGGTGATCACCAGCGCTCGATTCCCTTGGAGAACCTTCGTCTGGTTGAGACGAAGCCTTGCTGAAGTTTTGAGCACTTGAGGTTGAGTGCATTGGTATATGGACCACCTCCTCCTTAGCTAGCTTGCGTCCTTGATCCAATTCAACTCTTCCTTACTGTGGGAACTCTAAAGGAAGCTTGGGTGCACTGGACTTAGCTCCTTGATGAAGTATGCAAGAGCAATTGGATGGAAAGAAGAAGTTAGCTCTTCAATGGACTTCCCCTATTTTCAAACTCTGAAACTGAGAAATGGAGTTTTCAAATCCTCTCTAAGAAGCTTGGGAATACTCTCTGATGCTTGCTCTGAGTTCCTTAGCTTCAATCGACAAAGGGGAAGTTAGAATTAAAGTGAATTAGGGGGAGTATATCTCCCTCTTGAAGGATCAGACGGTCGTCCATGCACTTGTCGTTTTGATCCAATTGATCATATTGGGGAGTTTATTTTGGCTGTTTTGAGTGTGCACATGGTCGGTTTGAGCTAAGGAGTGGATTGCCAACCTCCAATGTGCTTGAATTTGAGTGGGAGATGAGTTTTGAATTTGGAGTTTTGACCCATGGGGTCGGGTTTGGTCTAGGGGCCAATTGGGCTGACCCAAACCCATTGGGTTGGGTGCACCACTCTTCACTAGGTCCCCTTGAGCTTTTAGGAAAGCCTCAAGTGAATATGAAGAGGGTATGACTAAATTAACCATGGATAAAGCCAAAATTTATTCTATGGACTAAGGGTAGAATTGTCATTTTGCTAGTTCTTCACATTGGATATGTTGGGTATGTGGACAAACTAGGTTTGGCCAAGTTTCATGTGATTTGAAATTCATTTGATAGGGTTTGGCTCATGTTGACCCATTTAGGTCAAAATGGGTCAACTTGTCAAGTTGGTCAATTGGGTCAAACCAAGGGTTAGGTCAAGTTCATATGACCATTTAAAATATTTTGGTGGCTTTGGTTTAATTTAATTTGGTATAATTTTGGATTTGGCTCATATGACTTCATTTAGGTCAAATGGGTCAAGTTGACCTATTTGGGGTAGGTCAAGGGTAGGTTTAGGTTAGGTTAGTCATATGAAGTGGATTGGTATCAATCAATTTTTGTTAAGTTCAAATTTGGCTCAACATGACCCCTTTAGGTCATGTTAAGTCTAAGGTCAATTAGGCTAGGTTAGGTCTAGTTGGCCAATTGAGGCTTTGGTCAAGTTCCACAAGTGATTTGGAATGGACTTGACCCATTGGTTTCAATCAATTTGGCTTAGATCAAGTTTTGACACATTTTGAATTTTTAGGTCAAAATGGGTCAACTTGGGTTAAGTGGCCAATTGGACTAGATTAGGCTCAAATGTTGGCTTAGTCAAGTTCAAACATAGGTCATGAGTGAACTTAGATCAATGGTTTCAATCAATTTAGCCTATGGTGGAATTTGGCTATGTTAGGTTTCATTTTGGGTTAAGTGTTGACTTGGTCAACTCTTGGGTTTGACTTGGTTTGACCTAATTTGATTGATTGATCATCCCATGATGATTATTGATCATAATGAGAGGCAAATATGAGTTTGGTTCAATCCAATTTGGTTAGGATTAAAATTTGGCTCATAAGGGTACTTTAGGTCACTTTGGGTCAAGTGAGCCTACGTGGGTCAAATGACTTGGTCAAAGCTTGATTTGAGCTTGATTGATCTTGTATATGGACTCATGATTGAAATATAAATCCATTTACAAGTGGTTTGAAGTCAAGTGGGTTTTGATCAATTTGACAATTTCATATTCAAAGGAAGAATATGAAAGGGTTTAAGTTTGATTTTTGAACTAAGTTTTGATTGTTTGATTGAAGTTTGGATTTATATATGGGCTCATGATTGTAGATTGAATCATGAGAGAAAATCAAGATTTTGGCTTGATTTGAAATTATTTTGGCTAAGTTCAAGATTTTGACTTGAAAGGCTTAGATTGGATTTTGAGTTGATTTGAGTTTGATTTTGGAATTGATTTTGATTGTTTGAATTTATATTTCATTTATATATGTGAATATAAATGAGAATTTGATCATGAGAAATTTTCAAGAATTTGAAGTGATTTAATCATGATTTAGACTAAGTCCATTAAGAAGGATTTAAGGGGCTTAGGAAAATTTGGAGTTTGGAATTTGAATTTTTGAATTTGGTTTGATTGATTTATATTTATATTTCATTTATATATGTGAATATAAATGAGAATAAAAGAATTATGAGAAAATCTCATGACTTTGAGATGGTTTGATCAAGATTTAGGCTAAGTCCATTAATGGAGAATTAAGGGACTTAGGAAAATTTCAAACTGGGAATTTAATTTGAGGGTTTGATTTGATTGATTTATACTTATATTTCATTTATATATATGAATATAAATGAGAATATAAATGAGTTTTGAGAAAATCCCATGACTTTGAATTAGTTTGATTAAGGTTTTGGATAAATCCTTTAATAGAAAATTTAAAGGACTTAGGAAAATTTCAAATTGGGAATTTAAATTTTTTTTATTTGATTTGGTTGGTTTGAATTTATACTTCATTTATATATGTGAATATAAATAAAAATATAAATGAATTATGAGAAAATCTCAAAGATTTGAATTGATTTTGATCATAATTTTGGTTAAGTCCATTAATGGAAAATTAATGACTTAAGGAAGATTTTATGAAGTGAGTTGGATTTAGTTTAATTTGATTGGTTTGAATTTATGTTTATATATGTGAATATAAATGAAAATATAAATGAAAATATAAATAAATTATGAGAAAATCTCAAAGATTTGAATTAGTTTTGATTATAATTTTGGTTAAGTCCTTAAAGGCAAGATTAAGGACTTAGGCAAAATTTGAACTTAGAATTTTTTGATGGATTTTGATCATGGGTTTCAATCATAGATTTCAATCATAGATTTCAATCATGGAATTGATGTGAGTTTGGAGAAAATCAAATGAGATTGATTTGGAGTTTGACTTGAAAGAAGGAATGTTAGAAATGGTTTGAGCTAAGGGTAGGAAATTTTCCTAACACCCCTAAGGCATGACCTATTCATATGGCTGACTCTTCTAAGTCTCTAGGGCTAGGTTGAGTGTCCACCTAATCACTAGATGTGTCTTAGGACTAAGGAACTCTTAAAGTCTAAGAGGAGTCCTTTGTCTAAGATAGAGGGATTGAGAGCTCACTCTTAAAATGAGGTCAACAAAGGGCGCCCAATAGGTGTGGTGTGGGACAAGGAACACGCGTGATGTTGGACGATCAACAACTGAAGATCATAAGCACTAAACAATCTATCCTTAACCCAAGGAAAAGAAAGAATCCGAGCTTAGTGCAATGTGGCTCGCTTATGTCCAAGACATAAGAGAGGGAAAATCCACTGAGGGATAGAGTGTGAACCTTTCACTAGGGAAGCAGGTTCAAGTCATCCACGAGGGGATGAGAGGTTTGATTTGATTCTCACTAAGGAGAAAAAGATTTGATTTGTTCCGTTGGGGAAGAAGGTTAAATTTATTTTAATTTTTGTTAGGTTTAGATTTTTTTTTAGATGAACCTTGTTGGTTTGCAATAGACTGTACTAAGTACAGGCCATGGAGGTCAGGACCTAACTTAGATTTACCAATCTAAAGGGGTAGTCTACTAAACACATAGTAGAACTAGCCAACCAAAGAGATGCCTTTCGGTGTGCAGCAGTTGTACTAGGAAGAAAGCGTAGTAGACTTACATCCTCCAAAGTAGAGACCAGTTACTAGGGTAATCTATTGGCAAGGCAATAGATTGCACCCAACCTAGGGCTGACAATTGAGTGAATGCCGTTGGGGGACTTAGATCAACTCAAAGATAGTCAATATTGATTTCATTTTTCAAATTTGTTTGTTTTGATTATGATGGATCCCATAGGTTTACGATGAACTGCACTGAGTAGGGGCCATAGAGGCCTAGACCTAACTCAGATTTTTTCAATCCAAATGGAGTAGTCTACCAACCACAAGGTAGAACTATCCAACCAAGGTGAAATGCCTTTGGGTATACAATGGTCGAGTTAGGAAGAAAGCGCGGGGACTCACATCTTCCACAATAAGGAACCACTAGGGTGATTGGTTTCTTTGGGCAACAAATCAAACCCGACTTAAGGCTGACTATTGAGTGAATGCTATTGCGGGACTTAGATCAACTCAAAGGTAGTCAACGATTATTTTCATTTTTAAAATTTATTTTGGTGGATTCCGTTGGTTTGCGATGGATCATAATGAGAAGGAGCTTATAAAAGCCTAGACCTATCTTAGATTTATTGAAATAAAGGGAGTAGCTTCCTGACTGATGGGAAAACTATCCAACCAAAGGAGTGTCTTTTGATTTGCAATGATCAATTAGAGGGAAGAAAGCTCAGAGACTCACATCTTCCACTAGAAAAGACCACTGGGGTGATCGGTTGCTTTGGGAAATAAATCGAACCCGACCTAAGGCAGCCCGTTGGTTTGCGATAATCATGCTAGAAAGAATGTGCCATAGTCTTATATCTTTCAAAGCAAAATGATGGGGTAACACGCTTTATGGCAAGCATTGAACGACCTAAGGGACTCGAGTGAGTAGCACCGAGAATTTATCTCAACTTAGGTATCCAGGGGAATTCTATGGAGTTCTCGACACTAAGAGATAAGATGCCTGCTTGGGAAAATGGGCCCTTTGGGGGCTTGAATTCCTGATCCACAAGCAAATTAATTTTGTTTTATTTTAGTTGTTTAGTTTGTTTTATTTAAGTGTGGACCCTCTTAGTTTACGAGGGATCAAACTGAGAAGGGGCTCATATCATCTTAGACCTATATCAGATTTACTGAACCAAGGGAAAATCTGCACATCCGCTGAACAAAATTTCTGACCACAGGGGTGGCTACTAGGAAAGGGGAACTGTCCAATCCAAAAGTAACTCGGGTAGTGTTTAAATGGCGTCGTAAAGGACTTGATCCAAATAGAGTACCCACAGAGGATGGAGCCGGTAAGGGCTTAATCCAACACCCTGGAGAAGATGATATGGCTAGTCATATATCTAATAGGTATTCGATGTCTAACTCAAGGAGAAATCACGGACTCATATCAAAGTGGTGTACTCACCAGTCCGTCATTTGTCGACCTAACATCAACCAACCTAAGGTGTTCGTTGATTTGCAATCGACTAGAAGAAAGCTGGGACTCACATCCTTCTATAGCGACGATTCGGGATAGTCTATCTTTGACTCGATAGGTGCTATCTAACCTAAGGTGACTACTGAGTGAATGCCACTTGGGGATTTATATCAACTCAAAAGTAGTCAAGAGGAGAGGAGCCTCGAGGGACTCACATCCTAAACCTCAAATATAATCGGCCTAGTTAGAGCATGGTGGCTAGTTCAAGGAGAAAGCACGAAGACACACATCTTCTTATACGAAGTCAACCATGAGGTAGCTTACTGGCTGGGCAGTGAAGATTACCATATTAACAAGGCGCTCATTGTTTTGCAATGGTCAAGTTAGAAAGAAAGCGCGGGGACTCACATCTTCTAACAAATGACCACTATGGTGGCATATTAGCGAGGTAGTATGTAGACCTGACCTATAACAGCTACTGAGTCAGTGTCACAGGAGGCTTGCTCCCACATCAAAATAACTCAAGATAAAATATTTGTGTTTGTATTTTGTGCATGTGTTAAAAGAAATAGGATGCCTTTGGGGGACTCTTACACTTTACCTTAAACACACTAGGGGTTTGATGAAATGATGTCACAGATGACAAATAGGATTCATACTAAGAAAGGGTGCCGCTTGGGTTCTCTCACACCTATCTTAGTTACGCTAATCAAAATAGGATGCCTCTCGGGTTCTCTTACACCTATTATAATAGCATCGAGAGATTGTGTTTGTGTTATGAAAGAAGGATAGGATGCCATTGGGGGACTCTTACACCTACCCTAGACACGTCACGATGGATTCGCAAGCAAACAAACAACCTCGAAAAGAAGATTTGATGAATGGAATCAAATTTTTATTCTTTTTTAATGATTATTTTCAAACATGATTTATTTCATGGGTAATATTTCTTTAGATAGAGCTCATTAATTGGAAGCATGTTCCCATTTATAATCAATAATAATAAGATCCTCCTTGGTAGGCCTTCTCTATGACATAGGGGACTTCCCAAGTGGGTTAAAACTTGTCTCCCATCTTTCGACAGGCAACAATTGGTCTCCTTAGGATTAACACAAGTTCTCCTACTCGGAAAGACCTAGGGCGGACCAGCTTGTGAGATTGAATCATTTTGGCCTTTGGCCTTGTCGAGGTTTTTGGCATGGCGACTCTCCTCCAAACCTTCGAGCTCTTCTAACTGCAACTTTGCATTCTGCTCTGTAGTGATTTTGTTACCCAATGCTATCCTTAGTGATGGAAGTTGAACTTCTAAAGGAAGAATGGCTTCGGACCCATACACTAAGAAAAATGGGGTGGACTGAGTTGAAGTTCGGTATGTGGTGCGGTAGGCCCACAAGGCTTCAACCAACTACCCGTTCCACTATCACTTATTGTCATCGAGAGTCTTCTTCAGTATCTGGATGAGATTTTTGTTGAATGCTTCTACTAAGCCATTTGCTCTAGGGTAGTAGATGGCGGAGTATCTTCAATCTATATCGTGTCTTCTGGTGAAGCTATTGATCTTCGTGCTTTTGAATGCAATATCATTATCGGATATAATTCATCGAGGCACCCCAAACCTATATACGATATGGTTCCTGAAAAATTGAAGCACATGGTGAGTTGTGACCTCTATGAGTGGGATGGCTTCTGCACACTTGAAAAAGTAGTTAGTAACAGCTAAGATGAATCGATGCCCCTTGGAAGAAGGAGGATCAGCCTACAATGTCGATAGCTCAACACTCAAATGGCCATGAAGCCAATGTAGGCTGTAGAATGTTGGGTGGCTAGTGGAGGACCACACCGTATACCAAACACTGATGGAATCTCCTAGCTACATACATGCAATATGTAATCATAGAAGGTTGGTAGTATCCAGGTCTTTTGATCTTCATCTTCATTTTCAGACTGGATTGATGCACTCCGCATAGAACTGAATGTATCTCGCTTACAATGCCACAGGCTTCGTATTTGTCTAAACAGCGTAACCACATTTGGTCAAAGGACCGACAGTATAGGGTGCCATCAACAAGAGCGTAGGAGAGAGCTCTTTGTTTCACCTGATGAGCTTGTGACTTTTCTTGAGGTAGTTTGCTAGTGTTCAAATAGTCTATGAATGGTTGCCTCCAATCCAGCTCCTTGTCCATTTTGGCAACGACAATCTCCCCTTCAAGAGAAAGCCTCTCAATGAGTTCAACATCAATAAGAGATATGACTTGTCTATTTTGGACCCTTATTGAAATGGACTCATCTTCCAGAAATGCCAACTCTTTGGCAAGTTTGGCCAAGGCATCATCGCTTTCTACTCTGGAGAACCTTGTAGATGGTGACTGAATATGGGCAAATGCCTTCAAGGTATACATAGTAATGACAATTTGGGTTTGAGAACCGGTAGGACCATAATGTTTGATGACCAATTGAGAATCCCCAAAGATATTGATGCTCTTGACACTAATAGTGATGGCTAACTCTAGACTGGAAATCAAAGCTGCATACTCGGCTTTGTTGTTGGTGGAGGGGTTGGAAAGATAGTATGAAAACATCATCACATCACGGTTTGCAGTTAGGAGAACTATTCTTACCCCTGCCTTTCCAAGGAGAATAGATCGTGATGCTTCACCTTTAAGAAAATAAGTAGCATCATCAAAATATATCTCCCATCAGCGGTTGCTGACCTCCCCTAAATTCATGATTTGTTCATCGGGGAGATCGTCACTAAGCGGAGAATCAGTTAGAAGTGGGTGTGTTGCTAAGAAATCTGCTAGTGTCTGTCCTTTTACTACACGGAGGGGTATAAATGTGATATCGAACTGCGAGAGTATCATGGACCAACATGCCAAACATCCAAATAGCATTGGTCGTGTCATGAGGTACTGCAGTGGATTTGTTCAAGAGATCAAGTTCACCTTATGAGAAAGCATGTAATGTCATAACTTCTGAGATGCAAAGATCAAAGCTAGGCAATGTTTCTCAATAGGTGGATAGTTTGCTTCAGCAGGGATCAGATGACGGCTGAGGTGGTAGAGTGCGCTTTCCTTCACTTCGTCATTGTCTTGGGCCAACAGAGCGCCGAGAGAGTCATCCAATGCAGCAATGTAAATGATGAGTGGCCTGCCCGGGATAGGGGCTGCTAGAACTGGCAGCTTCACCATTTATTCTTTGATGTCTTAAAAGGCATGGTGACATTTGTCATCCCACTAGAACTTAATGTCCTTTTTGATAAGTGCTGAGAATGGCTTGCATCTCCCTGATAGGTTTGAGATAAAGCATCTTAGATATGCCAGCCATCCTTGAAAGGATCTGAGCTGAGTTAAACTCTTAGGATGCGGCATTTCTAAGATAGCTTTAATCTTTTCATGATCTATTTCTATTCCCCGGTGTCAAACAACAAACCCAAGGAATTTTTCTAAAGCTACTCCGAATGCACACTTCAGGAGATTCATTTTGAGGTTATATTATCTTAACCGTTCAAAAACTACTGTCAAGTCAAAGAGGCGGTCTTCCTTTTCTCAAGTCAAATAGATAATCCAGGCATTTCTTCATAACTCCATATGAAGCAGTCTTTAAACTCAGTCAATAGCTTAACTAAGTCATTGATTTCTTCTTCATTCAACAATGAACTAATATATGTCGGTGTAGATTTTCTTCTATCCGAGGTTGATTTCTTTAAGCTTATATCGATTATTGAATGAATCTCCTTCAAATTATGGCGTTTCTTGACTTGTAGATCATCTGGATCATCTGAAGTTTTTAAACACACATTCCCATAAGAGTTGGGGATGTGTGAGAAGAAACTATCAGATTCCAAATGATTGGTAACAACTAGGCAATAATCTTCGTCATCAACTGACCCAATCATAATCCTAATCCCGCTCTTGATTGTGCTTCCTCGTATAGCTTTTCAAGTATTCTCGACATGTGCTTGGATCATGTGACTAAACCTTTCAGATAAGATTTTGAACAAAAAAGGTGTAATTCCATTAATTCCATTAATTTAAAGTATCTTCCTCAAGCTCTACATCAACTGTGGCTTGTTGGTTAAAAAAAATTCCTATGGGAGTCGCCTTTCAAATTGTGGTGAGAAAAGAAAGAGGAGACCTATAAAATTCATCTTTTAGATGCCATGTAGATCCAGATGTACTTATTCGTGATCGAAAGTACGCCATCAAGAAAATATTGTGTTATCTCAAAAGACGTCACTACCCTTTTTAATGGACCTAATCACCTCAAGGACTCCTAAGGATGATGGGTCCATATATGTACTGAGATTCTTCCCCACTTTACATGAAAAGTAAAGGTTTATTTTAAACCGGGTTTGTTAAGCTCCCTACAGGGGCAAGCCCCTATAGTTAATTACATCCTAAAAAATAAGGATTCCTTAGGAAAACTCTCGATTAAGGTAAATGATCGTTGTCTTTGAAGATTTCAATAGGAAAGGGCTATCAATCGATTAGTTTATTTTTAAAGATCAAATAGGAGTGATCAAAGAAGGGGAAATTATTATAAAAGTCAAAATGGAAGATAAGTAGGCGATGCCCACGATACGAGGAAACCTATCAAGCATCTCAAACTATCCTATAGTTGAGCTTTATATTTTTGAAATTGATTTATTTTGTTTGAGTTGTATTTTTTTCATTAGAAATTTAGGACTTATGATTCCTTAACACAAGATTAAGGAAATGCCTAAGAGGTGAGAATCTTATGGTCTGAAGGAAGAAGCAACCGAACCTAAACTGGGAGCTTCATCAAAGGCCTGCACAACCTAAATCTAAGGTGAAAAATGGGTAATTGGTTTTCCTTCACAAGAAAGGACAAACATCCCGACAACTTGGAGTTACAACTGCTTGAGGGTGGCGACCAACTAACTCCTCCAACAATTTTAAATACATGTAGGCAAGTTTTTATACTTATGCAAGATAGTTGGACTGTTATTGAAAGAGACTAAGTCCTTAAACTCACTCTCTAAAGAGACTAGATCATTTAAAGGGACATGCTTCAAATGACCTAAATCTAATGCAATTCAAATTTCATTTTTATTTTTATTTTTATTTTAGACAATTATTTTGACTCAGGTTTAATAGGATTCATATGATTAATGCATGAGAAATAAGATTATTGGCCAAAATCAAAGGAGGTGAGTTTTCACCATGGCTCTCAAAGGTCAAACCAAGTTTCTCTGGCAAAGATGGAAGCCCTCCAATCAAGAGGGAAATAAGATACATTTATGCATGATATTATAATAGAAATGCTCATCCAGCTAAGGAGTTGCTAATTCTTTTATCTTGATTTTAAACCTAGGCTTTAGGTGAGGTTATGAGTTTTTCCCTAAGGAGCCTAATCCACACCCAGGCCATACTTAAAGCAAGAAAGAAACTAAGAAATACATGCCACTTAATGCAAAAGCTAAACAAATCATCAATCAATTTATAAAGCTAATCGCAAAAAGAATAAAAGGCCGTTGGGGTCGGGCACGACCGCAAAAAACCTGAAAATATCAAAGTTGAGCTCTACCATTATACAACCCGATTACAAATAAATTAAATTACAATTAAGCAAGAATTCATTGTTATGGGGACTTCAAGCTTTATTTCTTCTTCTCTTCTTCTTCTTCTTTTTCCTTTCTTTGATGGTTGGATGGTAGATGCTCCAAGGCTTCACATGGTGCATAAGATAGAATCTTATGATCAATGCTCATCCTAATCCCCATAACAATTATTCCAAAATCCTAATTATACAAATTTACATGAAAAGGAAAAGTGGAAATCTAACTAACACCCACAAAACAAAGGTTAGCTAAAACAAATCACACAAATCTCAAATATGTATATTAGACTTATCACCCCACACATGGGTGACTAAGTCCACCTGGTCTATTGGATTATGCTTAGGGGTATAAAGCATATGCAAGCAAAAGCATTTATATTTTTATTTATGATAATGCCCCTTCAACACAATCTCATAAAATAATTAGACTAAGAATGTCCTACCATTCATTCTATGAGCATACACCCTAACATCTAGTCTAAAACATATATCACAAAACAAAACAAAATATCAAACCATGCACCGATCTAACCTAAGGCTAGAAGTGATGACTTAGGCTAATGTGTGTGCTATAAAGGTTTGTGTGGTATGTTTAACTATGGCTTTATGTTCAAATTTTCTAAGTGTGAAGAACAAGTTCAACTTAAAGGAGTGTTTCATTTAAGTTGTTTAATTATTTTGGGTTGATTTTTTTTTAAGTTTTGATTTGGTTCAAGTGAATCCTATAATTAATTACTAAGTTATGAAGAGAGGGAAAGAGAATGAGACTTCTCTTTCCTTCCCTAACCTAAGTAATTTCTAGAGTAGGTTCACTTTTTAGTTTTGTTTAGGTGAATATTTTGATTAAATATTTTAATTAATCCTAAGTTTAGATAAACTCTAAAAAAACCTATTCAAAAAGAATGACATTTTAAGATTAAATAAAATGAATCAATATTCACAGAACACACATTACTTCATTTCTTTCCCAACATATATAACATGCATATGGATAGACCCTTAGCATATCTATACATAAAAATGAAAGTATTTAACACACTTTATGATGCATGCTAAGCAATCCATTTAAGAAAATTTAGAAGTTAAGATGCATGATTTTTCTTAAGTAGAAAGGGTTTTCCTTATCCAAATCTTCACATACACACATGAAAGTCAGAAAGGATAAGTGAGTACACGACATTGTTAACCAAAGGTGTAAGGTACAAGACCTACTTAGAGCTACTTAAAGTCTCAACCTCAGGGTTGTCTACATTAATATACCACTTTCCTTAAATACAAACATATGTATAAAGGAAAGAAATGAAAAAAAGGAGAATGCAAAAGTTGTTTAATGGATTCATTTTATTTATGCAATATATGTATGTATAGTAACCCTCTTAAGTGATAGCATAGAGATGAATAAGATATGGAATTAGGTGAGTGTTAGGTTCTTTTCAAATAAACCATACACCTCACCAAATTCCTATTCAAAACTATACCAACATAGGAAAGAAAGGAAACCTGCTAAGCATGCCTTTATATTCTTTCACATGCAAACTCATAATTAAAATATAAGTAGCATACTTTCAGATTTGGTATTTGATTCATATGTTTTGAAAATAATTTAGATTTAGTAGTGATAATAGCCACATATTTCTACTTTATCCAACACATGAAATTTGACATAAAGTAAATAATTTCATTTTTTTAATTTTGAATTTGAAAAATATGAATGCATGAAACCACATGACATACAAATTTAAAATGTTGGTGTTCAAAATAATGAAAGCATGTAAACAAGTTCACTTCACTTAAATCCTAAAGACATTCTTATCAAATAAGAAAGTTTAAAATAAATTAAAGTAAATTCAAAGTGATTTTTGTTTAGTTTGGAGTTTGATTTAATTTTGAAAATGTGAGATGAGTTTGTTGTTCCTAACCCATTTCCACATGTGTTTCATATTTTTATTTAATTTTTAGATAATTAGATCCATTTTATGCATTAATTAGGTTAAGGTGTGAATTAAGTAACTTAATTAACCCTTACTTACACCACCTTAGAAGAATTAATCAAATAATTATGAGACAATAAGATGACATAAAAACTCACAAGAAATTTAAATTTGTAATGCACCTAATAAGAAAGAGGCCTAATGTAATTTGGCTCATAGTTAAAAGTTAATTAAGCTAAGGGATTTAGCTTAAGTAATTTCAAAACACCCTTTCACACATGTGAATTGGGTTTTGATTTCTTTAACTTAGGCTATTAAACACCCAAGCATCTACCCAAAGTAGATTAATTAAGTTCTAGAAATTTTTAGAATTTTAGAAATTAAGGGGGATAATTAATAAATTAACCCTTAATTAAGAGGAGGAAGGAAAGGGGGGTCTAGGGAATAGCTTAGGGGAAATTTACCAAAAATATTCCATAAACCTCCTACTTACTGGATGTAACCTTAATCAACCCTAATCATGGATTAAAATCACTAATTACACCTTAATTATCCTTAATTATATAAAGAGGGTAATTAAAAAATTCAATTGCAATTCTTCTAATCAAACCTTCAATAAATCCCAAGAAAATTAGCGGAGGCAAAAGTCATTCCCCAAAACATATCCAAGAAATTTGGGATTAATCAGAGGCTTCATTAAAAAGAAATTATGAAAATAAACTTTCCAATAAAACCCAAATTCAGAGAAAAATACAATTCAAACATCATTGAAATTAATTTTAAAATATTTTAGGTTGAATTATCTTTCCATGGGATTTTATTTCATATTTTTTTTGAATTTTCTAAAGGAAGTTATGAATTTTAGAAGATCCTTGAATTAATAAAAATTCATTAAGACATTTTTAACTAATCCCTAGCTCGCACGCGCGTGGCGGTCGATGCGCGCCATGCAGGGGTTTACATAAATGTCAAATCCCAAACTGGCCGCCTGTTTGATCTATGTTGTCTGATCAAAGATCGGACGACTATAGATCTCTCTGCTATTTTAAATTGGATAACTGATACATAAACGTGGGGAATTATCGAGGTCCCATCCAAAATGCGGATGGATACCGAGATCTCTCAAGTTCTTCCCCTATATCAACAGAGACAGTCCATGATCAAGGGGAAGATCCAAGCTCGATCTAGCTCGGATTCAAACCAAATTCAAACCACACCATTGTTGACTTCATTTTTAGGATGAGCTCTCAACAACTCCATCTTAGGCAGGATCCTCTTAGACTTTAAGAGTTTAGTCTTAAGACAGTGATTACAGTGATAACTTAAAGAGTTAGCCATATGAATAGGTCATGCCTTAAGGGTGTTAGGAAAATCTCCTACCCTTTAGCTTAAATCATTCCTTACTTTCCCTCCCTCAAGTCAAACTCCAAATCAATTCTATTTGATTTTCTCCAAACTACCATGATTAAAATCTATGATTGAAATCCATGATTGAAACCCATGATCAAAGTCCATCAAAAATTCCTAAGCCCAAATCATGATCAAAACCTATTCAAACCTTTGAGATTTTCTCATACCTCATTTATATTCTCATATATAAATGAAATATAAATTCAAACCCATCAAATCAAATTCAAAATTCCAAATTAATTCATGAAAATTTTCTTAAGTCCCTTTAATTTTTCATTAAAGGACTTAGCCAAAATTAACTCTAAATCTTGATCAAATAAATTCAAATCCTTGAGATTTTCTTAAAACATATTTATATTCTCATTTATATTCTCATATATAAATGAAATATAAATATAAACTATTCAAGTCAAACCATCAAATTAAATTCTAAATTTAAAATCCTTGAAATTCTCTTAAATCCCTTAATTTTACATTAATGGATTTAACCTAAACTTTGATCAAACCTATTCAAACTCATGGAATTTTCTCAAAACTTATTTATATTCTCATTTATATTCTCATATATAAAAGAAATATAAATATAAATAAACCAAATCCAATTGAAAAATTAAATTTCAAATTAAAAATTCTCTTAAATCCCTTAAATTCCCTTTAATGGATTTAACCTAAATCATGATTAAACTCTTTCAAATTCTTGAAATTTTCTCATGATCAATTTATATTCACATTTATATTCACATATATAAGTGAAATATAAATTCAAACAATCAAAACCAATTCCAAAAATCAAACTCAAATCAACTCAAAATCAAATCTAAGCCTTTCAAGTCAAAATCTTGAACATAGTCAAATCATCTTCAAATCAAGCCAAATTCTTGATTTTCTCTCATGGTTCAATCAATCTTATAACCATGAGCTCATATATAAATCAAAGCCTCAATCACTCAATCAAAATCCAAATCAAAAATCAAACCCAAAATCCCTTCATATGTATCAAAATCTAGTTGACTTCAAATCACTTGGAAATGGATTTGTATTTCAATCATAAGTCCATATACAAGATCAATCAACTTCAAATCAAGCTTTGACCAAGTCATTTGACCCACTTAGGCTCACTTGACCTAAGGTGGCCTAAAGTACCCTTATGAGCCTTTTGATCCTAACCAAATTGGATTGAACCAAACTCATATATCCTCACATGATCAACAATCATCATGGATGATCAATCAATTAAATTGGGTTAAACCAGTCAAAATTGACCAAGTCAACACTTAACCTTAAATGAAACCTAACATAGCCAAAATCCACCATAGGCCAAATTGATTAAAACCATTGATCCAAGTTCACTCATGACCTATGTTTGAACTTGACCAAGCCAACATTTGACCCTAACCTAGCCCAATTGGCCCACTTGACCCATTTTGACCTAAAGTGTCAAAATGTGTCAAAACTTGATCTAAGCCAAATTGATTGAAACCAATGAGTCAAGTCCATCCCAAATCACTTGTGGTACTTGACCAAAGCCTCAATTGACCAACTAGGCCTAACCTAGCCTATCCCAACATGACCTAAAAGGGTCATGTTGAGCCAAATTGAACCTAACCCAAATTGATTGGAAACAAAGATACCAATCCACTCCATATGACTAACCTAACCTAACCAACCCTTGACCTACCTCAAATAGGTCAAATGGGTCAAATAGGTCAAATGGGTAAATAGGTTGACCCATTTGACCTAAATGAAGTCATATGAGCTAAAACCAAATCTATACCAAATTGAACCAAACCAAAGGCACCAAAACATTTCAAATGGTCATATGAACTTGACCCAACCCTTAGTTTGACAATTTGATAAGTTGACCCATTTTGACCAAAATGGGTCAACATGACAAACCCTATCAAATGGATTCTAAATCCAATGAAACTTGGCCAAACCTAGTTTCTCCACATACATGTCCAAAGTGGAAAAATAGCAAATGACTATTTTACCCCTAGACCATAGAACAAATTTTGGCTATATTTTGGTCACCCTCTTCATAATCACTGAGGCTTTCCTAAAAGCTCGAGGGGACTTAGTGATGAGTGGCGCACCCAACCAATGGGTTTGGGTCAACCCATTTGGTCCATAGACCAAACCCGACCACATAGCTTAAAATTGAGTTTTCAAATTCCCTCATAAGCTCAATTTCAGCATATGGGAAGTTGGCAATCAACTCAAGGGATCAAACTGACCATGTGCACACTCAAAACAGCCTAAACAACCTCTCTAATTTGGTCAATTGGATCAAAATGGAAAGGAATGGTTCGGCCATCCGATTGCCATAGGGGGAGATATACCCCCCCTAATTCAATGAAATTTGAATTCACTCACTATCGACCGGCTGGAACCCTGAGCAACCACCTCGTGAGCATTCCTAAGCTTCTAGATAGATTTGAATTCTAATTCTCAATTTTTCACAGTGCAAAATGGGGAGCTTAATCCATTTACTAACTTCCTCTACACTTGATTTCCTCCAAATTCCTTCTACACTCTTCATCTAAGGATCAATCCGAGCTCACTCAAGCTCACATTGAAGTTCTCATAGCAAGGAGAGGATCAATTCAATCAAATCCGAAGCCCAAGTGAAGTGGTGTTGGTCTACCCATTGATCCACTCAATGAGGCTTAGAATTTCAACAGGCTTCGTCCACCGCACAAAGCTACCTCATCGCATCGAGTGATCACCTCCGAGGTATGTAATTTTTCACCACTTAGCTTCATGTTGGTCCATTGTGAAAGAAATGTTCATGGTTGAGAAATCAACCGTTGGATAGGTTGGTAATTATGCTTAGATGGTGTGGGTTGATTTTTGTATGATTCCATGCTAGATCAGGCTCGGATCTCCCTTAGATCATGGACGGTCTCCATTGATCCTCAGGGAAAAACTTGGCTCATCTCAGCCATCCATCCACACATTTTACATGGATGGCTGAGATTATTTTGCACGTTTAGTAAATCCATTATCTTTTTAAAACCGCTGGTGAATCTTAGCCATTCGATCTTTGATCGGACTACCAAGGATATTAGCGCGTGCGCCGCCGCTGCCATTTGGGAAGTGACATTTAAGTCACACTCACGCAGCGTAAAGCATAACCACAGCGCGCCATGAGCTGAGTATTAAGTAGGGATTAGTTAAATGCCTAATTAATTCCTAATTAATCCATAGAACTTCTAAAATTCATAACTCTTCATAGAAAAATCAAAAAAATAAAAGGAAAAATTCTATGGAAAGATAATTTCATCTAGAATATTTAAAAAATGGTTTCAATGAATTTTGAATTACTCCTTTCTTTGAATTTGGGTTTCTTTGGGAATCTTAATTAGCTAATTATCCTTTAATTAGGTCATCAATTAATCTCAAATTTTTAGGGTTCATTTTAGGGGATGACCTCTGCCTCCCCTACATTTCTTGAGATTTATTGAGGGCTCAATCGGGAAAATTGTCATTTCATTCCATAAAATTGTCATTTCATTCCCTAATTACCCCTTTCATGTAATTAAGAGTAATTAAGTTGTGATTAGTGGATTTACCCTATGATTAAGTTTGATTAAGGTCAGATCCAATAAGTAAAAGGTTTATAGAATAATTTTGGGGCATTTCTCCTAAGCTCAGGTAGCTGAAAATCAAGTTTCTTTAAGAGATTCTTAAAGATTATCCGGATTACCTCTCTGTTAAAAGAATAAGATTTGTTTAGCTTATCTAAAAGAGTAGGTGGACCGTAGCTACCTGTCGGAAAATATGCATGCCTCTCTTGTCGCCGGTATGGTGAGGCTGGTCGGCCGCCGAGACTGTGGGGGGCCTAGGGATTTCCTGGTGGTGGCAAAGGAGGTGGAGGTCACGAGGTCGCGGGTCTCTGACCGATCTCCTAATGCCCTTGTCAACCGCTACTTCTCCGCTTTTTCTTACGCTTAAGCAACTGATCTTGAAAAGGTAATTATTTGGCCTCTCCTTGTAGACTAGCCGCCTTGTTGATTAGCTTCTCAAATGTCATGATAGTGAAGCCCTTAAGCATGAAGGTGATCGAGCCACAAATATTCTTCAAGAGAATCTCAATGCCATGTTGTTTAGATAGCTATGATTCACACTTCATACTCAGGTTACGCCATCGGATAATATAATCAACAAGTGACTCACGGGTTATGCTACAACGTTTACTTCGTTCAGTTACGTATTGCTCTTTCTTTGAAGCTTGATGAAGAATTGCTCTAATCGGCAAATGTCTTTCTTGACGTTGGGTGATTATATCAATCAAAAGCAATACCCACTATGCTGCTAACAAAAAGATGAAAGAGCAAAGCGTCGCTGCCACCTACGTTGCAACAACTGGCCCTGAAGTGAGCTATGTGTTACCTCGGGTTTCCACTGTCATCAAAGCTTTTGAAAGAAGGAGGCATAAAACCCTTGGGATATTGGATAACATCGAATTCCTCTAGGTAGGGTCTACCCTTTGGAACCGATGATCCTCCCTGGGCTTGAGCCAAAGCTTCCTTCACCTATTGCTCAACCATGTATTTTATATCTTTTTCTTATATGGAGGTACTTAAATGTCAAATACCAAACAGTGGTTGGTAGCGCACGCGGTTTGAACTCTGTCATCCGGTCAAAGATTGGACGGCCAGAGATCTCCCCGCGATTTTAAAACGGATAACGAATATATAAACGTGGGGAATTATCTCGGCCGTCCATCAAAAATGCACGGATGGACGGCTGAGATCTCCCAAGTTCTTCCCCTTAATCAACAGACACCGTCCATGATCAACGGGAAGATCCAAGCTCGATCTAGCTCAGATTCAAACCAAATTCAACCCACACCATCTAAAGCTAAAGAACGGCAAATCCAACGATAAAAAATCCATGGGATTAAAATTTATTTCACAAAGATCCACACCACATTGAGTTTAATGGTCAGAAAATCCCATACCTTGCCAGAGGTGATCATCGGCGCTCGAATCCCTTGGAGAATCTTTGTCTGGTTGAGACGAAGCTGTGTTGAGAGTATGAGCACTTGAGGTTGAGTGGATTGGTGTATGGACCAACTCCTCCTTAGCTAGCTTGTGGCCATGATCGAATTCAGCTCTTCCTTGTGGGAACTCCAAAGGAAGCTTGGGTGCACTCGACTTAGCTCCTTGATGAAGTATGCAAGAGCAATTGGATGGAAATTGAGTGAAGAGGAAGTTCAAGAATGGATTGAGCTCCCCTATTTTCACTGTTCAAAAACTGAGAAATGGGAAAATGGCAAGAGCTCTAGGAGGCTAGGGATCATTCTCTGATGGCTCCTAAGTCTCTCCAATACTCAATCAAATTGAGGAATGGCTTAAGCTAAGGGTAAGAAATTTTCCTAACACCCCTAAGGCATGACCTATTCCTATGGCTAACTCTTCTAAGTCTCTAGGGCTAGGTTGATTGTCCACCTAATCACTAGATGTGTCTTAAGACTAAGGAACTCTTAAATTATAAGAGGAGTCCTATGTCTAAGATGGAGGAGTTGATAGCTCATTCTAACAATGAGGTCAACAAGGCGTGAAGATGATGATCCCAAAAAGAACTTCTTCTGTTTCATGTCACTAGAAGACTTAGGGACTTCCTTAACTACTAAACCTTCAACTTTCTGAGATATAAGTGAGGTTAGAGCTAAGGTTCCCAACTGCTGCCTAATAGTTTCACATAAACCAAATTCAAATACTTTGCTTTGCTTGGAGGCCTGGTCTTCGTCTCTGGCTGGATCAAAAGTCACCACCAATGGAACCCCGCTGAGAGGGGTTAGTTGGTATACTAATCACATTAGACTCTTCCTCCGAGCTGGATTCCAAGTCTATGTGAATAGTAGCGGTACTCCTATGAACTGGAACACGACCTCTATTGGTAAGGCCAACCAGAGGTCTCACCTCAGGCGCCTCTTTTTGCCTCACCTCCACGGTGGAGGTTGAGTCATTCTACCCACATGTCCATATGATGGAATGAACTATGGGTGGAATGTGATATACGGATCTATTTCTTCTTTAATTCCCCTTTCTTGCTCACTTGGACTTTTATTTTTCTTTTCATTTTTTTTGTTTTGTATTTGCATTTGAATTTTGTCCAAGTTCACGAGAAAGGGTGTTTTGAGGAAGATAGTAAGTCGCATCCTTATAAATCTCAACCACTCTAACTGAAAATGGCTTTTCATCTCCGTTGACATGGTATTTAATTCCATCTTTTTTGAACTTGATGCACTGATGAAGGGAGGATGGAACGATCTTGTTCTAATGTATCCAAGGCCTACCAAGCAAAACAATGAATGAAGTATTTGAGATTCTCTTGAAGAATATCCATGTCGACTGTGATGTAGAGGGGACGGTTGTGCTCCAAGTCCCCTAGAAGAAGGTCTTCATCTGTGAAGGTGATCCCTTAGGCTTCTTTTCATAATGTGCTTCCTCACCTATAACGATCAGCTGAGCTAAGCATATTTCAGGATGAAGGAGAGCCTTGATTAGTGATTCACTCATCTCTTTGAATAAGACAAGGACATCATATATGCTTTTTTTCCCTCTATCTGTGGAGCATCTTATGGAAGAGCTTCTCGATCTTCAGTACTAATGACTTATTTCCCTCTATCTTGAGGTACTGCCCTAGGAGGTAGAACCTTGCCACTCTGAGGGTTGATTTGTAATCTCTTGAGGCAAGGTGGTGGAAGGTTCTACCGCAGAGCTCACTGACTTCTCTTATGGGACTCTTAGAATCAGATGATTCGAAGTCTATCTCAAGAGGTGAACCCGTAATATTCAAAGTTGGAAAGTCCAACTCTGAATCAAAAAGAGAGATCAGAATTGATATAGTTATTTAGACTTGAAGATTTATCGTTAGGAATAGAAGAATACAACCCATCATAAGTGACATGGATGTAATTCAAACTAGCTTTATTCTTCAATTTCTTGGAATTATTTGGGGGTACAAAGTAGAAGTCAAGTAAAGTGAGTGGAGTAAGGGATTTGATGGCCTTATCCGCTGATACAAGAGTTCTACTAGTAGAAAAATAGAAGAGCTAGCTGAAATGGAAGAAGTCACGGTGTAGTCGAAGAATTTGGATCTTTGGACACGGTGGTTATGCTAAGACTATCCAGGCGACATGCCATTCTTGCTGGCCAGCTCCCACTTTCCTAGAGTTGGCTCTGGCAACTTGCAAACCTTCCTTGATGTTGGAGGTTTGAGCTGACTCAAGCACCTGCAATGAAAGCTTTTTGATCTTCTGAATTATTTTCTTAGAGGTTTTAGACAAAGAAATGTCCCAAGCTTCTTTGATTTTAGTAGGATCACATGTATCCCCAAGAATTTCCTAATAGAACTGGAAGGTTGTTCCACAAGGTATTCCTTTGGGATAACTACAACACCGGTCTTGAAACTGTGTTCAAGTCAGTCCTTGAATGTGAAGCAATCCTCCAAAATGTGGCCTAGCATACGGTGGTAAAGGCAAAAGTTTGGATCATGACTTTTGCCTACTTCCTCCGGTCTCCTAGGCTCGAGTAGCTGAAAATCAAGTTTCTTTAAGAGATTCTTAAAGATTTTTCTGATTACCTCCCTCTTAAAATAATAAAGTTTGTTTAATTTATCTAAAAGAGTAGGTGGAACATAGCGAAATATACATGTCAGTTGGTGGTGGTATAGAGGGTCATGGAGGCGGTGGAGGCCAGTATGTTTCTCGGTGGTGTAAAGGAGGTGGAGGCATGATCTCTCTGATCTCTAGTTGGGCTTCCCATTGAAGCTGGCCTCACGCTTCTTCTCATAGACCCTTCTTAGCAACGATCTTGAAAAGGCAACTGTTTGGCCTCTCCTTGTAGACTAGGCGCCTTGTTGATTAGCTTGTCAAATGTCTTGATAGTGAAGCCCTTAAGCATGAACGCGATGGGGCATGGATATTCTTCAAGAGAATCTCAATGACATGTTGTTTAGACAGCTGCGGTTCACACTTCATACTCGAGTTACGCCATTGGAGAATATAATAAACAAATGACTCACAGGGGTGTTGTTGTGCTACAACGAGATCACCTACATTAACCCTTTGCTGAGCTCTAGCAAACCTCTTAACGAATAGTTACTCTAATTCAGCAAATATCTTTATTGAACCGTTAGACAGTTCAACATATGTTGACCTCACTTTTGGAGTGAGCTCTCAACCCCACCCTCTTAGACTTAGGAATCTTCTAGACACTAAGATTTTCTTAGTCATAAAACACATCTAGTGATTAGGTGAACACTTTACTTAAGCCTACAGACTTAGAAGTGTTAATCATAAGATTAGGCTTTGCCTTAGGTCTTAAAGAAGTTATCTATCCTGTAGCCTAAACCCAATCTAGATATACTTTCTCAAATCAAACACAGATTCAATTCTCAAACCAAATCTCAAATTCAAATTTAAATTCCAAATATAATTTCAAATTTGACTCCAAATGATTGAAACTCAAAATCAAATTCAAATCCTAAGACCCTTCCTAAGCCATATGAACCACATTTATAAGCTTAGCCAAAACTCCCCTTAGATCAAATCAAACTCAATTGATCTCTTTATAAATCAATTATTCCTTCATTTATATTCACAAATATACATGAAATGACCAAAACTATATCGAAAATCAAATCCAAACTCACTCTAAACCCTTTAAGCCAATTCTTTGGACTTTGCCAAATTATATCCAAATCAAGTCAAAACTAATAGATTTTCTCTCGAATCAATCATCCATTCGATCATTTATCCAAATATAAATAAAACCTACAATCATCAAACCAAATTCAAGTCAACCCAAGTCAAGCCTAACTTAGCCCTTTTGACTTAAAACTTTCAATTGAGCCAAAACCCATTGGACTCCAAATTGATTGTCGTTAACTTTATATTTCGATCTAGGGCTCATATATAAGTTCAATTAAACTCGAATCAAACCAAAACCAAACCAATTGACCCACTTAGGTCCACTTGACCCAAAGTGACCTAAAGGACCCATTTGAGCCAACTTCTAATCCAACCCAAATTGGATTGAACCAAGCTCACCAAAATATTCCACCATGATTGTTGATCACCCTATGATGATCAATTGCAATCAATTGGGTCAAACCAAGCCCAACTGGTCATTTGATCCAAATTGACCCAAATTGGCCTAAAGGACTAAATCGAGTCAAATCATAATCTAACCCAAATTGATTGCAACTAATACCTCAAGTTCATTCCAAATTGATTATTGAACTTGACCAAAGCCATAATTAAACCCAATTTGATCAACCAAGCCCAATTGGTCAACTTGACCCAACCTAGCCCAAATTGGCCTAAAGGGTCAATTTGGCCTAAATCCAAATTAAAAACCAAATAAATTCAAACCAAAGACCACATTCATCTTCAATCAGCCAATTGAACATAAATCAACCCATAACCCAAGCTAATTTGGCCAATTTTGGTCAAACAATTGACAATATGACCCAAATTGGGCCAAATCCCTTGAAACCAAGCCAAGACCCATAAGGGTTGATCAAACGACCCAAACTCATTTGGGATTAGCCCAAAACCAACCCAACCCATTTAAATCCTCATGGATCCTCCCCACAGGATTCCACCCAACCTCATTTAATTCTCCTCATTACATGCACTTAACTCCTCCCCAACATTTACATTGAATAGATCTGATCATATGGCAACAAGAGAGGACTTTGGAACAAAAATTCAAAGTCCTCGATCAATCCATCATCCATCCCAACCACCCAAGCAAGATGACAATCAATTTGGAGCCAAAAAATTCAAAAAAATAATGAATTTTCAGCCATTATAAAAGGAGGGGAAATGAAGCTTTAGATCTCTTGCTCCCACCATCATTCAGCCCCCAAAAGCTCCCCAAAGAAAAAAAAAAGGAACCCATCACCTCTTTATTTTTTTTCAAAACACAAATAATTACTTTTCTGCGCGACAGACATCAAGAATGACGTCAAGAGGCAGGGGTTAAAGATCACTCCAAAGCTTCCTCACATACCTAGGAGTTCGCTCGGATCTTCACCGCCGCCGAAAACCATCCCTGACGAGGTAAATTACGCCAAACTTTAGCCGGCCTTAGGATTTCTCGCATTTTATATTAATTTTATTGCAATTTTAAGAATTTCCCCTAAATAATCCCGCATTTTACTTTAAATCATCACAATTAGAAAATATAATTTTTTTCGGTACAAATTAACACTAAAATGGGTCTATTTGGACAAATTTTCACTTAGAAATCCCATTTTCTCCTAAAAAAGCCTAACACTATCATCTACGGCTTACAACCGCCGTCGGTCATGCGATCGGATGGCTGATCGGCGATCGCCGATTTTAATGCGATGGACGTCGACGTGGACCGACTTTGATCGCTGATGCGATCCGGACCGTCGATCGAGCGAATAATCGACGGACGCCGATCGGCCATGATCATGCAATCGTCGGATCGTAATTGACTGACCATTCGCAGACGGACGGCTAATAGACGGGTCATTTTCTGCTTGACTAGTCTTCCGCCAGCGACGCGACTGCCAGATTTTCTTTAAAAAAAATTAATTTAAATCACTTGAAATTCAAAATACATAAAAAATAAAATATAACCAATGCGTTAGATTCGTCTTAGAGAAATCCAACAAACCCAAAATCCTCAAATTTCATTGAATATTTGATTTAATTTCACTTTAATGAAAATCAAATTATTAATCTATATATTATATATATATATATATATATATATATATATATATATATATATATATATATATATATATATATATATATATATATCGATTCGGAAATTTTAGTTGAAATTAAAGTTAAAACACACCTACCACAAAAATTTCAAGTGAAAAGGACTTTTGAATTGGGAGAAATTAAATTTTGAAGTTCAGATTATCCATTTTAATAAAATAAATCAAATAAAAATTCAGAAATTTACAAAAATCTTCAAAATGGCTTAAATCACTTCAATCCCTTTAAAAATAATGATCTTAATTAAACCCAAAACAAACACTTAATAATAGAGTTTAATCAATTAAGGAATTAATTAAAATATAATCTAAAAATAATTTAAATATCAAATCAAAAATCAAAAATGAAATAGCACTTAAACAATCATTAATCAAACCTCAAATCAAAAAAAATATCATTCTTAGAGAAAATTAAATTAAATATGATTAAACCTGTTTAAGTTAATAAAACTTAATTAAATGATTAAATCTTGAATCAAACTTAAAATTAAACAAATCTAGGAAACTTTAACATGAGTCAAACTAATATAACTAAACTTACACTAAGCATAGAATCTTAATCATATGATATCCCTTAATGAGTATAAATAAACAAAACTAATTAATCATTAAATAAACTAAAAAATCAAATTAATTAATAAACCAATTCAACATAATCATTTAATTAATCAATTAAATCAAAATTAAAGTAAACTTAATTAACATATGATTAAATCACATCTATTTGGAATAAGATAATTAATTAACCATTAAATATTTAACCTAATAACTAACAACAAACATGTTAAAATCAAACAAACATAATAAGTGAATCAAATCAATAAAACTCTAATCATAAATAATCAAACATAATCAAAATACAATTAAATACTAATCAAAACCTAAATTAAACCTAAATCATTAAGTTATTAATTACATCATTAAAAATTAAAGAAATATTTATTTAATTTAATAATTAACTTAAACACACTCCTTAATTAAACTAATTACCCTTAAGCTAATCCAATTGAATAAACACCTAATTAATGCAAACCTAATAAATTAATCTATCATCTTAATAAACCAAATTAATTTTATAAATCACATTAAAATTAATTCAAATCAAACACTTAATTAATCTACTAATTAATTTAATCACACTTATTAAATAAACTAATTAATCATATTAAATTTAAGCTTAATCAAACATAAAATGCAATTAAATGATAATCAAATCCTAATTTAAACTTAAATCATTAACTCATTAATTACATCATTAACCCAAATAAATAAGAAAGTATTAAAATTAAACAAATCTTCATTTAATTTAATAATTATACCTCTTAAATAAACTAATTAAGTAATTAAATTAATCATATTAAACCTAAGCTTAATCAAACATAAAATGCAATTAAATGCAATCAAATCTAATTTAAACTTAAATCATTAACTCATTAATTATATCATTAACCTAAATAAATATGAAATCAAATTAAAAATTAAAGAAATCTTTATTTAATTTAATAATTAATCATACCTCTAAAATAAACTAATTAAGTTAGTCAAATTAATCATATTAAACCTAAGCTTAATCAAACATAAATGCAATTAAATACTAACCGAAATCTAAATTAAATCTAAATTATTAAGTCATTAATTATATCATTAGTCTAAACAAATATGAAATCAAATTGAAAATTAAACAAGCCTTTATAACTAACATAAATACACTTCTTAATTAAACTAATCACATAATCACATTGAACCTAAGCAAACCCATAGACTAATAAAGCTAATCAAATCAAATTAAATCAAATTAAATTAAATTAAGAAAGACTCTCATCAATTTAATATGCAATCAAATCAAATATCATTCAACCTACTTAAATAAGATAAACTAATTAACTATCCAATGTATGAAATCAAAATGCAAACCAAACTTTGATAAACATGACAAATGGATGAGATTAAAAGATAAAATCTTAATTACAATGAATCAAACTCAATTAAAATCAAAATAAAATCTCAATTAATCTAATGATCAAACTACAAATGAATGAACCATAATCAAATCAAATAAACATAAAGTCAAGTTGCATAACCATAATCAAAGGAAAGAATTAAATATTAATTTAAAAGGATATTGAATTATCAAGATTTAATTAAACCAAAAACATCTAATCTGAAATTAATCAATCAAAAGAACATGAACTTAAACAAACTTAAACTTCATCAAAGATCAAGGATATTGAATTATCAAGATTTAATTAAACCAAAACATCTAATATGAAATTAATCAATCAAAAACACATGAATTTAAACAAACTTAAGCTTCATTATATATCAAGGATATTGAATTATCAAGATGTAATTAAACCAAAACATCTAAATCAAAATCAATAAATCAAATACTTAAACCAACTCAAATTCTAAGTTCTAAATTAAATCAAATAAATCAAATCAAATGAATTACACAAATTCAAATGGGCTAATTAAGATACTTAAGGACCTTAGCTAGATTCTTTAGGTGTGGATGTAATCGGGTGAGTTGTCTACAAATGGAATACATTATATTCTTCATTCTTGAAAATAAACATCATTTAACCAAATAAAAGTGAAATAAAAATGAAAAATAAATCATAAAATCATTTAAATTGAAATCACCCAAAGGTAAAATTAAAACAAATTCAAACTCCAAATTGAAACTTAAACTAAAGAAGCAAGAAAGTCTTGTCACACAAGCCTTAAGCACATATAATAATACTAAGTCACCCGCCTAGTGCTAAGGTCAGAATGTATGATGTTGTGTTTTATTTTGTGATGTAATATCTGATGTTGGGGTGTGTCAGAATCGGATGTTAGGGTCACATAAATTAATCATATTTCATATTGTGCTTAAGGGTCGCTAGTAATAAAATATAAATGTTTTATGCATGTTGCTTAGCCCCTAAGAGAGTAACCCATGTTAATAGGGCTTTGTGATGCTAAGTCCAAATTATTCATATAATTGTTGAGTTGTATGGTGTGTTTAGCTAACATTTGTTTTATGTGTGTAGCTAGATTTTTCTTATTTTTTGATGTAATTTTGCATTCAAAATTAGGATTAGTGTTATAGGATTAGGATAAGCAATGGCCGGGCTTTAGTCTGAGGTGCCCTATGATTCCTTTGGAGCAAATCAAATTAAAAGAAAGAGAAGGAAGAAATGAAGAAAAGAAGACCCCCATAACATGTATTATTTTTTTTATAATCCGAGTTGTATAAGGGTAGAGCTCGGCTACCCATCTTTTTTTCTCTTTTCAGGGTGTACGGCGGAACCCGACCGCACTAGCCTTTTATTCTTTTACGGTAGTCTATAAAATTATTGTGTTTAGATTGCGCATTAGAACAACATGATTTTCATAGTTTCTTTATGATTAATACTTGAATGTGTGGCCTGGATGCGATAGGCTCTTAGGATAAAATTAAAATTTTTGTCCCACTAATAACTCATAATTAAAATTTTAAAACAACTCATAACCTCACATAAAAGCCTAGGAATTAAATCAAGATAATAAAATTTTTAGCAACCCCTTAGTTGGATGGATGAATGTATAATATCATGCATGTCATGTTATTTCATTCTTGTTAAGAGGGGACTTCCATCTTTGCCAGAGAATGAAGGCTTAACCTGTGAGAGCCTTTGGTGGAAGAACACCCATTTCTCTTTTAATTTAGCCCATAATTAAATTCTCATGCATTTAGGCATACAAAATCCCATAGTCTGTGTCAAAACAAAAAGTCCAAAAGAATCAAATAAATTTGATAAAATTTGCATTAGATTAAGTCATGGATTCATACCACTCACGCTCTAATCTCTTAGGGAGTGAGTTTAAGAACTTAGTCTTCTTTCTAAATGAACAACAACATTGCCATCTTGCAAAGCATAAGACTTGCCTACATGGATTTAAAGTGTAGGAGAAGTTAGATGCCTGCCACTCCAGACAGTAATAAGTCCAGCAGTCGAGTGGTATATTCTCTCTTGTGGAGGTAAATCATATACTCATTTTCTCCTTAGATTTAGGCCGTGTCTTTGTTTTGTACCAAGGCTCCTTAGTTTAGGAATCTGAGGTAGATGTTTACTTCGGGCTACAAGCATAAATCCTCACCTCTTAGGTATTTCTACAATCTTATATTGTAGAATTATAAGCCCTAACAATCTAATAAAATGTCAACCCATACAATTAACTCTCTTCAATTTCAAAAATATAAAGCCCAATTATATGATAGATTGGAATGCTCACTAGGCTTCCTAGTATTATAAGTATTTCCTAATTTCTCCCTTTGGATTCAGAAAATAAGTCTTCTCGTTGATCTATCTCATTTGAATTTCTAAAATAATCAATCCTCTGATAGTCTTAACCTTAAAATCTTTGGAGACCCTAATTGTCTACTTTAATGAGAGTATTATTAAAGAATTCACATTTCTTATAATGTAATTAACTATGAGGGCTTGCCTCCATAAGAAACTTAACGAACCCGGCTTAAAATAAAACCTATTTTACTTTTTCATGTAAAGTAGGGGAAAAATCTCTGGTATATTCGAAGACTCGTCATACCTTAGGAGTTCTTATTAGGTGATTAGGTCCATTATAGGGTGGTGATTTATATCTTTCAAGATAGTACATCATTCCTTAATGTCGTACCCGATCATTTCAATAAGTACCCCCTAAGATCTGCGTGGTGTCCCACATCCCAAAAATAAACACCACAGCATACTAATCAAAAGCAATACCTACTAGGCTACTAACGAAAAGGTGAAAGAGCAAAGCATCATTGTCACTTGTGTTACAACAACTGGCCCTAAAATATGCTATGTGTTGCCTCGAGTTTCCACTGCCATCAAAGCTTTTGAAGTAAGGAGGCATGAAACTCTTGAGATATTGGATAGCATCGAATTCCTCTAGGTAGGGTCTACCCTTTGGAACTGATGATCCACCCCGAGCTTGAGCCAAAGCTTCCTTCACTTGTTGCTCAACCATGAATTTTATATCTTTTTCTTGTATAGAGGTACTTTCCACTACCTTCCTATATGTGCTACTACCTTGCTCAACGGAGGAGGTAGAGTCTTGGTTGGGTCCAAGACATGCACTAACTCGCCGACCGACATATATAGTATGATGAACTAGAGGGCTTGTTTCAAGCACTAATCGCCGCTAACAAGTCAGAATCCATGCCATCCTATCAATCTGCTCATCTTTCTACCTTAATTGATGTCGGAGGTACGGGGCTGATTCTGCGGTATCTTCTTGATCAACCTCATCACCTTCCATGGCTTGTTGCTCTCTAAGAAGAGACCCTCTCATGTCAACCATGCAGACTCTAATTAAATCCCCCATCAAGTCATCTTTGTTATGATTGAAGCTGACTTTCTCTTCATCCGAGAAATCGTACCCCAAGATCTCCTTCTTCTCCATGAAATAATGTGCAACTATCTCATTTAAAGAGCGATCCATCTAGTCGGTACAAATAGGGACATTACTATCATGCACCGAGAGGCACCGACTCAGCCATCGGAGAGTCAATCATGTGTAGAATGTACTCACTGGATGAATGACACTCCTGACTGTTACTGGCTACAAGAGGGGAAGCAATCCTAGGATGTTCCACTACCACTGCTTGACTGTCATCCGGAATAATAATGTCACCATCTCCACATCAGTAAAAGTGAGTTGGTGAAGGGATGACCACGATGCGGTCGCCACTTTCCGCACCACCACTGTAAGGTCGAAAGAGAGCTCGCCTACCACAATGGGTGAAGGGGTAGATCCTTGGCCGGATCACCAACGGGGTGCGCTTTTCCCCGAATGCGGCCTTCATGGCTTTAGATGGAATGGGAGATGTTGTAACCTACACTGGCGATGGCGGACGAGGGGTAGACCGGTGGGGTGGCGACAACACCGACTCTCTGCAGAACCGCCTCTCGTGGTTAGTCCTTGTGAGAAGAATACTATCGCGATGGTCCCGTAGTATGCTGGAAAATCAATCAAAGGCGACCACTAACCAACCCGCTCGCTAAGAAGATGTTGTATGGCCTCACGGGCCCACTCCTGATGAATCTGCCTCCCTACGTTGCGGGGGATAACAAATTGAAGATCAAACTAAGTGTCGGACTGCTCAGATGCTCTTACTGGCGTAAGAGATCGAGGAAGACGCACCTCCGCTCAAAACTATGGGCCGGAAATGCACCACTGAGGAGGTGACGAATCCTCCTCGACATCCTCTCCGATCCGTGAGAGAGGATGGAACTGGTTTTTTGTAACCAATGGTGAAGTGATAACGAAAAACTCATCCATGCCTGATCGAGCTGCTGCCTCTAGCTCCCTAGCTATCCGGGTGTGGTACTGCTTGATCACGCGATTCTTGTTCCTACGTTGTGTGAGGGTAGGATGGGAGGAGTGCGAGCTAGACCCATACTTAAATGTAGGGGAGGCAAGCCCCAGACCGGGGAGCCTTACCCTTAGAAGATACATATGGTACTACCACTCGGCAACATGAGCAACTCTAGGATAACTGAACTCAGTCGGCCTTTGCATCGCATCAGAATAAATCAAGTCTGGTACGCCACAACTTTCCTCTTCAGGGAGGAGACATCATAATCTGAGGGTAAGTCAATCTCGATCGCTTGGTCACCTTGGTCCATTGATGAATGGGGGAGTGCCCTCTACCTGCTCCCTCAAATCCCCGACAAAGTGAATCAGGTGGGTATGGTCCAGATGGGGGAAGTCAGCTTGATCTAAAGCCAGATCCATACCGTGGGGGAAGGTAAAGAAAAATTTCTTAGAACCGGCCATGTCAAAAACTGTAGTAGACTAAAATTGAACTGTATTGTACTGACTGTAAAGATCTGCAATGAGAAATGAACTTTTATCAGATTTTTTCCTCCATAGATTTTTGAATTTTAAATTTTGAAAATTTGAACATACATCCAACAACTTGGAAGTATTGAGTGGGTTCAAATGGTTTTGAGAAGATTAATTGAAAGAAGAATTTGAATATGAATCCAACTTCAACAAATTTAGGTATGTTGAAATATGGATTCAAAATTTTTGATAAGGATGCTTCTATAAGTTCATTGTTATTTTGAATTTGAATTTTTGATTTTTAGGACATTTTCTTTTAACAAATTTGGGTATGTTAAAGTAATGGTCAAATGATTTTATTATTGTTTGACTGTTTTGAAATTTCACTTATTTAACAAATTTAGGTATGCTAAGTAAAGTGTTTGAGAAAGTAATTTTTCTTTTTGTGAATTTTGTTTTGATTTTAGAAAATTTTGGAATTCTCATATAGCAAAATTAGGTATGCTAAGTGAAAAATCTTAGTATGTTTTGTTTGAATTTTGAAAATAGGATTCTTAATAAATTTAGGTATGCTAAAAAAATCCTAAGTGTTTCATTTTTATTTTAATGCTTTGATTTTTGAAAAAGTGGGATCCTTAGCAAATTTGGTATGCTAAGGAAATCCTAAGTATTTCATTTTATTTTTGATGTATTTTTGAAAGTGGAGACTTAATCTTAGCAAATTTGGTATGCTAAAGAGGAAGTCCCACTTGGTTTTGTGAAATGAAAATTTCACTTAACAAATTTGAGTATGTTAAATGAAATTTCAAATGCTGTGTTAAATTTTTTTTGATTTGTTTGGTTTTGAAAATAAAAACTTCTCCTTAGTAAATTTGGTATGCTAAGGGAAGAAGTTCCAAAAGGTGTTTGAATTTTTTTTTTATGATTTTGGAAACTTTACTTAGCAAATTTGAGTATGCTATGTGAAGTTCCCAAATATATTTTAAAAAAATGTTTGATTTTGAATTTGAAAACTTCACTTAACAAATTTGAATATGCTAAATGAAATTCCAAATATGTGTTTGAAAATTTTGGATTTTGAATTTGGAGACTTCACTTAATAAATTTGGATATGTTAAATGAAGTTCTAAAATGTATTTTTGAAATTTTTTGGATTTTGGATTTGGAGATTTCACTTAACAAATTTAGGTATGTTAAATGAAAATTTCAAATGTGTTTAGAATTTTGAAAGTATGATTGTTGATTTTTAATTTTGGATTTGGAAACTTCACTTAGCAAATTTGAGTATACTAAATGAAGTTCTAAAATGTGTTCATAAAATTTTTGGATTTTGAATTTGTAGATTTCACTTAACAAATTTGGATATGTTAAATGAAATTCCAAATGTGTTTAGAATTTTGAAAGTATGATTGTTGAATTTTGATTTTGGATTTGGAAACTTCACTTAGTAAATTTGGGTATGTTAAATGAAGTTCCAAAATATGTTTAGAAAATTTTTGGATTTTGAATTTGGAGACTTCACTTAACAAATTTGAGTATGTTAAATGAAGTTCCAAATGTGCTTTAAAAATTTTAAAATATGATTGTTGATTCTTGATTTTTGGATTTGGGAACTTCACTTAGCAAATTTGAATATGCTAAATGAAGATCCAAAATATGTTTTGAAAAATTTTGAAATATGATTATTAAAAGTTTTAATATTTTGAAAAGAGGACTTTCATTCAACAAATTTAAGTATGTATAATGGAAATCAATTTTATTTTTGAAATGTAAAATTTTTGTGTGTGATCGTTGCTTTTTGAAAAAGAGGAATTCCAACTTAAAACATATGTGAGATATGTTCAAGTGGGATTTCCAAAATAATATTTATTTTTAGTTGAGAATGAAATCTTCATTTGATAAATTTGAGTATATTAAATGAAGATGTTCATGTGTGCTTTTTGAAAAGTTTTATTTTGTTTGTAAATGAACTTTCCATTCAATAAGTGTGAGTGTATTGAAATAAAAAGATTCATCCGCTTTTGAAAACTTTATGATTATGATTTTGATTTTTGAAAAAGATGATTGTTCATTTTATTTTGAAAATGAAATCTTCAGTAAAGTGAATTGAAAGAAGATGTTTATTTGTGCTTTTTGAAAATGTTATTAGTTTTATTTTATTATTATTATTATTTTTTAAATCCCTACATGTAACAATTATGAGAATTGTTAAATGAGAGTGATAAAATCTTGTGGAAAATATTTTATTAAGTGCATTTTTGAAAAGGTACTTTTGAAAAGCAAAGTTCTTTATGGAAGATTTATTATTTTAGGATGAATCTTTCCTTATCATGAAAATGATAAGGAGAAAGTCTTTAAAATGTTTTCTCTTTTTATTTAGATCTTTTCATTTTACCCATTGGAGAACCCAACGGGGGTTTAAGACCAACAAGGAATGTGGCCCTAAAATCTAAAGATGTTGGCTAACTCAACTCAAGAATGAAATGTGTTAAGTGTCAACGGAAGAAAAGATAGTCTTGGATGTATACAAAGTACAAATCCACTATCGATACTCGAAGACAACGATCATTTACCAAAGATGGAGAGAGAAACTATCCCAAGCAGAGTCACCAGAAAAATTCTTATAGGGAGTCGACTCGCCTTTCAAATATATTGGTGAGAAATGAAAGAGAACAAGACTTATATAAATTGCCTTTTAGACCATTGGATCACATATGTCTTATTATTGGTGATCGATCGTCGTGAAAGAAATAGTATACTATCTCGAAAGACATAAGTCACTACCCTTTAATGGACCTAATCACCTCAATAAGGACTCCTAAGGACGATGGGTATATATATATATTTGAAATTCAAGTTTATGTTTATTTTATGAAATTTTATAATTTAGCACATTTAATTTTTATTTTATTTTATTTATCTTTAATGTGATTAAAGGACATATATACATATACTTTTTTTCTTTTAAATCTTGATCCCCCACTTTTTTTAAAGTCCAAAATTTAATCAAAACTGACATTCAGAAATAGAGTCGCATCTAGCTGAGGCCGTCGTCGATGGCGTAATGGTCGTGTTTTTTGCAACTCCATTCTATCTCACATGCGATGGCGTGGACGAGATCTTCAAATCTGCAAAAAGACAAATGCATATATATATACAATCATTTCCACATATTAATCCCTACACATCCAAACTCATTTCATCTCATTTTCTTTTTCTTTTTTGTAACGAATAACGTACAATCAACAAGCACAAGTAAAGTGAAAGGAATGATGGAAATGACGGAAACCTGTAGAAAAACTCGCTTGATGACGATATTTTTTCTTGATTTCCGTCGCTTGTAAGGAAGGAAAGAGGGACTGTTTGGCTGCAGAAATAATGAAAATGTCAGAAACCTAGAAAAGAACCCGCCTGATGACATTGTTCTTTCTCGATTTCCGTCATTCTGAGGAAAGAAAAGATTTAGAATAATGAAAATCACGGAACCTGAAGAACTGCTTATGACGGTGTTCTTTCTCTATTTCCGTCAAAGAAAGAGAGGTTATTTGGCTGCGGGATTTGAGCAGGATTTAAGTCGGATTCAACTTAAATCCAACCTCAATCTTGTCAGTAGGCAGATTTACGGGATTCAGACAAAGCTGAACCGTTAGGAGTTCTGTAAATGAGAGATGAGGGGAGACAAGATGGATTCAGCCTTCAATGGGTACTATAGTAGATTTCGGCTAAGAGGGAAGCTTATGCTTGGGCAGAAAATAAGCAAGGAAAAAGGGGGTTGCGGCTTGGAGTTTCGGTAAAGGAGCAGTACCCGCAGTTGGGCTGTCAGGAAGGAGAACAAGGAGGAAGATAAGCTGGCTGGTTGCTGCTCACAGGTACAGCAGGAATCAAGCCATTTAACTGCTCGACTACGGTACGATGCTTCAAACCGAGCAAAGAGGGGGAGTCGAGCGGCTGCTCCTTTGACCTAGAGGGACGGACAGGGTGTTCATTTGGCTGTCGTGTGGACAAACGAACGAGAGGAAAGAGTCGAGGGTTGTGCGACTCGAGGAGGACGAACCGAGAGGGGAGATCTGCCACTTGAGGAGATGGGGAGAACGACAGCAGCCCCCGAAACCTTGCGTGCCTTCGGTTATATCAAATCGAACGAGGGAGGAGGGAGCGGTTTTAAGGGAGGATCGAGGCTTGGAAGGAACGGTTTTCATTTCCTTGCGGTCGGAGGAGGCGAAGCCGAGCGCGAACGGGAAGAAAGAGGGAGATCATGCGAGGAGGGCTCGGGTTATGCGATTTGGGGAAGAGCCGAGTGTCAACAGTGCAGATCAAAAAGTCTGACACATAAGAATTTACACAAAATGCCGACTCATCAAATGCAGTACCATGTAGTAGCAACTATCCTACTAAGCACAACTAGACTAATGAAATTTGAGGATAAGCATTGCTCCACGCACCCAAAAAGTCTGACATATAAGAATTTACACAAAATAACTATAAGTTAATAATCTTCATATTTGTACAAAGATGACAGCTTAATCCACGCTATATCATAGAACGTTAACTTCCAAAAAAAAATTATAAAGGTACAACTGGTTCTATCACAAAATGTTCGGAGTATACCTTCAAGAACATGTCGATAGCACGATAAAGCTGATTGTGAGATAGCCGTGAGGATCCTGATGCCACCTCAGCTAGTTCGATAAACTTTGAAAGAGGTAGATTAGGATCCTTTGCAACCTCAGTAAGGTACCCATCAACCAAATTCGCTACGGCTACTTTTGAACTACTAGAATCTGAAGCAGGGCTAGTGCTTTCTTGAAGCTCTTTTGAAGTCAGCGATCTGCCTCGAGTATTGCTGTGCTCTTGCATCAAGAACTCTTCCATCATGCTAAGAACAATGTCAATGTCATACAATGAGCTCTCTCCTACCGGAGCAGGAATTAATAGATCAGCAACAGATGCATTCTGCAACTGGTATCTTATTCTCTTGATCAGTTCTTTCTTACAATTCTCGCCACAATCAACGAAGCTTGCTGCTTTCAGCAAGCTCAGCAGGAAACTGCACGAAACCAAGCCAGCCTTAGGAGGAAACAACCAAACAATGGTTTCCAGTAAGCTTTGGCACTTTCCAAAATCTCCTCCATGTGCCACACTCTTACTGAAGACCGGTGATCTTCTGCAAGCATGAGCCTTAGAGATTCTCCAACTACTTCATCAGGTACTTCCCCCTTGGATTTTATCACGATTATGACCCGTTTTTAGAATTCCATATCAAGTTCACAGAGATCCTCAACCCACCAATCTTTGGGCACAGACTGCTGCTTCATCACTCCATTCCAATGCGAATCAAGACCATTTTCGGATAGAAGTTTCTTTCTATTGTAAGTATAAGACCATTCAACTCCTGCAGGCTCAATGGAGGCCTTCAAAGCTATTGAGTCTATGCAGCAGTTAGCAATCTTCAATCTTCAGTCCAAGGTTGAAGAATCTTTGTAGTCTGAAGCATTATGATTGAGTCTTTCCAGCTGCAGAAAATACTAGAATTGAGAAAGGCGTCGATCATATATATCAGATTCCCTTTCTCAACAGTTTCATGCATTTCAAGGTGTTCGGCCGCACAGCAAACTCCGGCCACATTGTAAGCATTAAGGGTGACCATCATGCCATAGCAAAACTTGGCACAGACCTCAAAGGCTGCAGAGCCACCAGGGACGTCAGAAATGTCATTCTCATCACTGTTTACTGCTCCAATAGTTGCTATCAACCTCTGCAATCTTAGGTTCTTGGACAAGAGTACAAACTGTATACAGGTGGTCAATACAGAAGGAAAAATACAAATTATTTTCCATTTGCAAATTCTTTTTTTTTCGTGTCTTCACTTCACTTCAATCAAAAATATACCTTCGCACAAACAATACAAAAAAAAAATTAAATATAAGAATTTCGTTCTTCTTAAGTAATTTGAGAGCCAAACATATGATTAGTAGGTTGAGATGAAAGTAGAGAGGAAAGTCATAGAGAAGTTACTTTATAAGTTGTCAGAGAAAAAAAATCATCATGCAAGAAGACAAGATTGGTTTTTATGATTGTTCGATTCATAGACCTACATCTACTCTCACGATAAATGATATGTATTATTCTTTCTTTAAATATTAGAAATACAATCGAGAAGAATTCTTATACTTGTTAAGCTTTTATGACAATACTAAAAGACGAGAAAGAGAAGAGAAAATTTTAATAATAGGAAGAAATTACATCAAGAAAAGAAACTATCCCCTTAGAGGAATGCAGTATAATTACGGTAGCTTAAAAGAAAAAGATGAAGAGTAAATACAACCCTTTCTACAATGAAAGTAATTAGACTCAAGACCAATCCCCTACCTCTTTATGGACATTCATTAGTCCCTAAATGAGCTAGCAACATGACCTTTTTAAAGTTATGTCGAATGCTTTGCTTATTTAATGGGCTTGCTAGGAATAAAGAGGTGGTGTAAGTCATATGTTGCATTGAGGCATTTAAGAGTGCATTGTATGGCATAACAACTGCATTATACGATTTTGCGAATTGGTTAATGGGATGTGTAGGCATAATGTTAGCATCTCATAATGATCGCCTATGAAGATCATGACACGTTAACTTGCATGTCCACTCGTCATCTTTATTAAAAATAAGTTGTCGTACTCTTTTAAATTTTTTGTTATATAATGTTAAAATAATTTATCAAACATCAATAAAAAAATATCCAAGAAATTATAAGGATAATATCAACATAGACTTATGCGGACCACTCATTTGATTCCTTGCAAAACTAGACAAAAAAATTAATAAAAATTAATTTTCAAAATATCATGGAACTCACAATCATGAAATAAACAACAACAACAACAACAACAAACACCATGGCAAGTCCGATGTGAAAAGTGGAGGTTGCTAGATAGTCGACAGAAACTTATCGAAATAATCATGACAAGAATCCTTTAAATCATTTTGTTATCTGCGTCCAGGCGGCAGTATGACTTGAATACTGATGAAAAATGTGCTAGCGTACACGGCGGTGTAGTGCTAAATAAGCAAGGGTTCCCACATTATGGGGATGCAAAGAAGTTAGTCCATGAAACTAGAATTAGGTTAGGATCATGGTATATATGTACTCTTCTGTAAATTAATGGAATTAATAGATATTATGGTTCATAGAAAGATAAATATTTTATGTGTTCAAGAAACTAAATGGGTTGGGGAGAAGGCCAAGGAGATTGATAGTTTAGGTTTTAAACTTTTGTATTCAGGTAAAAGTCAAACTAGAAATGGTGTATGTGTGATTATAGATAAAAGTTTGAAGGATAATGTTATAAATATTAATAGATGTGGAGATAGAATTATAAACTTTAAAGATTATTGTTGATCTTAAGATTATCAATGTTATAAGTGTTACATGCTCTAGTAGGTTTAGAGGTGCAGAAAAATTTTGGAATGAATTAGAGGATTAATACAAAGAACCTCTTGAAGAAAAAATATTTATTGAAGGAGATTTAAATGGACGTGTTGGTAGAGTGGTAGAAGATTTTAAAGTATTCATGGTTATGGATTTTAATGAAGAAGGTATATATTAGATTTTCTTTAGTTTATGATTTTGTAGTTCTTAACATTTTATTTAAGAAAGAGATGAACATATTATTGCTTATAAAAATGGATCTAGTAAAATACAGATTGATTATTTTCTGATAAGAAAAATAGATCGTTTAGATTGTAAAGTTTGTAAGATCATTCCTAGTGAAAATCTAAGTTCCCAAAAATCGATTGTTAGTTTTAGATTTTAAGATGAAAGGTTGTAAGAGAAAAAATAAACCAAATTGTCTGAATTAGATGGGAAACTTAAAGAACACAAATAAAAATATTTTAAGAAGCAACTGAGATTAGAATTTGGGATGTTCATGAGGAAGCTAACATTATGTGGAAAAAAATAATAAGTGAAATTAAGCAAATTGCTAAAGATGTGCTTGAAGAATCAAAATGAAAAGCTTCTTTTAATAAAAATAGTTAGTGGTGGAGTCAGAGTGTGCAAGAAAAGATAAACAATAAGAATTATTGTTATAAAATTTTGTTTATATGTAAAAACTCAGAGAATTGGAAAATATATAAAGTGGCATGTAGAGATTCTAAGAAAGTAATATATGATGCAAAAAATTTAGCTTTTAATGATTTATCTGATAGATTAGATACCAAAGAAGGTGAAAGATGTATGTATAAGTTAGCAACCAAAGAGATAAGAGAAGTAAATACAGTTAATTGAGGTGTATTAAGGCGAAAATAAAATATTTTTTTTAGAAAAGATATTGAAAATAGGTGGTTGAGGTATTTTGATAAACTTTTCAATGAAGGATCGAAAATCGATTGATTTTAGCAATCTTAATACCCTAAACAAAAAAAGAATTTCATTTTATCGTCAGATTAGTAAATCGAAGTTAGTGAAGTTTTAAAGAAAATGAAATGTGGAAAAAACAGAGACCGGATAATATTCCAATAGAAGTGTGGAAATGTTTAGAGATCAAGGAATTTCTTGGCTTACAAATCTTTTAATGTCATTTTAAAGACTAAAAGATGTCGAGATGAGTGGAGAAAGAGTTTGTTGGTTCTTATATTTAAGAATAAAGGTAATGCACACGAGTGTGCAAATTATAGAGGAATTAAGTTAATGTGTCATACATTAAAATTATGGGAGAGAGTAATGGAGCATAGGTTACGATGTGATACAGAAGTTTTTCACAATCAGTTTGGTTTCATGCTAGGTAGATCTACTATGGATGCTATACATTTGTTAAAGGGTTTGATGGAGAAGCATAGAGAAAGTAAGGAGGATCTACATATGATATTTATTGATTTAGAGAAAGCTTATGATAAAGTTAAGAGATGTTCTTTGGAGTTCTAGAAACGAAAGGAGTTAATATTGGTTATATTCAAGTCATTAAGGATATGTATACTAGAGATGTTACTTGTGTCCAAACACAAGGAGGATTGATAAAATATTTTCCTATTTCAGTTGGATTACATCAAGGATCAACTTTAAGCCCTTATCTTTTTACTTTAGTTATGGATGTTCTTACTAGGCATTTACAAGAAGATGTACCTTGGTGTATGCTTTTTTGATGACATCATTATTCTTGATAAGACCGGAGTCCAACGACTTGAATTATGGAGGTCAACTTGAGTCTAAAGGTTTTCGTTTAAGTAGATCTAAACCGAATATATGGAGTGTAATTTTAGTTGTAGAAGTTAGTGGTAGTGTTGTGATATTAGGTGAACAAGTCATTAATAAGAGTGGCGTTTGAATATTTAGGCTCTATTGTTCAAAATGATGGTGAAATAGATGGAGATGTTATTAGTAGAATTCAAGTTGAATGGTTGAAGTGGAGGAATGCATCGGCTATTATGTGATAGAAAAGCTCCACCTAAACTTAAGGAAAATTTTATAAGATGGTGGTAAGACAATGATGACTTATAGTGCAATGTTGGTCAATAAAGAAGCATAAGACTAAGTTAAGTGTTACGAGATGAGGATGCTAGGTGGATGAGTGGCTTTACTCTTAGAGATAGAATGCAAAATGAGTATTTTCGGAAAAAAAGTTGGAGTAGCTCCAATGGTAGATAAGATTAGGGAGAGAGTAGATGGTTTGGCCACATAAAGCGTCGGCCGTCCGATGACCGATTAGGAGTAGATGCATTAGATTTGCCTTTATGTTAAGAAAGGTAGAGGCATACCTAAAAGACTTGGTTAAGATGTATAAAAAATGATCTTAGTATACTTGATTTAAATGAGAATTTGACACATAATAGGACACAATGGAGACGAAGGATTCATGTAGCCGACCCCACCTAGTGGGATTAAGGCTTGTTGTTGTTGTTGTTGTGAAATAAACAATTAAATAAAATCCAAAAGCCATACAGGATTTTCAAGCCCACTCTTCGTGGTCATCTCAATGAGCAAGAGGATCGAAACAAACGCTAAATCATATATATTGGCACAGAATTCAGTAATCATATAAGCTTACCTGCCGAGCTCCTCCACAAATTGCAGCGATGGCTCCTCAAAGCCCTAGATTGGTCGTGCCGATCAACGTCAAGAAGAATCCATGGGAGCAGAAGTTCCCTCTCCACAACCGCTGGCATCCTCACATACCAGCAGTTGCAGAGGTGACGGAGGGACAGGTATTTCGGGTTGAGATGATGGACTGGTCAGGCGGAAGTATTGCAGATGATGATTCTGCCATGGACATTAAATCCATGGAGCTCACGAAGGTAAGTGCACAGTTCCTGCAGAGAAGCACCAGAGTATTTATGTTTTATACTGATTCTCAATTCTGTGTGTTGATGCAAAATAAGCTGAAGAACTGTGGCATTCTTGAGTGGCAAGCAAAGCTGAAAACAACCAGAGAATATTATCAGTTTATGAGTCTGATTTTTTTTGTGATTCATGCATAAGAAGTTTGGCAAATCGAAAAGCTAACTCAAGTGGTACTAGATAGTCATTTCTGATAAGGTGAAAGGGAAAAAAATTCAAACGAGGGATTACAAAAGAATATTGTTATAGAAGAAAATTCAAAGGTAGAAGCAGTGGAGTTGCTGCGAGAGCAATAATGATTGAAACCACGAGCCAAAGAAACCATTCAGGGCCTTCATGGTGACTGACCATTTAAGAAGATGGAACACAATTTTAAAGAACGAATAGCTACTATTTTCAGTCATCAATGACTGCAATAAGAGCAAATGGCATTCTTTCAGGCTTCAATGGCTCTGGTTAACATGTTTCTTCCACATTAAAACTACACAAAGTTAGAAGTATAGTTAGTTAAAAAAGATGATGACTACTTTCTTCAGATCACTCATTAAATAAAGAAATTACCTTATGAATCTAGATATTAACAGTATAGGGTAAAAAACAATTTGCACAAGCAGCCCAGTGCTTCGCAAAATCAAAACTATGGATTATTTAATAGAAAGTAAATATATATATATATATATATATATATATAAATTTCTTTTCAAGAAAGATTCATTTTAAAATGTTAAAAACATGAGGCATATAAAGGATTATTTCACATAAATAGGAGAGTATCATACATAACATGCAAATACCATACTGAAACACACGTGTACTTCTCCAATCTTTATGTAACTAAATGCGAGGCGGCTAGGAGAAGAAGAGTTGTCTTCCACTGCAGCCTTTGAATCATCATATTTCTTACATTTCTAGAAATAGAAACTCAAAATAGATCAAGACTACTCCAAATGGCTTGTTTAACTAAATATAGATGGTGCAATCTTGATTGATTGAGATAATACCTGAAACGAGTATAAAAATTTTCTGGACATTATGGGACCTCTAAGAGTATCAGACAAGGGAGGGATTCCACCAAAACCAGGTGATCTTCTTGCAGTCGAAATCTGTAACTTGGGTCCTCTTCCCGGAGATGAATGGGGTTATACAGCATCATACGACAGAGAAAACGGAGGTGGATTTTTGACAGACCACTTCCCCTGTGCAACAAAAGCTATCTGGTATTTTGAAGGAATATATGCTTACTCGCCCCACATACCAGGTGGTCTTCCATGATCATTTTCTTTCGACAAAATACCTAAAAAAATGTTGATGGAAGTCGAGATTAATGCTAAAATCTTAATTTTACATTATGCAAAACAGGTGTTCGCTTTCCAGGTTTAATTCACCCAGGGCTAATCGGGACTGCACCATCCATTGAACTTCTCAATATTTGGAACGAACGGGAGAAGAAGTTGGTTGAAAATGGCCCCGATTCTCTTAAGATATGTGAAGTTGTGCACCAGAGGCCACTAGCATCACTACCAACAACCAGAAATTGCCTCCTTGGATTGGTAAGAAGAAAATATTCATAGATGATTCTAAGATCACTTTAATATAACAAAAAAGTATATTTAATTAATTTGATTATTTTTCCCCTTCATATGAAGAAACTTCAAAAGTGCTAGTATTTCTTTTATAAAGCAGCTAATAAGTGAGATTTTTTTAAATGTCATAAGGAGCTAAATTGTATTACTAGTATCGGAGGACTTTTAAAAGTGTGAACTTTAATAGCACATTTTGAAGGATGAAGAAGAAACTCAAAGACAACTTTTGTAATCCAATGAATAGAAAAGCATTCATTATCATCAATAATGTCCACTAGTAAGGTAGCATGTAGTCACAAAACAAAAAAAGTTAACTACAATCATCACCATCAGCATTAGCCTTAACCTAGTTAGATTCCTGAATCTTGTATGCAATCTTGTTTGTGATGTGAGATATTAACTCTATTTTGTGAGAATATTTTCGTACAGCTAATCATATTACTTGTACTATATCTCATCCTTCCAAATTAATTTTATTCATTTAAGTCCTAGGTGGGATAAAGGCTTGTTGTTGTTGTTGTACGTCCTAGGTGCATCTTCTACTCTGATTGTCCTCCGTATGACCATATCATATAGCTATATTTTTCATTTTCTTAACAAGTGCTGCAATAAACATCCTTTTAATAAAACCATTTCCAACTCTATCATTCCTCACATACACACATAGATAAATAGCCAGTCTATGCCCCAAGCAATTATCCATCAACCCGCACTCAAACTTGATAACCAATGCTTGACTAAGACTTATAAAGAAGCCAATGTCATATCATTATTACCATATGATCACAATTAAAAATGCTGCAATAAGGACCCCTCTTGTGCCATACAAGTATACTTAATATGAGTTATAAATCACTTTGACCATACCGGAGAGAAAAAAAGATATTCACTAATGGTCATATTAATGATGAAGTGAGTCGCCTAAATAATCAAAAGATAACAAAGTGAACCTTAGATCAATAGTAAAAATATTATTATTCTTTGGCTATACCTCGATAAACCAAGAATGATAGAATCATATAATCTTTTTGCAAATTTCTCATCATTCATCTCATCATCTCCTAAGCATGAGAGCAACATCATACCTATCTTAAAAGGTTGAATTACCAAGGAAGCCAAGCATCATGAATTTAATGTAAAGTTCTACGATTGATTCTTTGATTAATATTTTTTTTTTTCATATGATAGAGAAGCAAATTAAATATCAAAGTTGCACAAATGAATAACCACAAATTAGAAATAGAAAGTCCTCCAATGTGAGTAAAACTCTCTAGGCAATGCTTTATTTACACTATTCAATTTACATCTTAAAAATACTCCTTTCTAGTTCATGAACCAAATTCTCTTAGAGTCCACAAATCCTTAAGTAGCATTTTAAAGAGTATGAACTCAAAAAAGCAACTAGAATAGCGAGACAAGCAAATATTAATCTCAAAATTCAAATTATATGGAGAAGTTATCATGTTATAATCATATTTCTATTGTATATTAGACAAGTATATGATTTCATTTTACGGAAGGCGATGTCATAATTCATAATTTAAATAAGAAGATCATTTAACCAAAAAATTCAAAAACAAGATAAGTAAATAAAATTGGTATAATCCATATTAGTATACTTACTATAAACATTTTGGAGCTTAGAATCCTTATCAACATTATTGTGCTATGGGTCACATCCTATTCAAGTTGATTTACATAATTCCCAGTCCTCTCCACCAATACACGAGTAATAAGAAAATTAATCTAAAAGTTTGCTCATTATGATACATTTTACTGGAAATGAGGTAGTCTTAAATTTCAACACAGTAATAATGCAAATCCAAGCCCATGCCACTTAATTCCAAGACAACCAATCAATTCACACTAAACATCTTAACTTTTGTCCTAAAACTCCCTGCATTAATGCTCTGAGTAGTCCTGCAAATGACCAAACACCCTTCCTACTTGCTCCTACGTGCATCATCAAACTCTTAACCATCTATAAAACTAGATTGTATGTATGATGATAATGATTCGAGGTATGTTTATGTTGATAGATTGAATAACTATATGATTTCTTGTTTTAACCAAAAGAAAAGCAGAGAGAGAGGACATCACCAAAAATAGGACAAAATGAAAAAAAAATATCAAAATACTCAACATATTAGAACTTTATGGCTCAATCTCCATCGAAAACCAACTCTACCCTAGTTTTTTGAGAAGCCTCAGAAATAAAACAGGTAGTATGACGAGAAAAGAGTGAAATGCTATAAATAGGCCAATCATAAAGTTTTACTTGTGCTAGAGAATACATGAAAAAAGCAGCAGTTGGTGAACATAAGGAATGAAAGAATTAAGATAATATAAGAATTATGAAGCCGTAGAGAAAACGGGTTAGAGAACATTAGTTCCGAGATGAGCATAGTGGAACAAAGCGGAAATGCAACATACTGAAGAGTAAATTATATGTAATGATTTTATCATAGACTCAAGGAAAATACAAAGGACATAAAAACAGAGTGGGTAAAGAGAAAAACTTCAATTTTCAATTAGTCAAACAAACCTCAAATAAACATTGGGAATTCAGCACAAGATCTATGAAAATAGATATTCTAGGAAATGGATGATGTATGGGCTCTTGAAAAATAATCATGAGTGGCTAATTGAATTTGAAATTGCTATATGCCTGACTCTTTGATCAGAGTAATGGTTCACTCCACAAAAAAATCCACAGCGGCAATTGTTTTTAAAATTAGAATGGAAATAAGACTCACCATTTTTTGTTGGTCCACTTAAGCTATAGGCACAAGATAAAAAATTTTGGGATAAATTATTCAATGGGGAATGAAGCATTACTCTTGTGATAAAAATTCCCGTTGAAAGCTTGAACAATGGGTGCAATATCCATGGCTAGACCTCCTAGATCAATACCAATTTTCAAAAGTATTTTTTGGGCTAACATGGATCTTGCTTGACATGAAACAAGAAAAAATTGTCCAACATATGAAGGCATCATCCAAGACAATCAGAGCTCTCTTTTTATGCACTATTAAGGGGATCATAACCTAATAAAATAACTTACATTGAAGTAAATAATTATCAAATTACTAAATTTAAGCTACTATTAAATTCTCTATCTATTTAAATTAAAAATATGAATGAAAAGATTATTTTCTTTTAATCTCTTAAAATTATGACTTCTCAAACTTATTTTCTTCTTTTAAACTCACAAAAATATAAAAGCCCCCAACCCCATCGCAATGTCTCTCACATATCGTGTATGCTTCCGAATCCTACTTGCTTTGCCAAAAAAAATTCTTGTTTCTCTTCATTTACCTCATTGAATCATTGCTCATCTTATTTCATTTTTTGCATCTCATTTTTACTTGAGTTCATTGGTTCATGTCAACTAGATTTTGAGATAGATATGAATCATATGGTCACGAACTCCAAAATTTGAAATTTATTTCAATTTGTTCTTTTATTTGATATTTAAATTCATATTTTTATTTATAAAATATTTAAATATAAAAAATTAGGGGTCACGACACATGCCTTGGAGCGTAGGACCAATCCCAAGATATATAAGATCAAATTATCAAGTTCATTATCCTTGTGAATTGTAGATTAATGAAGGAACACCTGAATGGGAGAAGATTGCAAGTGAGGCTGCAAGAACAATCCCTGGAAGACAAAATGGAGGAAATTGTGACATCAAAAATCTAAGTAATGGATCAAAAATATATCTTCCAGTTTTTGTGGAAGGTGCAAACCTCAATACATGCGACATGCACTTCTCTCAAGGTGATGGTGAAATTTCACTTTGTGGAGCAATAGAGATGAGTGGATTCCTAGAACTCAAGTAAGTGATGTACCTCTCGATTAAGTAATAATATTTCTTGCATTCAACTTGAAATATGGCATTGAAAATAAATCAAGCCACCAGAAAAGAAAAAAGAAAAATGAAGATCATTTAATCTGAATACCACCTAAGAAATTAAAGGAGTGCAGCAGGCATCATGCAATAGAGATTTTTTTCTTTTATTTTTTTCCCACAAAAACAAGATGCTTTCCTAAACATCATTTTTTGACAAAAACATAAGTTGACCTTTAATATATATATAAGATCTGATTGGACAAGCCAAATTGCTTGAATCTAGCCTAGGTAAAGATTATTTTAGTAAACCCTATATGTACATCTAATAATATGCATAATCTTTAAAGCATATATATTATAAAAAGAATTGATACAATAACATAAATTAAGTCATCAAATAACAAATTAAGTCATCATTAAATAAGCATTTTATTGTATTTATATCAAACTAATTGTTAAACAATAAACAAACATGTTCATAAACATAAATGAACAAACAAGTTGATGTCAAGTTTGCACATTTATATAATAGACTTTTAAAAATTTGGTCAAACTTGTTCAATAATGTAAATAATTTAAGCAATATCATATGAACAAATATCGAAGTTATTAATCAAATGCTTGCTTACTTACAACCCTAAGTATAGAGCTCTTACAATAGTCGCTACAACTATAATATGGTTTTATAGTCTTCTCACTAATTTTGGTATAAATATTACTTTACCTACACCTCTATTATAATATAATTTCGGTTATTACTTTTAACAAATAATATTCCGCTCTATAAAACAAATTGAGATTAATTATCATTTATGAAAGATTACACAAAATCAATCATATTGTTATTATTCACATCAACATAAAAGATCAATTAGTAGTTATATCCACCAAAGCTCTTACTAATACTCACTTTCTTACACCCGAACAAATTTGATTCCAAAGACTACGCAAATTCAGGGGTCGTAAAAACAAAACTCATCATTGAAGTGATTAGAAATACAAGGCTGTTATGCCTTTTCTCACTATTTGTCCAATACAAATCCCAACAATCCTACTAATATCAATAGTTTCCAACTTTCAGTTTCCATATCCTGATTCACCAAACTTGAGAAACAAAGCTCAATATACCATATATCACCATTTTACAAAATAGAAAACTAGATCTTCACATCAATTGCTACATATAATACTTATCAGAACAATGAGATCGTACATACAAAATTTCTGGTACCTAAAATATGCCCAAAATATCATGCACTATATTTAGAAAACCAATAAAAATTCCAATAAGAACATTAAAACTTTTACAATTTACATTAGCATTTTTTCCAGTTGCAAATGGCATGTTGGTCTATATGGACCGTATCTAGAAGAGAGCAAATTTTTTAACAAGATTTTAAACGAATCCTTGAGGCCAAGTTAAAAACTTTTCTAGTTTTTTTGTTTAAATTGAACAGGGCAATCGAACTGCCATTTTTTTCCCTAGCAAATGCATTGTCAATCAAATAATCATCCAAATCCAAACTTTTCTAAATTTTTCTTCAAGGTATGAGATCATAAAGGGCGGGATGAAGGAATACCTAACCCCAATGGGCCCAACCGAGATGCACGTGAACCCTATCTTCGAGATTGGACCAGTTGAGCCTCGATTCTCTGAGTGGTGGTGTTCGAGGGCATCAGCGTGGACGAGAAGGCAGCATTTCATGGACGCCACAGTGGCCTACAAGCGTGCCGTGGCTATTGACTACCTCTCCAAGTTCGGTTACTCCAAGGAGCAGGCTTACCTCCTCCTCTCGTGCTTGTGAGGGGCCTCTCCGGCATCGTTGACATTCCCAATGCAGTCGCCACCATTGCTATCCCCCCATGTCATTTTTTTTGAATGGGTATCCCAACACCCCACCCATCTTGTGGGTATGTCTTAATCTAATCCCACTCACATTCATCACCCTCATTCCACTTGATTTAAATCATTAGAGATTAATTCGGTCATTAATATAATAGATATTTTTTATTTATATTGGTTGATAAATTTTAAAACATTTTTATTAAAATATTAAAAAATAAAATAAAACCAAACAAAGAATAATAATTTTTTAATTTATTTGGTTTTATAAAAAAGTTTTTACATTTAAAATATTTCATAATTTTTATTGTAATAAGCAAAATAACATAAATATAATAAAAAATGCAATTAACAACTTCCTAAAATAAATATTTAAAACTAATTTTTTACCGATGTTTTGAACTTAGAAGTTGATGGAATCATATTATCTATTATGAGACCAAAATATTTTAGAAAAAAATTGGATAATGGTCCAAAAAAAGCACTATAAATATTTAAAAAATAAATAACAATAAGTGTAATGATAATTCTATTATACATAAATTAATAATAATTGATAATTACTTTGGTTTATTTGGTTCCATAAAATTTTATTTAACAAATAAACCAAAACCAAAGTTTTCAATAATTAAAACCAAAATAAATTATAAGTTCAAAATAAAACCAAATTCTTTGGTTTTTGATTATTAAAACCAAATAATACACCCCAATTCATTTTTTTGAGTTCTTCATCTCTCCCATGATTCTCTTCCCTCTTCGCTCACATGAATATTTAAATTTTAATATAGTCGGGATTTACATTCATAGAAAATATTTACATATCTAATATTAAACTTTAATATTTACTTATATAATATTTAAATTTTTAATATCATATTAAAAATAATATTAAAATTTTTAAAATTAAAATATATCTTTTCATAAATATATTTTAAAATAGTTAGATATTTTATATAAATATCAATTTTTAAATATTAAATAAATAAATAAGATATATATAAATCCTCAAATTATTTATATAATATAACCTATTTATGAACAGCATAATGTTCATCACATAGAGCTTTATAGAATATTTTCTTCTTATTTTTTTATAAGTTAATTATCATATTGCAATGTGTGATGTAATGTCTAATGAATAATATATTATTCAACATTTATTCGCCTGAGGTCACAGATATAATATATTTAAAAATTACAATTATCTTAATAAAAATAATAGTGTGCAATAGTGTGCAAATCGGGGCTTAAAATGCACTGAACGTCATCGAAAATGATCAAAACGACCTAATCGGCGAGCAATCGATGCGTTGAGAATATCGATAGTCGATATAAATGTTGCATAATCTAACGATTAATCGATTAGCGATCAAGCTAATAATGCTAACGCATGTCGATCGGAAGCTGCGGCCGTCTCTCGCCTTATAAAGATCGTTAGCTTCAAACGTCAAAAAAATCAAATGAGACCGTTCGCTAAATTCAGTAGCGTGCCAATGTCGAAGGATCTGAAATGACAACACGCAAATCGAGGCTGAAATGCGGTGGACATCGCCGAAATCAACTGAAATGACCTTCGATCGACAAACGGACTTCTCCATGCGTTGAACGCCGGGATCAAAATATAAATATTGCACAACGATGTCAACCGATCAATGATAAACAACGCTTTACACATATCGAGGTCATGAGGCGCAGAGGCAAACCAAACGACCTCCGTTCATGAAATTGATTGCGTCATTAGCTTCAAAACATCGGAATCTATCAAGTAAGGTAGATCGCACTCAATTAATCTTGTGAAAATCATTAAAGCGGCGAATTTTGAGCTAAATTTGATATTGGCCCTTACCAAACACTCGATTACAACGGACTGTTGCATCCGTAACATCGAATAACCTAAATTTGATATATATTAACTATATAGTCTGCATAAAACTCATAATTGATTAAAACCGTTTAGAGCTTTTTTAGTGGTTTTGCTTTTGAGCACAATTTTTTTAATTTTAATACGATTCTTTTGCTTTAGCTCCATCTCAACTCTTTAGCCTTTTCGAAAAGAAATAAATTTCTTTTTTCCAAATCCAAAAGCTTAAAAAAATTAAAATTTAGAAAATTAACATCTTTAAATACCAATGACCGTCCGACTCTTCATGTTAAACCTAATCTTCAGTCACTAAATCTCTCTTCATCATCGATCCTCTTCACCTACTCAGCTCTCTCTCCTCCTTCAACCAATCTCATGGTCTCCTTCTTCAAAATCCCCCAAAAGGCTTCAACTCTCTTCTCTCAAAAACGAACCCTTCTTTCTCCTCTCAATCCTGAACAAGGTAAGTCTCTTCCTCTTCCTTCCTTTTCCTCCTCCTCCTCTCTTCTTCCATTGTTCTTCTCACCTTCAATCCAAATTTATGATCTCACCTCAATCATCTATTTTCCCTCTCATAAATCAATTCTTTTTTTCTTCCCTCCTTTCTTCTAAACTGAAAATTCCCCTCTTTCCAATTCCCTTTTTGCAGAGAGGAACTCATTAGCGGTTCTCTCTCATTCTATCTCCCTTTCCAATTCGTTTTGCCTGGAGGAGAACATCATTAAGTTCTTCTCAGTTTCCATCTCTCTTCCATCTCCTCGACCTTTTCACTGGGAGAACACCATCATTGGAGGTTCTTCTCTATCACATCTCCCTCTCCTTGCCGATCATTACAAATGCGCAGAAAAATGAGTTTGAACATGTGTGATAAATATGTGATTGTGTATAGGCGAATGCTTATCTTTTTGCAAGTTTGAAGGTCTGGTTTATATCTATGCAGATGAATCATTTGGTCAGAGCATTTTTCATTAGAGTATGAGAGTAAACAAACATCCTGTGTCGCTAGAAATGTAAATTTGGTGAAATCTATTGACTTAGGAAAAAATGGGAGAATAAAAAGAACCGACTTAAGAACGCTAAACAAATAAACCTAAAGCTATATTCAAATTAAAAAATGTCTAACAAGAAGAGAAAGATGGGACGGAAAAAAACATATAACGAGTACAAAAGTAAAATATTAAACTAAATGAAAAGAAGTAAAAAATCACTTACAAAATTTATCAGTTGAAAGCCAAAATTAACCTTCCTCTTTCAAACACTCCAACTCCTCAAACAAATGGAATGAAATGTAAAGACCCCCTCTTAGCCTTATTTATAGAAATTTGAGGGAGTAATGAAGGACTCACTCTCACAAAAAGAGGGAGGGGACATGAATGTGAGAGAGTTTGAATAAATTTCTCATGCACATCATAACATAACTAACTCCAATTCAAGCACTTGAAGTTTTGGCTGTAATACCCAATTAAAAACAAACATTTGCATGGATGAATTCTATGAAGTTGAAGGTTGAATTGAAAAGAGAAAAGATATTTATATTCATAATATGAGTTGATCTATTTGTAAGCTTGAAATATTTAAGGATGTTTCATAAAAATGCAGAAATCAATAGCCTTATTTATGAAAATAAGAAACAAGTTAAATGAGTAACCTTCAAAAAGAGGTGAAATCAACTTGAATATTATACTTCATTGATTCACTAAAGTATCTCCGAGGGGTTGAATTTTCATGTAAAACAACAAATTAAACTATCGTTTGAATTTATAGCTTCAAGATACATGCAAATACTTGAGTATAATGAACTCTTTATATTCGTTTTCAAGCAATTTTATATTATATTCAAGTATTTCAATTTATGCGAGCTTCAAATATAATAGCATGATATTTTCAATAGTTCAACTTAAATGTTGAAGGATATGTGTAAATATCTTAATGAGTGTGAATAACACATCTCAGCAAGTTTATATCATATTCAAGTGGTTTGAAACTTAAATCTTAACACTGCATGGGCCTCGATTCAGAATCTTGATTCAGTGTCTGATGGCATACTTCTTTAGTCTTGATTGGGTTTAACAAAACCTAAAAATCTTTTATAAAATTTAAACTTGGAAAATATATTTAGTATTGTGTGAGAAGATCATCATCGTTGCTACAGTCGATAGGATCTAAAGTTCTCAAGTATATTTGAGTCAATCAACTACCCTGATGATGTTTGTGTTGAATGGTGATTTCAACCAGAAGGGATACTTCCATCAAAATGCGATTCTAATCTCAAACCAAATTAATTTATATCAAATATCAATCTAAAAATTGTTTAAATGAAACTCAATCATTAAAAGCTTAAAACAAAACTCAATTTATCCACCTGTAATTATTTATCGGGGGTGATAAATTAAGAAAATTATAGCTCAAAGTGATATCAAATCTTCTATATTCACTTTCAATCAATCTCATGTCGGTAGCGTGACCCATAATCTCCTGTGGCTTTTGAGCTCAGATAATGCATTCACGAGTCCTTTGATCTGGTTTGGCCTCAAACTCCATTATATTACAATCACGCGGCTCTATGGTCCCCATGGCTCGCCTTTGAGTTGTGAATCAGTATACTTGATAGTAAAACCCTCATTGGTAAGGAAGACTTTCTCCTCTTAAGACAAAACTACTCCGTTCAAAGATTTCTTGGGCGATGTAACATGTAATCTTAATAAGGATCATCACGTTGTGTTACTATCCTCGATTGTAGACCACAACCTGATGTGAACCATGGGATCTGACGCGTCATTCCCCAACCATCACGCTTTAAGCTAAAATGGGAAATTCATAAATCTAATTTCAAAATCGACATATTTCTTATACATTATCTTTATCTAACGACTAAATTAAAAGTTCTCTCTACTTATTTATAGGAAACACAGGAACCAAAATCAAGTCACCATAAATGAGAGCAAAATCTGCGGGTAGTGTCTTTATACACTATTTCATCTGCACCCAAAATTACGTTGACACATTTCAATCATACTCTCTTCAATATGTCAAGAGGTCGATGGAGAATTTTCGAAGCCCACACTAAAGGTACAAATATGATGAAAATTATGATGAAAATAACTAGAAAGATAAACTAAAATTTTTATTTTATTTTATTAATAACTGTTGACCCTCGGTTGGCCTAAATGTTCCTTCCCATTTCTCTCTACCATTCACGCCCGATCCTCCCTCAAAACCGAAAGAAACCGTCATTTTCGATATCTCCTCGCTTTCCTTCTCTCTCGAGATGTCGCAAAGGTAATCCCCGTCTTCCTTCTAGCCCTCCTTAATGCCTCTCCCTCTCTCTTTCTCTCTCTTTCTCTCTCTCTCTCTCTCTCTCTCTCTCTCTCTCTCTCTTTCAGGTTTACAACAATAGAAAATAATAAAAATCGCCCCTCCTCTCTCTCTCTCTTTCGAGTTCACACCAACAAAACAAAAAAATAAAATCTCTCCCTCTCTCTCTCTCTCTCTCTCTCTCTCTCTCTCTCTCTCTCTTTCAAGTTTACAACAACAAAATAAAAAAAGAAAAAAAGAAGAAGAAAAATCCCTCTCCCTCACCACTCTCTCTCTCTCTCTCTCTCTCTCTCTTTCGGGTTCACAGTAACAAAAAAGGAGACAAAAAAGAAGAAAGAGAAGAAAAGAGAAATTAGTGAAATATATTGCATCCTTTGCATTAGATAAAATAAAATTAAATATTTGAATGTGTGAAAATTATCATATATATCTTGTGTCTTTTTTGCAAGAAGACCATCTGCTCATTTGAGCGTGAGATGATCGGTGTGGTGTCACACATTTCGATGCATTCGTTAGGGTAAAAGTAAGCAAAAAAATTGTTAGATGTCGCTCCTCCCATGCCAAAATTTTAACTAAATCTGGGACTTAAAAAAAAGGGAGAAGAATATTTGCATATATATTTACTTTTATGCAGGTGATTGAAGGCCTCGTTATGCTCGTTAAAGTGAGATTAAAATTCGGTGAGGTCTTCATCAACCATCATGTCATTAGAGGCGTGGGGAAAACAAATAGTTTGTAGCCCCTTGGCGGGAATGATTTGGAATCAGAAATTGGATTTTACATTGGCAAAAACTCAAATAAATTAGTTTAAATTAAAAAATTCTATGCTAATTTTAAAATTTAACTTTAGTTTGCTAAATTCTGAAATAAATAAAATTATCAAAATTTGAATCCAACTGAAATCAAGAATTAGTCAACTGCTCTCAAATGAACAAACATCTCTCACTCAATATTTGAATTATCTTGGATTTCACATTGAGATAATCAAAAGAAAATTTCAATCATTTTTAAGATTGAAACATGCAATATCTGAAAATATATTCAGATATTCGATCATGAAATAATTGAAATGAGTTGGATATTTTAGTGATAAATATAAGCTTAGCACTTCAATACCTCATTTCAATTGATGTGAAAGATGATCTGATTGAATATCTAATCAAAACACAAGAAATCCCTTTGGAATTAAGATAGTCTTTAAATATAATTCACTCCAAGTAAATTAAAAAAAATTAAAGGATGCATAAGAGATTCCTAATGAAATTGAAGGATTGTTAATAAGAATAATCAAAGAATTCTTAAAAAATATTTGAAACATATTATTCATCTTATTAAACGCTTAAATTGGATCAAAGACAAATTGAATAGAGATAGTAACGAGTTTGAAGATCGTCAATATATATAAACGAGAGTCTATTGAACATTCAAAGATTAATCAACTTTGAATAAAAGAAAGTAATTAAAATTCCAAGGGATCTAATAAGTTCTTAGAACAATTTAAAATGCTTTAGCACCATCCATCGTCATAAGACATTAATTAAGGCTTCGATTGAACTCTTGCACATATTATAAAGTATGACTAAAACTCAAATTCAATACCTTAAAATTATGCAAGCATTCTTAAAAATACCCGCATGGGCCCCGACACTACGTTGAATGCTTAAATTTTAATGAGGATCTTGCGGGTTGCTTCCGGTTTGTCTTAAAAAATTAGTCAGTTAACAAAACCTAAAAATCCAATCATTATAAAAAATTCATCTTATTAAAATATCTGAGAAGCTAATTCTATCATATAACATTAGATCTGATCCTTCATTATTAAACTAATAGAGTCGACAGGATTTGAAATAATAAATTAAAGAATTAAGTAAACTCATAAACCCCGATGATAGCTGTGTTAAATGAAGATTTCAACCGGAGGGGATACCTACCATCAAAATGTACTTGCAAGCTCAAATTGAATTAATCAAAATCAAATGTTAATCTAAATGCAAAATCTAATATGTCATTAAGTGTTAAATACTTAAATGAAATTCAATCTCTAAAAACTTAAAGCTAAAATCCAATCCACCTTCCACAACTGTTTGTTAAAGGTGACAAATTAAGAAAACTCTAGCTCACAAAGGAACCAAAGTTAAATCAAGTGTTCTACTATGTTCACTCTCAATCAATCTCACGTCAGTAAGAACGTGGCCCGTGTCCTCTGATTGCGTGGCTTGGTCAGTAGCCTTCACATATGATGTAGTTACGACCAAAGTCCTCTGATCGGGCGGTTGCCGCCAAATGAAACCATTATATTACGATCATGACTATAGCCCGTATGCTCCCTAATGGCTTTTCCCTTTGAGTTGTGAATCATAAGGTACATCTGATAGAGCAAAAAACTCTTTGTCGGCTAAGGTAGACTTAAGTCTGTCTCCTTAGACAAACTCTACCTCAGGTCTACAAGGATTTCTTGGACGACGTAATCCATGTGATGCTGATAAGGATCCTTCGGTCAAGTTTGGTTGACTACCTCCTCTGACTAAGTAGACTAGGGACTGTGATAGCCTGAGATGACGGAACCATAGGATCTAGATCGGGCACGTCATTATTCCCCTAATCATTCTCTTTAAGCTAATAATGATGAATTTCATAAATTATAAACCCCAAATTTTAAACTTGATCTTCTTATTATGTATTTATGCATTAACCTTAATCGAAAGTTCTCTCTCAACATTAAGATGGGTAATTAACTATAGATGCTTGCGCATATAGGAAACCTAGAACTAGATCTAAATTCCTCACAAAATGAGGACGAAATCTCTGGGTAGTGTCTTACCTATTATTCCATCTGCCTTCTGAAAATTACACCGACACTTAAATCATACTCTCTTCAATATTGAGAGGTCGGTGGCAAATTTTTGGAGCCTACAGATTTCTGGTGACTCCGTTGGGGACATGATTCTCTTTCCATCTTTGGCTAGTCATATACATGTTATAGTAACAACAAAATATTTGAAAATTCAAAAAAAAATGGTGATTTAAAGGTATAATAAATTCAAATTATTAATGTATGAGGCTCTATGTCGAATGAATTATTCTATAGAGTATATTTTTAATACACTATTATTTTGTTTTATAGTACCTCTGCATTTTGAAAGTATGTGGTGAAATAATAATTACATATTACTGACCCCAATCTTTTACTTTCGCAGAATGGATCTACAAAACACTCCTTTCACTATTCAGTTAGAGCATGGTGCAAACATCTGCTTAGCTACGTCGTCATCAACACAAGAGATGTTGGAGCTACTATTCAATTTGGTAGCATGGATTTCTCAGCTACCATAGCTGCAACTCCTGAAGTACCCACCCGTGGTGCATTCGTTCGAGATCATGTTGGAAAGCCTCAGTTTACTGAAGCTCCTACTCATGTTCGCCAACCAATTCAGCAACCAACCACTGTTAAGGAGTTCTCTCAACAGAGAATTTCAGTTTTGAAAGATTGGGTCAATCTGAAGCCCCCGTGATGAAAAGATCCGTCAGTGAGCAAACTGTGTCTTTGATGCCTCATGGTACAATTGCTTCACCAACTGAAACCTTTGTACCTGGAAGACATGACTTTGTAGCTTCCTCATCATGAAGCAAATTAACTAGAAGGCAAAGAATAATAAGAAATGCTGAGCTGAGGGCTTAGTAGATCCCATTTGAATGACCCATCGAACAAACAATATTATCGCCAGAAGTGAGTATTCCTACCCATAACAACTTTGATAATCTAAAATGGATAAAAAGGAATAGCTCTATTGGTGAGGTGAAGCAATCTTTTTGGACTCAACAATGTCAAGCTCCACCACCACGGAGAGGACAAACATTGTCCTATATAGAATACATAATGTTCTTAAAGTAGCCAAGTAAAGGGGCTTAATGAAAAAAAAATTTTAAGGGTATGTGGTGATTGAAAATACTGAAGCCCCACCAAGAAGGTTTTCATCTCTTATGGTGACTAGTCATCAAGCCAAGTATGCTTCACGTGGTGAGCATCGGAGCGTGACACTAGGACCACGTGTCCAAGAATCCACTGCCGAAAGTTCCCGGTGAAAGGGTAAACAAGTATGGAGGCCAAGGCCCCGTGATAAAATTCTGAAGAAAGTAAGAGGTGTGATATTTGATACACATATTTAGAAATCCACCTCAAAAATAACTCATCAAAAGTGAATACCTAAAAGAATGAATATCACTGATAAAACTTATGATAGTTGACACTCTGGACAATCTTCTAGGGGATCCTGTCATCAATCAGATTCACCCCCACGGGAGAAAGTTGATTATGATCGCAGTCCCCCAATGGAAGAAATCTATGTTCCATCTAATAAACCAGAGATTTATTGGAAGCACCGATCATAAGTTCATGTACAAAAAGAAGACGATGAAGAGGACACTATGGAAGTGGAAGTCATCTATATGGTGAGAGATATGGATGAACTTTCTACTCAACATCACCAACAATATGAATCCAGGGAACCTGAACTTGAATTCGATGTTTATGAAGGAGAGTCTTCACAAAGAGAGTAGAAGATGGATCTTCAATCTCTACTGAAGAGAAAGAAGAAGAAGATCCAAATGAAAAGAAAGTTATGAGAATTGAAGCTGTTTATATGGTTGAACCAGAAAATGATCACTGGTACGCTTTTACATCGGTAGAATGGTCAACATTATCCAAATGCAAGGAGAAGGTTAAGTTCTTCCCTTGAATATGAGCAGGGAGCAGAACAACAACAAGAAATAAAGGAAGAGGAAGAGCTTGTACTTATTGACGCTGTGATGCTAGCTAGAGAGCAAAGACAAATGCAACATCAAATGGAAGCCAAAGATAAAGAAATTGCACAACTTGGTACTAAGATGAATGACATGATGGTACAAACGAATATCAAGATGGATATGTTGCAGAAGAATATCACATCAAATGTAGCACCTGTTTCATCTGCTAATCAACAGGTAACTAATAATACAACTTTTATACCACCAATCACTCTGATACCTCAAGCTCCTACAATACATACTATACCTGAAGGGAGAAGTGAGGTTAATCAACTAGCTCTTCAACCTGTAATTCAGAATGTGGCTAGTGCACCAGAAACAGTGACAATTGCTCAACTAGAAATAATAATTAATGAAAAGATAAAGTCAGCTATAGTTTGAAATTTGAAAAGTTGGTGGAAGTAAGGGTTGCCACTTATCGGTGAATGATGATCAATCGAAAAGGTTACTCGATTACTAAATTTAATATTTTAGGTGGGTATGATAAATCGAAACAACATCTAGCCCAATTCAAGGCTACTTGATGTAACATAGGAGCGAATGATGCTTTTTTATGTCGGTTGTGACACGGTTTATTACTTTGAGTGAATCTTGAACTTCTAGAATGATTGATCAAAACCTTGTTGAGCTAGAAAATAATGTGAAAAGGTTAGCGTGCAGAAAATAACGATCACTGACCTTGCCTTGCTAAAAAAAAGAAAAGATGAGTTAGTGACAAAATTCGTAACTCATTGGTGTAACCTAAGCATGAAATGTGAATAACAATTGGAGAAAGAGCATGCAATTCAATTGTTAATGGGCAATATGGATGATAAAATGACATCATTTTTATGTATGACGTCAATTACAACATTCCAGAACTTGCTTGATAGGGTGGCCAAATTTTAAAAGTTAAATCGCCCTAAGTATAAAATTTATATAGATAAATCAAAGAGAAATAAGCCTTCAGACTCAAGAAGAAATGAAACTCATGTTGCTTCTTATAGCTCAAGTGGTGAAAAATAAGTAATATATAATGTGGATAAAGGAAAACAGCCAATGTACAATGATGATAAGAGAAAGAAGCTCGTGCATCCTAATCCACAGCCAAAATTAGTATTGGGAGGCAGTAATAAACCTCAAACTTTTCTAAGTGGTGGAGTGGGTCCAAAACAAGCAACAAGAGATGATGAGCGAATGCAACCATCTCTTAAGAAAAAGATTAACAAAGAATATTCCTTTAGAAGGGACGGTGTGACTAAATTATTTCGACAAGCAGTCAAAGTTGGTCTACAATTACCAGAAATTAAAAGGCCTGAAGAAGCTAATCAAGTCAATAATTTAAATTAATGTCCCTATCATCAGATGATCAGCCATCCTATTGAAGATTGTTATGCCTTCAAAGATTGGCTAGAAAGGAAATGTGGATGAAGTGAATTTACATTATCAGATCAGTCGACTCGAAAGAGAGTCTATAAGGATGATTACATCCTCTTTCATATCATTCATTAAAACATAAAGAAAGAAAAATTAATTTAGGGGAAGAATGGTAAATAATAGTCTCTACAATAAACATGAAATTATTGCTAAAGGTGTCCCTAGTGTTAAGTAGAAATCACCACTTGAACCCATATTGGATTTAAAAGAAATGCTTAAACTAAGCATTTTAACTTCTCAATATTTTGATAAGGCTACTTCATCATAGCAGTAGCAGTCTAAAATGTAGGCCTCATAAATCAAAAAGCGACTAAGAAAAGAAGATCAAGAAAAGAACTATAACTCAAAGATTACTAATAACTTAGAAGTATCACCGACAAGACAATCATTTAGGCTTGCGGACTTTGCCTAAACTTTGTATTGAATTGGATGAAGAAGATAATGGTGAATCTTGTCCGGTAGAGACATCGAATCATTTATGTGATATCGATATTCTTCAACATTGTTACTCAAAATGACAAGGGTAGAAACGGACCAACCCATCAAAATTCTTATCATGAAAGCAAGACACGGGAGTTAACATCGAATTTTTATTTAATGACTCAACAAAAGCATAACAATTGAGATGAAGATTTATGTTTTTTCGATGAGAAGAAATTGGGACTCATCAATATCATCACATATGAAATGTATGAAGTTGAAAAATGAGTCTAGCCCTTTTGGTCAATTTTCCAAAATAAGAAGTGAATTTGAAGAAACTACTTTTTTAGAGGAATCTGAGCAAGACAAAGTGATTCAAGTTCAATTGAGAAGTGATAAAGTCTTACACCTTCATCAAAGAAGGGGAATTCAAATAAAGACAAAGAAAAATAAATTGAAGTCAATGAAAATATTATTCTGAAAAATCCTAGAATAAAACTTAAATCAAGCGAAATGATAGATTATAATATTCTATCACATCTAAGAAAGATCCTTGCACAATTAAGTGTGTATGAGGCTCTCTTAATGTCAAAAGATCTCCGAGAAACTTTGATACAAGCTCTGATAGAGTTATGAAGCTTACTTTGTTGAAAAATGTATGAGTGAATCATTGCAAACTCAAGATCTCATAGTAATCGCATTTTCTAAAGAAGATCTTATATTGAACACATCATAACCATCCTCTATATGTTCCACAAAGAGTGATGGCATCTTAATCAGCCGAATATTTATTGATCAAGGTTCTTTTATCAATCTTATGAGTCTAAAAGCATTAAGAGGATTATCACTTGATATCCAACATCTTGGGAGAAATAAGTTGATGGTTTCAATGAGAAAGGGTAGAAAACTCTGGGTTCTTTTATTCTCCTTCTCAAGTTTTAGGATTAATATACTGAAGCCAAGTTTCATGTAATCGACGTTGATACATCATTTAGAGCTCTCTTGGGTTGGCCATGACTGCATGAGTATGGCATGGTCCCATCAACTATGCATCAGTGTATGAAGTACCTAAAAGATGGAGAAGAGTTCAGAATTCCTGGCAACTTACAACCATCCTCCGTCCATGAAGCAAAGATTTATGAAGATGCAAAATATTTCATCCCTAAAGAGCCTAAACCAATATAGCCTCTTGAGATGGTAAAATCCACTTCAGGAACTAAAAAGCAACTTCAGAATGTGAAAGAGCAGATGCAAAGAAGGCAATGCCGACTCTCCCTAAAACACTTGATTCTACACCTAAATCAAGAAGATTAGTTCCTCATTTGGGAAGTGACAGACAAGAAGAAGAAAATATTTTTGTCAAACATAAGAGAACTTATAAGCTTTCAAGAAAAGCAAAGTATAAAATAAGTGATTCTCATTAATACTATGACTTTGAATCTACTTATGAAAATAATGTTCACAAGGTCACATCAAGAAGGATAGCTCACTTAGCAATGTCAAATGACTCCTTCAAAATTATACCCATCCCTCAATAGTACTTCAAAGAAATCACTCCACTGGGGGTTCTTAACATTGAATAATTAATAACATTCTATGTGCCGCCGTTGAGTGAGAGTGGAAGAATGGGAACTCTATTTTACAAATATGAAGAGTCTCAACCTCATAATTTTGATCGGCCTACTGAACATGAATATTCTATGGAGATAGTGCCAACAAGAACACCAATATACTATCCACATAAATTATGAAGAATAATGCATAAGCTTGGAATTCATATTGGAACTACTCAACATAGAACTCAAATCTTTAACACGATGTGGAGCCAAACAATTCCTCAAGCATCGCGAAAAAGTGATAAGTTTATCACTAAAAGTTTTGGGTTCATCCACAAATCTCATCAAAATAAAGTTTGTTATAATATAATAGAAGCTGAGATCGAAACTAATAGTGATGAAGAAGATGATCTCTATGAAATTCTTCTTACAAATGATGAAGAAGTAGAAGCCAAACCTACACCTGAAGAACTCGAAGATGGTGAAAAATAGCTACTTGATGAACTCAAAAGAAATCAACCTATGAGGGTGGATAATCCCCGTCCAACTTTTATTAGTGCCCTCTACTGAGAAAGTTGAAGAGGAAAATTGCTACTTTGTGAATTCGGGGATTGCTTTGACATATTCTAAAATGTCGGCTTATCTCATGATGTGCAGCTCATAAACTTTCCATTAAACCGCATTACAAGTAAGCTCTAATAATGAGATTGAAGATTGAAGAACAGGTAATTGCAAAAACTAAGAAGTTGATCGAAACAGGCTTCATCTGAGAGGAGAAGTATGCATATTGGATAACCAACATTGTCCCAGTTAGGAAGAAGAATAGCCAAATTCATGTCTGCATTGACTTCCGGGACCTAAATAAGGCATGCCCAAAAGATGACTTTCTGCTTCCAATATCAGAACTACTAGTGGACAATACTTCCAACTACGACATATTTTCATTCATGGATGGATCATCGGGATACAATCAAATCAAGATGGCTCCTGAAGATGAGAAGTACACATCACGCCAATTGATATATACTTCTACACAGTCAAGCCCTTCAGATTGAAAAATGTTGGAGCTACCTATCAAAGAGCCATGATGTGTATTTTTGATGACGATTCACCGAAGGTGAATGTTGATTTGGTGAAGAGCTTAAATCATGAAAATCACTTTGAAGACTTGAGAATTGTATTGAGAGAATAAGAAAATGACCTCAAGATGAATACTAAAATGCAGTATCTTCAAAAATTTATCGGGTACACACAAAAGGAATTGAGATCGATTCTACTAAAATCACAACAAGAGAATGAATGCATCAGATGTATTTATAATGACTTATATTCCGACTTTATATCAAACCTATTAAGATCTCCAACCATTTGTAAAGTTGATGAAAAGAATGCTCCATTTAAATGAGATAAGGAGTGCTAAGAAGCCTTCAATAAAATAAAAGCTACATATTAAATTCCAATCCTTGCGTTCTACTCTGGAAGCCCCTCATTCTATACACAGCTACATTTGAAGAGTCCCTTGGAGCATTATTGGCACAACACAATGATGAAAGCAAAGATAATGCTCTTTATTATATCAGTCGAAGATTGATAAGAGCATAAATAAGATACTCGATGAGAAGCACTTAGCATTAATTCAAAAGCTCATTATATGTTATCTCAAGATTACCCTCATCTCAAGGATCGATCCAAGTACTTGATAATACAAGGCCTCTCAGCAAGATATTTTATAATTTGATATCACTTACGTTACGCAGAAAGCAATGAATGAACATATTTTAGCATATTTTCTTATTGCACATCCCATTCCCACAGATTCACCTCTTAACGATGATTTGCCTGACGAGCAAATTATACTCATTCATGAAAGAAAAAAATCACAAATTTGAGAAATGTACTTTAATGGAGCCTCATCAATCAAATAGGTCCAACCTCCAAACCTCGGGCAAGAGTAGAAATTAGCATCATTTTCATACACTAAGGAGGGATAATAAGAGACAATTGATTGATAAGCTAAGAACTAATAATGAGTATGAAGTACAAGTAAGTCTTGAAGAAGCTATTTCATAGGCATTCAAAACTTGTATATTTTTATGATTCCTAACTATAAATCAAATCGTATCTATAAAATCAACAAGCTTGAGTTAGTATCACAAGAGAGTTCTTGAGCTTATGAAGCAAATACAAAATATCACACTAACACGAGTCTCTCGATCCGAGAATAACAAAACAGATTTCTTAGCAAAATTAGCTAAATAGATGACAAGCACGAATGATGATTATGTCATGATCGGGATATTTACTCGATGAATTCTAGAGCCAGCAAAGTATTAATCCCCGCGGGTATATGGGTTATCAAATTTGACATAGCAGGGTGTGACTCAGGTTGCTCCTCATTCTCCCCAAAATCAACAAGAAGTTATAACAAGAAGAGCTAAACAAGACATTACTTTAGAAAAATAATGGGAAGCCTTTATATTAGAAGAGTAACATGATGGAAGCAACCTTTCATCGACTACTTTAAAGAGGGTAAATTATCGAGTAAATCATCACAACTCAAATTAAGAAGAGATTGTTGCTATTCTTTCATCAACAACACATTATATCGTAGATCCTTTGAACAAATGTAATACAATTAAATACAAATGAAGCTAGCAAAAGTGATGGTTGAAGTTCTTGAAGTACTTTGTGGTGCACATCAAGTCCCAAGATGAAAGATCAAAAGATGGGTTATGACCATCTATAAGAGATCTATATCATCATGCCAAGAGGTGTCATGAATGTCAAGTGCATGAACATAATCCACCAACATCCAAACTACACCCAATAATACATCATGGCCTTTAAATGTTGGGGTTGTGGAGAAAATTCTATGGAGTCGAGTTGCCTTTCACTGGTGAGAAATGAAAGAGAACAAACTTATAGAAATTCATCTTTTAAGATGCCATGATCCAGATGTAGTTATTGGTGATCGTATGTCATCAAAGAAATATGTATCTCGAAAGACAAGTCACTACCCTTTTAATGAGCTAATCACCTCAATAAAGACTCCTGTGGGACGATGTTACATATGTACCAAATTCTTCCTACTTTATACTGAAGAGAAACATATTTATTTTAAATCGAAATTTGTTAAGTTCTACAGGGCAAGCCCTAAAGTTAATTACATCCTAAGAAATGAGATTCTTGGAAAACTCTGACAAGGTAAAATCATCGTTTTTGAAGATTTCAATAGAAAGGACTATCAATCGAAGTTCATTTTAAAGAGTAAAATGGGATTGATCAAAAAAGGGAGTTATGAAGCCAAATGGAAGATAAGTAGAGAGATGTCCACATCCTAAAACCCAATGAGCAATCTTAAACTATCTTATAGTTTTACATTTTGAAATTGATTTAATTTGTTTGAAATTGTATTTTTCATTAAAAAATTTAGACTTAAGATTCCTTAACACAAGATTAAGAAAATTCCTAGATAATGAATTATGCTTTACAAGACAAAGGGAGAAGCAATCTCAACCCAATGTAGAAAGCTTGGCAAAATTTAAAAGACAACCAAATCTAAGGAGAAAATGGGTATTACTCCTTCAAAAGAGAGGAAAACCACCATATAAATTGACTTACAACCATTTTGGTAACTCCTCCTACGATTTTAAATACATGTAGCAAGTCTTTATGCTTATGCAAGAGTTAAGGTTGTTATTTATTTAGAAAGCTAAGTTTAAACTTACTTTAAAGAGCTAGATCATGTGAGGGACATGCTTAAAATGACCTAAATCTAATGCAATTCAAATTTCATTTTATTTTCATTTGACAATTATTTTGACTCTAATAAGATTCATAGAGTAATACAGGAAATAAGATTATTGGCCAAAATCAACACAATGTGTTTAACATCTCTCAAAAGTCAACCAAGTTTTTCTAAAAAGGTGGAAGCCTCCAATAAAGAGGAAATAAGATGATTTGTCCATGATATTACAAAAGAAATTCATCCATATGGGTCTAATCTTTTATCTTGATTTTCCTTTTTTTGAGGTTATGAGTTGTTTAATTTTTATTTTGTTGTTGTTATAAACAATTTATTTTTCTAAAGAGCCTAATCCACATTTCATGAAAAGCAAAAGTGGAAATCTAGAAAATCATCCACTTAATAAAAGTTAAAATAAATCATCAATCAATTTAAATCTAATCGCAAACATGGAATAAAAGTCCACTTGTGGTTGATTATGGGGTGGTCTTCAAGCTTTATTTCTTTTCTTTTTCTTTCTTCTTCTTTTCTTCTTTGGTTCCTATGGTTAAGGTGATGTTCCAAGTTTTCATGCATAAGATAGATCTAACCAATGCTCATAATCCCCATAACAATTATTCTAAAATCCTAATGTAAATTTACATGAAAAGGAAAAGTGAAAATCTAACTAACATGCAAACAGAGGAGAGTTTTATTTAAAACCACACAAATCTAAAGTGGATCCTACAATTAATTACTAAGTTATGAAGAGAGAAAGAGAAGAGAACTTCTCTTCCTTCCCTAACCTAAGTAATTTCTAAAGTAGATTCATATTTTAGTTTTGTTTAGGTGAATGTTTTGATTAAATCTTTTAATTAATCCTAAGTTTAGATAAATTCTAAATAAGCTTATTCAAAAAGAAAGGCATTTGAAGATTACATAAAATGAACCCAATTTACATAACACACTTTACTTCATTTCTTTCCCAACAAATATAACAAGCATATGGATGGACCCTAAGCATATCTATACATACAAATGAGAGTATTAGACACACTTTATGATGCATGCTAAGTAATCCATTAAATAAATTTAAAAGTTGAATATGCATGTTTTTTTTAAGTAGAAAAGGATTTCCTTATCCAAATTTTCACATACACACATGAAAGTAAGAAAGGCTAAGTGAATAAAAGCCATTGTTAACTAGAGGTGTAAGGTACAAGACCTACTTAGACTACTTAAAGCCTCACAACCTCGTTTGTCCGACTAATATACCACTTTCCTTAAATACAAATGTGTATAAAAGAAATGAAATAAAAAAGGAGAATGCAAAAGTTGTATTAATGGATTCATTTTATTTATGCAATTTATATATAGTATAGGTAACCCTCCTTAAGTGGTAGCATAGAGATGAATAGATAAGAAATTAGGTGAGTGTTAGGTTCTTTTCAAATGAACCATACTCTTCACAAAATTCTATTCAAAATTATACCAACATAGAAAGAAAGGAAACTTATGCTAAGCATACCTTTATATTCTTTCACATGCAAGTTATACAAAAGTATAAGTAACATACTTCCAGATTTGGTATTTGATTTATATGTTTTCAAACTAATTTGGATTTAGTAGTGATAATAGTCATTCATATTTCTACTTTAGCCAACACATGCAAATTTGATATAAAGTAAACAATTTCATTTTTTAAATTTTGAATTTGAAAAATATGAATGCATGAAACCACATGACATACAAATTTAACATATTGGGGAAAGATTCAAAGTAATGAAAGCATGTAAAAAAGTACACTTCACTTAAATCCTAAAGACATTCTTATGGAATAAGAAAGTTTAAAATAAATCAAAGTGAATTAAAAGTAATTTTTGTTTAGTTTGAAGTTTGATTTAATTTTGAAAAGTAAGATGCGTTTGCTGTTCCTAACCCATTCCCACATGTGTTTGATATTTTTGTTTAATTTTTTAGATAATTAAATCTATTTTTATGAATTAATTAGGTTAAGGTATGAATTAAGTAACTTAATTAAACCTTTCCTACACCACCTTAGAATAATTAACCAAATAATTATGAGCGAATGAGATAATATAAAAACTCACAAGGAATTCAAATTTGCAATGCACCTAATAAGAAAAAGGCATAAAACAATTTACCTCACAATTAAAGGTTAATTAAACTAAAGGATTTAACTTAAGTAATTTCAAAACACCCTTTCATACATATGAAATGGGTTTTGATTTCCTTAATTGAACTTAGGCTATTAAACACCTAAGCATCCACCCAAAGTGGATTAATTAAGTTCTGGAACTTTTTATAATTTTTAGAAATTAATTAAGGAGATAATTAATGAGTTAACTCTTAATTAAAAGGAGATTAAGGAGAGAAATGGGAGTTTAGAGAATAACTTAGGGGAAATGCCCCAAAAATATTTTATAAACCTCCTACTTACTGGATCTGACCTTAATCAACCATAATCATGAATTAAAACTACTAATCATACCTTAATTATCCTTAATTACATAAGGAGGGTAATTAAGAAATCCATATGCAATTCTTCTAATCAAACCTTCAATAAATCCCAAGAAAATTAGGGGAGGTAAAATTCATTCCCTAAATCATATCCAAGAAGTTTGGGATTAATCAGAGGCTTAATTAAAAAGTAATTAACAAAATGAAGTTTCCAACAAAACCCAAATTCAGAGAAAAATATAATTCAAAACCCTTTGAAATTAATTTTAAAATATTCTAGGTTGAATTTTCATTCCATTGGATTTTATTTCATAATTTTTTTAATTTTATAGAGAGTTGAATTTTAGAAGATCCCTAGATTAATAGAAATTAATTAAGGCATTTTAATTAACCCTAACTAATCCTCTAGCTCACTGCACGCAAAGAATGGCGTGCGGTGCGCTTACATGCGACCGTGAGGGATTTACTCAAATGTCAAATCCCAAAGGCGTGGCGGTTGATTGATCATCCGATCAAAGATGACGTAGATCTCTCCGCATTTTAAAATATAATGTATATAAACATGGGAATTATCTCGTCCATCCAAAATGTGTGGATGGACAGCTGAGATCTCCTAAGTTCTTCCCTTTGATCAACAGAGATCGTCCATGATCAAGGGAAAGATCCGAGCTCAATCTAGCCCGAATTCAAACCAAATTCAACCCACACCATCTAAAGCTAAAGAGCGGCAAATCCAATTGTCAAAAATCCATGGGATTAAATTTTTTTTGACAAAGCTCCACACAAAATTGAGTTTAATGGTCAAAAAATCCCATACTTAGCCGGAGGTGATCACCAACGCTCGATTCCCTTGGAGAAGCTTAATCTTGTTGAGACGAAGCCTTGTTGAAATTTTGAGCACTTGAGGTTGAGTGCATTGGTATATGGACCTCCTCCTGCTTTACCATCCATTCAACTCTTCCTTGGGAACTCTAAAGGAAGCTTGGTGCACTGAATTTAGCTCATGAAGTATGCAAGAGCAATTGGAGGGAAATTGAGTGAAGAAGAAGTTAGCTCTTCAATGGACTTCCCCTATTTTCAAACTCTGAAAATTGAGAAATGGAGTTTTCAAATCTTCTCTGATGCTTTCTCTGAGTTCCTTAGCTTCAATCAACAAAGGGGAAGTTAGAATTAAAGTGAATTAGGGAGAGTATATCTTTGAAGGATTGGCCCCATGCACTTACCGCTTTGATCCAAGATCATATGGGAGTTTATTTTGGTCGTTTTTGAGTGTGCACATGGTGGTTGAGCTAAGGAGTGGATTTCCAACCTCAATGTGCTTGAATTTGAGTGTGAGATGAGTTTTGAATTTGGAGTTTTGACCCATGAGGTCAAATTGCTCAGGACCAATTGGCTTACCAAACCCATTGGGTTGGGTGCACCACTCTTCAAGGTCTGAGCCAGAAAGCCTCAAGTGAATATGAAGAGGTATCACCAAATTACCCATGGATTAAGCCAAAATTTGTTCTAGGCCTGGGTAGAATGGTCATTTTGCTAGTTTTTTCACTTTGATATGCAAGTGGACAAACTAGGTTGGCCAAGTTTCATGAGATTTGGAATTCATTTGATAGGTTTACTCATGTTGACCCATTTAGGTCAAAATGGGTCAACTTGTCAAGTTGAACAATTGGTCAAGTCAAAGGTTGATCAAGTTCATATGTCCATTTAAAATATTTTGGTGGCTTTGGTTTGATTTAATTTGGTATAATTTTAGATTTGGCTCATATTACTTCATTTAGGTCAAATGGATTAAAAACCTATTGAGATAATGGTAAGTTTAAACAGTTAGTCATATGAAGTGATTGGTATCAATCAATTGGTCAAGTTCAAATTTGGCTCAACATGATTTTAGTAATTTGATTTGTTTGATTGAAGTTTGATTTATAAATGGGCTGATTGTATTGAATCATGAGAGAAAATCAAGATTTGTCTTGATTTGAAATTATTTTGGCTAAGTTCAAGATTTTGACTTGAAAGGCTTAGTTGATTTTTGATTTGAGTTTTGAATTGGTTTTGATTGTTTGAATTTATATTTCATTTATATAGAATATAACGAGAATATAAATTGATCATGAGAAATTTTCAAGAATTTTAATTGGTTTAATGATAATCAGAATTCATTAAGAAGGGACTTAGGAAAATTTGGTGTTTGGAATTTGAATTTTTGAATTTGATTTGATTGATTTATATTTATATTTCATTTATATATGTGAAAATAAATGAGAATATAAAAGAATTATGAGAAAATCTCATGACTTTGAGATGGTTTGATCAAGATTTAAGCTAAGTCCATTAATGAAGAAATAAGGGACTTAGGAAAATTTCAAATTGGGAATTTAATTTGAGGGTTTGATTTGATTGATTTATATTTATATTTCATTTATATATGTGAATATAAATGAGAATATAAATGAGTTTTGAGAAAATCCCATGACTTTGAATTAGTTTGATTAAGGTTTTGGATAAATCCTTTAATAGAAAATTTAAAGGACTTAGGAAAATTTCAAATTGGGAATTTTTTTTTTATTTGATTTGATTAGTTTGAATTTATACATCATTTATATATGTGAATATAAATAAAAATATAATTGAATTATGAGAAAATCTCAAAGATTTGAATTGATTTTGATCATAATTTTGGTTAAGTCCATTAATGGAAAATTAATGACTTAAGGAAGATTTTATAAAGTGAGTTGCATTTCTGAGTTTAATTTGATTAGTTTGAATTTATACTTAATTTATATATGTGAATATAAATGAAAATATAAATGAAAATATAAATGAAAATATAAATGAATTATGAGAAAATCTTAAAGATTTGAATTAGTTTTGATCATAATTTTGGTTAAGTCCTTAAAGGCAAGATTAAGGACTTAGGCAAAATTTGAACTTATAAATTTTTTATGGATTTTGATCATGGGTTTCAATCATAGATTTCAATCATAGATTTCAATCATGGATTTCAATCATGGATTTCAATCATGGAATTGATTTGAGTTTGGAGAAAATCAAATGAGATTGATTTGGAGTTTGACTTGAAAGAATGAGAGTGAGGAATTGTTTGAGCTAAGGGTAGAAAATTTTAAGAAAATTATTTAAATCTTCTAAGTCTTTAAAAATGACCTAATCACTAGATGTATCTTAGGACTATGAAACTCTTAAAGTCACAGAGTCATTGTCTTGGAGGGGTTGATCACTCTTAATATCAACAAAGGAATAGGTGTAGACTTTAACACCAAGAGGTGTTTAAAATGATCAACGACTAAAAGATCACAAAGACAACATAAACAATCTATCTTAAGGAAAAGAAAGAATCCAAAGCTAGTGTAATGGCATGTCCAAGACATAAGAGAGAGGAAAAAAATCCACCGAGGGATGACAGAACCTTTCAAGAGGAAGTAGTTCAAGTCATCCAGGGATAGAGGTTGATCCACCGAGAAGAAAAAGATTTGATTGTTCCGAAGAGGTTGAATTTATTTTAAGTTAGTTTAGAGATGAATTGGTTTGAAGATAGCAAGAGATGGTGTGGGACTAAGATTTATCAATCAAAGAGACTAAACACATAAGACTAGCCAACCAAAAGGATGCCTTCTGAAGAAGAAAGATTGATTACATCCTCCAAAGGAGATAAAGGTTGGGTAATCTATTGGCAAGAACAGCATTTGATAATTGATTTGATCAACTCAAAGATAAGATTGATTTCATTTTTCAAATTTGTTTGTTTTGATGATGGATCCTGAGAATAGACAGAAGTACCAAGAGGTGGGACCGACTAGATTTACCAATCAAAGGGGGTAGTCTACTAAACACATAGAACTATCCAACCAAAGAGATTCCTTGCAAATGGTCGAAGAAGAAGAAAGTAGACTTACATCCTCCAAAGTAGAACCATAGGGTAATCTGCTTTTGGCAATAAATCAAACCCACTAGGGCGACAATTGAGTGAATGCTGGGGACTTAGATCAACTCAAAGTATAGGATTTCAATATTGATTTGTTTTGAATGAGACCATAGGTTGAGTTTAATTCAAATCAACTAATAACCGATCTGATAAATGACCAACTCCACAACCAAATGATTTGGTGATATCTGAATAGTTTGGAGAAAGTCAAGGGGAAAAAAAATTTTCCACAATAAGGAACCAAAATTTTTTCTTTGGGCAACAAATTAAGTTCGTGGTGATTATCGAGTGAATTTTGACACTCAACTCAAAGGTAGTCAAAGATTATTTTCATTTTTTAAATTTGTTTTGGTGGATTCTGTTGGTTTACGATGGATCATACTGAGAAGGAGTTTATAAAAGCCTAAACCTATCTCAGATTTACTGAAATAAAGGGAGTAGCTTCCCGACCGATGGGAAAACTATCCAACCAAAGGAGTGTCTTTTGATTTGCAATGATCAATTAGAGGGAAGAAAGCTCGGAGACTCACATCTTCCACTAGAAAAGACCACTGGGGTGATCGGTTGCTTTGAGAAATAAATCGAACCCGACCTAAGGCAGCCCGTTGGTTTGCGAGAATCATGCTAGAAAGAATGCGCCATAGTCTTATATCTTTCAAAGCAAAATGACTGTCGGGGTAACCTGCTTGTGGGAAACAGATTGAACCTGACCTAAGGGCGACTACGGAGTGAGTACCGACCCGAGAATTTATCTCAACTTAGGTATCCAGGGAATTCCTATAGGGAGTTCTGCTGACACTACCCTAGAGATAAGATGTCTGCTTGGGAAAAGGGGCCCTTTGAGGGCTTGAATTCCTGATCCACAAGCGAATTAATTTTTTATTTTAGTTATTTAGTTTGTTTTATTTAAGTGTGGACCCTCTTACTGAGGGATCAAACCGAGAAGGGAGCTCATATCATAGACTATCGATCGAACCAAGGGAAAATCCACATCCAAAAAATTTCTAACCACAGGGGTGGCTACAAGGAAAGGGGAACTGTCCAATCCAAAAGTAACTCTGGTAGTGTCTAAATGGGGTCACAAAGGACTTGATCCAAATAGAGTGCCCAGGGGATGGGGCTTAATCCAACACCGAGAAGATGATATGGTTAGTCATATATCCAATAGGTATTCATGTCCAACTCAAGGAGAAATCACGAGACTATATCGCCAAGAGTGGTGTACTCACCGAGTCAGCCATAGAACATCAACCAACCTAAGGTGTCGGATTTGCAACAATCACCTGGAAGAAAGCTCGGGACTCACATCCTTCTATACAGAACCCGATTTTGGGATAGCCTCGATGTTATCCCTAAGGTGACTACTGAGTGAATGCCACTGGGGGATTTATATCAACTCAAAAGTAGTCAAGAGGAGAGGAGCCTAGAGGGACTCACATCCTAAACCTCAAATATAATCGGCCTAGTTAGAGCATGTGGCTAGTTGCATGTGGACACACATCTTCTTATACTAAGTCAACCATGAGGTACTTAGGTGCAAGAAGATTACCATATTAACAAGGCCATTGTTTTGCAATGGTCAAGTTAGGAAGAAAGCGCAGGGACTCACATCTTCCAACAAATGACCACTATGGTGGCACACTAGCGAGGTAGTATGTAGACATGACCAGAGAAACTAATGAGTGAGTGTCATACGGGGCTTGCTCCCACATCAAAATAGCTCGAGATAAAAGATTTGTGTTTGTATTTTATGCATGTGTTAAAAGGAATATGACGCCTCTTGGGGACTCTTACACTTTACCTTAAACACACTAGGGGTTTGATGAAATGATGCCACAGATGACAAACATGATTCATACTAAGAAAAGATGTCATTTGGATTCTCTCACACCTATCTTAATTATGCTAATCAAAATAGGATGCCTCTCGGGTTCTCTTACACCTATTATAATAGCATCGAGAGATTGTGTTTGTGTTATGAAAGAAGGATAGGATGCCATTGGGGGACTCTTACACCTACCCTAGACACGTCACGATGGATTCGCAAGACAAGCAAACAACACCTCGAAAGAAGAGAAGATTTGATGAATGGAATCAAATTTTTATTCTTTTTATTAATGATTATTTTCAAACATGATTTATTTCATGGGTAATATTTCTTTAGATAGAGCTCATTAATTGGAAGCACCAGGTGTTCCCATTTATAATCAATAACCTAATAAGATCCTCCTTGGTAGGCCTTCTCTATGACATAGGGGACTTCCCAAGTGGGTTAAAACTTGTCTCCCATCTTTCGACAGGCAACAATTGGTCTCCTTAGGATTAACACAAGTTCTCCTACTCGGAAAGACCTAGGGCGGACCAGCTTGTGAGATTGAATCATTTTGGCCTTGTACAACTCGAGGTTTTGGCACGCCCGTAGGCGACTCTCCTCCAAACCTTCGAGCTCTTCTAACTGCAACTTTGCATTCTACTCTGTAGTGATTTTGTTACCCAATGCTATCCTTAGTGATGGAAGTTGAACTTCTAAAGGAAGAATGGCTTCGGATCCATACACTAAGGAAAATGGGGTAGACTGAGTTGAAGTTCGAGTGCAGAGCCCACAAGGCTTCAACCAACTACTCATTCCAATCGCTATTCATCAAGAGTCTTCTTGACTGGATGAGTTTTGTTGAATGCTTCAAGCCATTTGCTCAGTAGTAGATGGTGGAGTATCTTCAATCTATATTTTCCTATTGATCTTCGTGCTTTTGAAGCATCATTATCGATATAATTCTGCACCCCAAACCTATATGATATGGTTCAAAAATTGAAGCACATGGTGAGTTGTGACCTGAGTGGGATGGCTTCACACTTGAAAAAGTATATTAAGATGAATCGATGCCCCTTGGAAGAAGGAGGATTGATCAGGCCTACAATGTCGATAGCTCAACACTCAAATGGCCATGAAGCCAATGTAGGGTGTAGAATGTTGGGTGGCTAGTGGAGGACCACGCCAAACACCGATGGCATCTAGCTACATCCATGCAATGTAATCATAGAAAGAATCTTTTGATCTTCGTCTTCATCTTCAGTGGATTGATGCACTCCGCGGAACTTGAATGTATCTGGGTTACAATGCCAGGGCTTCGTTATTTGTCTACAGCAGTAACCATATTTGAATTGAAAGGTATAGGTGCCATCAAGAGCGTGAGAGAGCTCTTTTGTTTCACCGATGGACTTGTGACTTTTCTTGAGGTAGTTTGCCAGTGTTCAAATAGTCTATGAACGGTTACCTCCAATCCAACTCCTTATCCATTTTAGCAACGTCAACCTCCCCTTCAAGAGAAAGCCTCTCGATGAGTTCAACATCAATAAGAGATAGGACTTGTATATTTTGGACCCTTATTGAAATGGACTCATCTTCCGGACATGCCAACTCTTTGGAAAGTTTGGCCAAAGCATCTGCTACTGCGTTCTCTACTCGGGGAACCTTGTAGATGGTGACTTGAGAATAGCCAACCTTCATGGTATACATGTAAGTGACAAAGCTTGGGTTTGAGAACCTGGTAGGACCCGATAATCTGGTTGATGACTAATTGAGAATCCCAAAGATGTTGATGCTCTTGACACTGATAGTGATGGCTAACTCCAGACTGGCAATCAAAGCCGCATACTCAGCTTTGTTGTTGGTGGAGGGGTTGGAAAGATAATATGAAAATCTCATCACATCATGGTTTGAAGTTAGGAGAACTATTCTTACCCCTGCCTTTCCAAGGAGAATAAATCATGATGCTTCACCTTTAAGAAAAGAAGCAGCATCATCAAAATACATCTCCCATCAGCGGTTGCTGACCTCCCCTAAGTTCATGATTTGTTCATCTCGGGGAGATCGTCACTAAGCGAAGAATTAGTAGGAAGTGGGTGTCTTCTAAGAAATCAAGTGCACACGTCCTACGCGAAGGGAGCAGAGTATCATGGACCAACGTGCCAAACGTCCGAATAGCATTGGTCATGTCATGAGGTACTGTAGTGGATTTGTTCGAGAGATCAAGTTCACCTTATGAGAAAGCATGTAATGTCGTAGCTTCTGAGATGCAAAGATCAAAGCTAGGCAATGTTTCTCAATAGATGGATATTTTATTTCAGCAGGGATCATACAAAGGCTGAGGTGGTAGAGTGCACTCTCCTTCCCTTCGTCATTGACTTGAGCCAACAGAGCGCCGAGAGAGTCATCCAATTCAGTAGTGTAAAGGATGAGTGGCCTGCCTGGGATAGGGGCTGCTAGAATTGGCAACTTCACTATTTATTCTTTGATGTCTTAAAAGGCATGCTCGCACTTGTCATCCCACTTGAACTTGGCGTCCTTCTTGATAAGTGTTGAGAATGGATTGCATCTCCCTGATAGGTTTGAGATAAAGCATCTTATATATTACAGTCATCCTCGAAAGGATTTGAGTTGAGTTAAACTCTTAGGATGTGACATTTCTAAGATAGCTTAAATCTTTTCAGGATCTATTTTTATTCCCCAGTGTCGAATAACAAACCCAAGGAATTTTCCTGAAGCTACTCCGAATGCACACTTCAGGGGATTCATTTTGAGATTATATTGTCTTAACCATTCAAAAACTATTCTCAAGTCAAAGAGGTGGTCTTCCTTTTCTCAAGTCAAAGAGATAATCCGATCATTTCTTCATAACTCCATACGAAGCAGTCTTTAAACTCAGCCAATAGCCTAAGTCATTGGTTTCTTCTTCATTCAGTAATAAATTGATATATGTCGGGCATAGATTTTCTTCTATCCCGAGGTCGATTTCTTTAAGCTTGTCGACTGTTGAATGAATCTCCTCTTCAAATTCTGGTGGTGCCTCTTTGACTTGGAGATCATCTGGATCATCTGAAGTTTCTAAACACACATTCTCATAAGAGTTGGGGATGTGTGAGAAGAAACTATCGATGTCAAATATTGGTAACAAGTAGGCAATAATCTTGTCATCGGCGGACCTTGTCTTGAATCTAGTCACGCTCTTGATTTTGCTTCCCTGCCTGTATTGCTCCATAGCTTTTCGAAGTATTCTGACATGTGCTTGGATCATGTGTGAGGAACTAAACCTTTTTGTATAAAATTTTGAACACAAGGAGAGTAAAATTCAAAAGGTAATTCCATTAATTCCTTAAAAGTATCTTCCTCAAGCTCTACATCAACTTCAGGGCTTGTTGGTTAGAAAAATTCCTATAAGGGAGTTGCCTTTCAAATCTGTGGTGAGAAAAGAAAGAGGAGACCTATAAAAATTCATCTTTTTATGTAGATCCATGATGTACTTATTCAGGTGATCAAGTACATCATCAAGGAAATAGTGTGCTATCTCAAAAGACAGAAGTCACTACCCTTTAATGGACTTAATCACCTCAATAAGGACTCCTAAGGATGATGGGTCTGCATATGTACTAGAGATTCTTCCCCTATTTACATGAAAAAGTAAAGCATGGTTTATTTTAAACTGGGTTCGTTAAGTTCCCTACAATGGCAAGCCCCCATCGTTAATTACATCCTAAAAAATAGGGATTCCTTAGGAAAAGTCTCGATTAAGGTAAATGATCGATGTCTTTGAAGATTTCAATAGGAAAGAACTATCAATCGATTGGTTTATTTTTAAAGATCAAATGGGAGTGATCAAAAAGGGGAGAATTATTATCGAAGCCAAAATGGAAGATAAGTAGGAGATGATCTTAGAAACTCATCTCCCATAGTGAGCTTTACATTTTGAAATTGATTTAGTTTGTTTGAGTTGCATTTTTATTAGAAATTTAGGACTTATGATTCCTTAATAAGATTAAGGAAATGCCAGAGGTGAGGAATTATTGTTATGACATGAAGGAAGAAGATCTTAAAACCTAAATCAGGGAGCTTCATGAGGAGCACAACCTAAATCTAAGGCAAAATGGGTAGTGGTTTGTCTCCATATAGGACAAACCACAACTGACTTACAACGAGGGTGGCGACCTAACTCCTCCTACGATTTTAAATATATGTAGGCAAGTATTTATGCTTATGCAAGATAACTAAACTATTATTATTTAGAAAGAGACTAAGTCCTTAAACTCACTCCCTAAAGAGACTAAATTATATAAAGGGACATGCTTCAAATGATCTAAATCTAATACAATTCAAATTTCATTTTTATTTTTATTTTGGACAATTATTTTGACTCAGGTTTAATAGGATTCATATGATTAATGCATGAGAAATAAGTTTATTGGCCAAAATCAAAGGAGGTGAGTTTCCACCATGGCTCTCAAAGGCCAAGTCAAGTTTCTCTGACAAAGGTGGAAGCCCTCAATCAAGTGAAATAAGATGCATTTTGCATGATATGATAAAATAAATGCTCATCCTAAATTCTTTTATCTTGATTTTAAACCTATGTCTTAGGTGAGGTTATGAGTTGTTTAAATTTTATTTTGAGTTGTTAAGTTGAATAAAAGATTTATTTTTTTTCTAAAGAGCCTAATCCACATCCAGACCATACATAAAGCAAGAAAGAAACTAGGAAAGACATGCCACTTAATGCAAAAGCTAAATAAATCATCAGTCAATTTATAAAGCTAATCGCAAAAAGAATAAAAGGCCGTTGGGGTCAAGCACCACTGCACAAAACCCAAAAATATCAAATTTGGATAGTCAAGCTCTACTCTTATACAACCCGAATTACAAATAAATTAAATTACAATTAAGCAAGGAATTCATTTTATGGGAGTCTTCAAGCTTTATTTCTTCTTTCTTCTTCTTTTCTTCTTTTGGTTCTTTCCTTTGGATGGTTGGATTAGATGCTCCAAGGCTTCACATGGTGCATAAGATAGAATCTTATGATCAATGCTCATCTTAATCCCCATAACAATTATTCCAAAATCCTAATTATACAAATTTACATGAAAAGGAAAAGTGAAAATCTAACTAACACACAAAATAAAGGTTACCAAAAACCACAAAATCCAATGCATATTGGACTTATCACCCACACATGGGTGACTAAGTCCACTATTGGATTATGCTTGGGGGATAAAAGCACTGTAGCAAAAGCATTTATATTTTTATTTATGATGGCCCTTCAACACAATCCCTCAGAAAGAATAGTTAGGTAAGAATGTCCTACCATTCATTCTATGCATAACATCCATCTAAAACATATATCACAAAATAAACAAACATCAAACCATTAAACTGCTAAGGCTAGAAGTGGTGACTTAAAATGTGTGTCTTATATGAAGGTTTGTGTGGTATAACTGGCTTTAGGTTCAAATTTTCTAAGTGTGAAGAACATGTTCAACTTAGAGGATGGTTTCATTTAAGTTGTTTAATTATTTTGGGTTGATTTTATTTTATGTTTTGATTTGGCTCAAGTGAATCCTATAATTAATTACTAAGTTATGAAAAGAGGGAAAGTGAAGGAGACTTCTCTTTCCTTCCCTAACTAAAGTAATTTTTAGAGTAGTTTCACATTTTAGTTTTATTTAGGTGAATATTTTGATTAAATATTTTAATTAATCTGAAGTTTAGATAAACTCTAAACAAACCTATTCAAAAATAATGGCATTTTAAGATTAAATAAAATGAATCAAAATTCCCATAACACACATTACTTCATTTCTTCCCAACATATATAACATGCATATGGATAAACCCTAAGCATATCTATACATACAAATGAGAGTATTTAACACACTTTATGATGCATGCTAAGCAATCCATTTAAGGAAATTTAGAAGTTGAGATGCATGATTTTTCTTAAGTAGAAAGAGTTTTCCTTATCCAAATCTTCACACACATGAAAGTCGGAAAGGATAAGTGAGTGACCATTGTTAAATGTGGGTAGAAGGACTACTTAGGTTACTTAAATACCTCGGGGTTGTCTAGACTAATATACCACTTTCCTTAAATACAAACATATGTATAAAGGAAATAAAATAAAAAAGTAGAATACAAAAGTTGTTTAATGGATTCATTCTTATTTATGCAATTTATGTATGCTAGTATAGCTAACCTTCCTTAAGTGGTAGCATAGAGATGAATAAGATATGGAATTAGGTGAGTGTTAGGTTATTTTCAAATGAACCATACACCTCACCAAATTCTATTCAAACTACCAACATAAGAAAGAAAGGAAACCTATGCTAAGCATGCCTTTATATTCTTTCACATGCAAACTCATAATTAAAATATAAGTAGCATACTTTCAGATTTGGTGTTTGATTCATATGTTTTGAAAATAATTTAGATTTAATAGTGATAATAACCACGCATATTTCTACTTTATCCAACACATACAAATTTGACATAAAGTAAACAATTTCATTTTTTTTAATTTTGAATTTGAAAAATATGAATGCATGAAACCACATGACATACAAATTTAAAATGTTAGGGAAATATTCAAAATAATGAAAGCATGTAAACAAGTTCACTTCACTTAAATCCTAAAGACATTCTTATATAATAAGAAAGTTTAAAATAAATCAAAGTGAATTCAAAGTGATTTTTGTTTAGTTTGGAGTTTGATTTAATTTTGAAAATATGAGATGAGTTTGCTATTCCTAACCCATTCTCACATGTGTTTCATATTTTTATTTAATTTTTAGATAATTAGATCCATTTTTATGCTTTAATTAAGTTAAGGTGTGAATTAAGTAACTTAATTAACCTACTACAAGAATTAATCAAATAATTATGAGCCAATGAGATGACATAAAAACTTATAAGAATTTAAATTTGTAATGCACTAATAAAGGCCTAATGTAATTTGGCTCACAATTAAAGTTAATTAAGCTAATTTAACAAGTAATTTCAAAACACCCTTTCACACATGTGAATTGAGTTTTGATTTCTTTAATTAAACTTAGGCTATTAAACAAACATCTACCCAAAGTAGATTAATTAAGGAACTTTTAGAATTTTAGAAATAAATTAAGGGGATAATTAATGAAATTAAACCTTATTTAAGGAGATTAAGGGAAAAAGAGATGGGGAGAAATGTTTAAAATATTTCATAAACCTCTAACCTACTGGATGGGCCATGTCGACCATAATCATGGATTAAAATCACTAATTGCACACTTGATTATCATGATATCTATAAGGAGGACTGAAGAATTCATATTGTACAGCTTTCAATAAATCCCAGAAAGAATTAGGGAAAGTGGGAAAATAATTCCCCTAAAACATATCAAGAAATTTGAGATTAATCAAGGCTTAATTAAAAAATAATGAAAATAAACTTTCCAAAAAAACCCAATTCGAGAGAAAATACAACTCAAAAACCCATTGAAATTAATTTTAAAATATTACAGGTTGAATTATCTTTCCATGGGATTTTATTTCATATTTTATAAATTTTCCTAGGAAGTTATGAATTTTAGAAGATCCTTGAATTAATAGAAATTAATTAAGGCATTTTAACTAATCCCCAGCTCCGGCCAGCGGCGTGGCGGCCAGCAGCGCTTTACAGCGTCACGCAAGAGGTTTACTTAAATGTCAAATCCCAAATGATTTGCGCAGCGGTATGATATCGATGTACGTCCGAAGATGGGGCATTTGAAATCTCCATTTTTAAATGGATAACAAATACATAAGCGTGGGGAATTGTCAGCGGCCATCCGTCAAAATGTGAAGATGGGTGAGATCTCCCAGTTCTTCCCATCAGCGACCATCCATGATCAGGGGAATCAACTTCGATCAGCATTCAAACCAAATTCAACCCACACCATTGTTGACCTCATTTTAGGATGAGCTCAACACCTCCATCTTAGGCATAGGATCCCTCTTGGACTTTAAGAGTTCTTTAGTCTTAAGACATACCTAGTAATTAGGTGGACACTCCCCAAGAGACTTATAAGAGTTAGCCATATCAATAAGTCATGCCTTAAGAGTGTTAGGAAAATCTCTGCTTTAAACCATTCTTTACTTTCCTCCTTCAAGTCAAACTCCAAATCAATTTACATTTTATTTTCTCCAAACTAAAATCAATTCCATGATTAAAATTCTCATGATTGAAATCCATAATTGAAACCCATGATCGATCAAATCAAAATTCTAGCCCAAATCATGATCCCTATTCAAACCTTTGAGATTTTCTCATACCTCATTTATATTCTCATATATAAATGAAATATAAATTCAAACCCATCAAATCAAACTCAAAATTCCAAATTAATTCATGAAAAGTTTCTTAAGTCCCTTTAATTTTCCATTAAAGGACTTAGCCAAAATTAACTCTAAATGTTAATCAAATCAATTCAAATCTTTGGGATTTTTTCAAAACTTATTTATATTCTCATTTATATTCTCATACATAAATGAAATATAAATATAAATTATTCAAGTCAAACCATCAAATTAAATTTCAAATTTAAAATCCTTGAAATTCTCTTAAATCCCTTAATTTTATGTTAATGGATTTAACCTAAACTTTGATCAAACCTATTCAAACTCATGGGATTTTCTGAAAACTTATTTATATTCTCATTTATATTCTCATATATAAATGAAATATAAATATAAATAAATCAAATCTAATTCAAAAATTAAATTTCAAATTAAAAATTCTCTTAAATCCCTTAAATTCCCTTTAATGGATTTAACCTAAATCATGATTAAACTCTTTCAAATTCTTGAAAATTTCTCATGATCAATTTATATTCGCATTTATATTCACATATATAAATGAAATATAAATTCAAACAATCAAAATCAATTCCAAAAATCAAACTCAAATCAACTCAAAATCAAATCTAAGCCTTTCAAGTCAAAATCTTGAATATAGTCAAATCATCATCAAATCAAACCAAATCCTTAATTTTCTCTCATGGTTCAATCAATCCTATAATCACGAGCTCATATAAAAATCCAAACCTCAATCACTCAATCAAAACCCAAAACTCCTTCATTTTCTTCCTTTGAATATGAAATTTTTAAATGGATCAAAATCCATTTGACTTCAAACCACTTGTAAATGGATTTATATTTCAATCATAAGTCCATATACAAGATCAATCAACTTTTAAATCAAGCTTTGACCAAATGGACCCACTTGTCACCCAAAGTGACCTAAAGTATCCTTATGAGCCAACTTTTGATACTAACCAAATTGGATTGAACCAAACTCATATATCCCTCTCATCATGATCAACAATCACCATGGGATGATCAATCAATCAAATTGGGTTAAACCAAGTCAAACCTAATGGTTGACCAAGTCAACACTTAACATAAAATGAAACCTAACATAGCCAAAATCTACTATAGGCCGAATTGATTGAAACCATTAATCCAAGTTCACTCATGACCTATGTTTGAACTTGACCAAGCCAACATTTGAGCCTAACCTAGCCCACTTGAAGTTGACCCATTTTGACCTAAATGGTCAAAATGTGTCAAAAGATCTAAGCTAAATTGATTGAAACCAATGGGTCATCCCAAATCACTTGTGAAACTTGACCAAAGCCTCAATTGACCACCTAGCCTAACTAATTGACCTTAGGCATGACTTAAAGGGTCATGTTGAGCCAAAATTCAACCTAACCCAAATTGATTGGAAACAAAGACACCAATCCACTCCATATGACTAACCTAACCTAAACCCACCATTGAACTACCTCAAATAGGTCAAATGGGTCAAATTGGTCAACTTGACCCATTTGACCTAAATGAAGTCATATGAGCCAAAACCAAATCTATACCAAATTGAACCAAACCAAAGGCACCAAAACATTTCAAATGGTCACATAAACTTGACCCAACCCTTAGTTTGACCCAATTTGACCAATTGGTTAACTTGACCCAAGTTGACCTATTTTGACCTAAATGGGTCAACATGAGCCAAACCTTATCAAATGGATTCCAAATCCAATGAAACTTGGCCAAACCTAGTTTCTCCACATACCTAACATGTCCAAAGTGGAAAAAACAACAAAATGACCATTTTACCCCTAGGCCATAGAACAAATTTTGGCCTAGCCCATGGGTATTTTGGACTCTCTTCCCAATCACTTGAGGCTTTCCGAAAAGCTCAAGGGGACTTAGTGATGAGTGGTGCACACAACCAATGGGTTTGGGTCAACCCATTTGGCCTATAGACCAAACCCGACCACAGCTTAAAATTGAGTTTTCAAATTCCCTCCTATGCTCAATTTCAGCACATGGGAAGTTGGCAATCCCTCGAGGATCAAGCGACCATGTGCACACTCAAAACCTAAACAACCTCTGTCTGGTCAATTGGATCAAAATAACAAGGAATGGTTGACGGTCGATTACCATGGAGATATACTCCCCCTAATTCAATGAAATTTTGAATTCACTCACTATCAATTGAAGCCTAAGAATCCAGAGCAACTACCTCAGAGCATTCTCAAGCTTCTTAGATAGGATTTGAATTCCCAATTCTTCGATTTTTGCAAAATAGGGGAGCTCAATCCATTTGCTAACTTCCTCTACACTTGATTTCCTCCAAATTCCTTCTACAATGTTCATCTAAAGATCAATCCGAGCTCACTCAAGCTCACATTGAAGTTCTCATAGTAAGGAGAGGATCAATTCAATCAAAGTCGAAGCCCAAGTGAAGTGGTGTTGGTCTACCCATTGATCCACTCAATCCAGGCTTAGGAATTTCAAGCGGGCTTGTCTACCTCATCGAGCTTGGCGTCGGTGATCACCTCGGCGAGGTAATTTTTACCACCACTTGATAGGTGTTGGTCCTTTGTGAAAGAGATGTTCATGGCATGAAATCAACCGTTGATGATGGTGGTAATTATGCTTAGATGGTGTGGGTTGATTTTGTATGATTCCATGATCGGCTGGATCTCCCGATCATGGACAGTCTCCATTGATCCTGAAGGAAAAACTTGGCTCATTTCAGCCATACATCCACACATTTTAGATGGACGGCTGAGATTATTAGCACGTTTAGTAAATCCATTATCTTTTTAAAACCGTGGGTGAATCGCATCGATCTTTGATCGGATCGAGATATTAGCGTCTTGGCGCTGGGGAAGTGGCAGTTAAGTCACACCCCACGACGCGTGCAAAAAAGCAGCGCCACATGCGCCATGTGATGGTGATTAAGTAGGGATTAGTTAAATGCTATTAATTCCTAATTAATCCATAAAACTTCTAAAATTCATAACTCTTCATGGAAAAATCAGAAAAATAAAAGGAAAAATGCTATGGAAAGATAATTTCATCTAGAATATTTAAAAAATGGTTTCAATGAATTTTGAATTACTCCTTTCTTTGAATTTGGGTTTCTTTGAGAATCTTAATTAGCTAATTATCCTTTAATTAGGTCATCAATTAATCTCAAATTTCTTGGGGTTCATTTTAGGGGATGACCTCTGCCTCCCCTATTTTTTTTGAGATTTATTGAGTGCTCAATTGGGAAAATTATTATTTCATTCCCTAATTATCCCTTTCATGTAATTAAGAGTAATTAAGGTGTGATTAGTAGATTTACCCTATGATTAAGTTTGATTAAGGTTAGATCCAGTAAGTAGAAGGTTTATGGAATAATTTTAAGGCATTTTTCCTAAGCTCAGGTGCCTAAAAATCAAGTTTCTTTAAGAGATTCTTAAAGATTTTCCTGATTACCTCCCTCTTAAAAGAATAAGATTTGTTTAGCTTATCTAAAAGAGTAGGTGGACCGTAGCTACCTGGTGACGGATATGCATGCCGCTACTGCTACTAGTATGGTTGAGGTAGTGGTTGTCTTGGCCAGACTTGGTGGGGTAGGATTACTTGGTGGTGGCGGTGGAGGTCAAGTGGTCTCTCTGATCTCTGGTGCTTCCCGTCAACCAGCTCTGCTCAGGTTTCTTCTCATAGACGCCTTCGCGTAACCGAGCGATCTTGAAAAGGCAAATGTTTGGCCTCTCCTTGTAGACTAGCCGCATTGTTGATTAGCTTCTCAAATGTCATGACAGTGAAACCCTTAAGCATGAAGGCGACCGGGCTATGGATATTCTTCAAGAGAATCTCAATGGCATGCTGTTTAGATAGCTGCGATTCACACTTCATATTCAAGTTATACCATCAGATAATATAATCAACAAGTGACTCACCGGGGTGCTGTTGTGCTACAACGTGATCACCTACAGTAACCCATTGCTGAGCTCCAACAAATCTCTTGATAAAAAGTTGCTTTAACTCAACAAATATATGTACTGAACCGTTAGGCTTCAATATAATCAAAATAAAGCATTTTCTTTAATAAAAGACAAAAAAAAGACGCCGCATTGCAAATGGCCCACGAAGTGGTATGTGTTGCTCGGTTTCCTGTCATCAAAGCTTTTGAAGGAAGGAGGCATGAAACCCTTGGGATATTGGATAACATCAAATTTCTCTAGGTAGGGTCTACCCTTTGGAACCGATGATCCTCCACAAGCTTGAGCCAAAGCTTCCTTCACCTGCTGCTCAACCATGGATTTTATATATTTTTATTATATGGAGGTATTTTCCACTACCTTCCTATCTGCTAGTCTTGCTTGGGAGGTAGAGTCTTCTGGGTCCAAGACATGCACTAACTCAGTGGCCGCGTCGTAGTAGGATGAACTAAAGGGCTTGTTTCTGAAGCATTGACACTGCTGCTAACAAGTTCTGCAACTGACATGCCATCCTATCATCTCTCGTCCTTCTACCTCAATTGATGTCGGAAGTGTTGGGTTGATTCTGCGGTGTCTTCTTATCACCTTACATGGCTTGTTGTTTCCTAAGAAGAGATCCCCTAGTGTTAACCATGCATACTCCAATTGAATCTCCCACTAAGTCATCTTCGTTGGGATCAAAGCTGACTCTCTCTTTATCAGACCAGGCGTACCCCAAGATCTCCTTCTTCTCCATGAAATAATGTGCAACTATCTCATCTAAAAGAGCGAAACTACAAAACAATCTAGGCCGGTGTGATCACTATGCAGCGAGAGGCAGAACCCTTTATCCTTAGGTCAATCATGTGTGGACTGTACTCACTAGATGAATGACACTCCTGACTACTACTGGCTATAAGAGGGGTAACAATCCTAGGATATTCCTCTACCACATGATTGTGAAATGGAAATTTCACTTAACAAATTTGAGTATGTGAAATTCCAAATGGTGTGTTTCAAAATTTTGATTTCATTTTGGTTTTGAAAATGGAAACTTCTCCTAAGCAAATTTGGTATGCTAAGGGAAGAAGTTCCAAAAGGTGTTTGAGAATTTTTGATTTGCCTTTGAAGACTTCACTTAGCAAATTTTAGTATGCTAGGTGAGGTTCCAAATATATGTTTTGAAATTTTTTGGATTTTGAATTTGGAGATCTCACTTAACAAATTTGGGTATGTTAAATAAAGTACTAAAATGTGTTTAAAATTTTTTTAGATTTTGGATTTGGAGATTTCATTTAATAAATTTGGGTATGTTAATTGAAGTTCCAAAAATGTGTTTTAAAATTTTTTTGGATTTGGAGATTTCACTTAACAAGTTTGGGTATTTTAAATGAAATACCAAATGTGTTTAAAATTTTGAAAGTATGATTGTTGATTTTTGATTTGGAGACTTCACTTAACAAATTTGGGTATGTTAAATGAAGTTCCAAAATGTGTTTTGAAATTTTTTGAAATATGATTGTTTAAGTTTTAATTTTTGAAAAGGGGACTTCCATTCAACAAATTTAGGTATGTAGAATGGAGATCAATCTTATTTTGAAATTTGAAAATTTTGTTTTGTGTGTGATTATTACTTTTTGAAAGAGAGGAACTCCAACTTAAAATATATGTGAAATATGTTTAAGTGGGATTTCCTACATTATATTTATTTTTAGTTGGGAATGGAATCTTCATTTAATAGTTTTGAATATATTAAATGAAGATGTTTATGTATGCTTTTTGAAAAGTTTGATTTTGTCTGGAAATGAACTTTCCATTTAATAAGTGTGAGTGTATTGAAATAGAAAGATTCATGTGTGCTTTTGAAAACTTTATGATTATGATTGTGATTTTTGAAAAGATGATTGTTCATTTTATTTTGAAAATGAAATCTTCATCAAAGTGAATTGAAAGATGTTCATTTATGCTTTAAAAAATGTTATTAGTTTTATTTTTGAAAATCCCTACAAGTAACAATTATGTGAATTGTTAAATGAGGATGATAAAATTTTGTGAAAAATATTTTATTAAGTGTATTTTTCAAAATGTGCTTTTGAAAAGCAAAGTTCTTTATGGAAGATTTATAATTTTTTTAGGATGGACCTTTCCTTATCATAAAAATGATAAGGAAAAAGTCTTTAAAAATGTTTTCTCTTTTTATTTAGATCTTTTCATTTTACCTATTGGAGAACCCAAAGGGAGTTTTAGGACCAATAAGGAATGCGGTCCTAAAACCTAAAGATGTTGGCTAACTAAGCTTAAGGATGAAATAAGCTAAGTGTCAACGGAAAGAAAGATAGTATTGGACTCATACCAAAGTACAAACCCACTATCGATAGTCGAATAAAATGATCATTTACTAAAGATGGAGAGACGAACCACCCCCAACAGAGTCGCTAGAAAAATATGTTGGTTAGAAAAATTCTATAAGAGTCGCCAAATCAGGTGAAAAGAAATAGAATTAAATTCATCTTTTAGGATGCGCTCCATGAGATGTACTTATTCGTGATCGAGTCATCGTGAGGAAAGTGTACTATCTCGAAAGACAAAAGTCTTATTCTTTAATGGACCTAATCACCAGTGACTGACGATGGGTGCATGTTTTTTCCCATAGATATGGAAAGTAAAGCGGGGTTTAGACAAGCCTCATAGTTAATTACATCCCAAAGAATAGGGATTCCTTAGGAAAACTCTCGATTAAGGTAAATGATCGTTGTCTTTGAAGATTTCAATAAGAAAGGACCAACATTCGATTGGTTTATTTTTGAAGATCAAATGGGAGTGAGCAAAGAGAGGGGAGTTATTATCGAAGCCAAAATGGAAGATTAGTAGGAGATGCGATCTTGAAACCTGAGCATCTCAAACTATCTGTTGGGCTTTACATTTTTGAAATTGATTTAGTTTGTTTGAGTTACATTTTTTTCATTAGAAATTTAAGACTTATGATTCCTTAACACAAGATTAAGGAAATACCTAAGAGGTGAGGAATTATGCTTATGACCCGTAAAGGGGAGAAGCAATCTCAAAACCTAAATCTAGGGAGCTTGACAGAAGCACAACTAAATCGAAGGCAAAAAATGGGTAGTGGTTTGTCTCCAGAGGACAAACCATGGACTTACAATGACGGGGTGGCCAACTATCTTCTCGATTTTAAATACATGTAGTCGTCTATGTTTATGCAATATAAGTAGACTGTTATTATTTAGAAAGAAACCAAGTCCTTAAACTCACTCCCTAAAGAGACTAGATCATGTAAAGGGACATGCTTCAAATGACTTAAATCTAATGCAATTCAAATTTCATTTTTATTTTCATTTTGAACAATTATTTTGACTTAGGCTTAATAGGATTCATATGACTAATGCATGAAAAACAAGGTTATTGGCCAAAATCAGCGAGAAGGGAGGAGGTGAGTTTCCACCATGACTCTCAAAGGTCAAGCCAAGTTTCTCTAGCAAAGATGGAAGCCCTCTAATCAAGAGTGAAATAAGATGCATTTGTGCATGATATTATAAATAAAATGCTCATCCAACTAAGGGGTTGCTAATCTTTTATCTTGATTTTAAACCTAGGCTTTAGGTGAGGTTATAAGTTGCTTAATTTTTATTTTGAATTGTTAAATTGAGTAAAAGATTTATTTTTTCCTAAAGAGTCTAATCCATCATGCCACAAAAGAAAGAAGAACTAGGAAAATCATATCACAAAAAGCTAAATAAATCATCAATCAATTTATAAAGCTAATCAAAAGAATAAAAGTCATTTTGGTGCATCACCACAAAACCCAAAATATCAAATTTGGTAGCCTCTACCCTTATACAATCCGGATTATAAATGAATTAAATTACAATTAAGCAAGAATTCATTGTTTCTTTCTTTATTTCTTCTTTCTTCTTCTTTTCTTCTTTTGGTTCCTTCCTTTGGATGGTTGGATGGTAGATGCTCCAAGGCTTCACATGGTGCATTAGGATCTTGACCAATGTCCATCCTAATTCCCTTAATAATTATTCCAAAATCCTAATTATACAAATTTACATGAAAAGAAAAAGTGAAAATCTAATAATACCTACAAAATAAAGGTTAGCTAAAACAAACCACACAAATCCCAAGCATGTATATTGGACTCATCACCCCACACATGGGTGATTAAGTCCACCTGACCTATTTGATTATGCTTAGGGGTATAAAACACCTACAAGCAAAATCATTTATATTTTTATTTATGATAGCCTTAAGCACAATCCCCTGAGAAGAATAGTTAATAGGAACGTATATTCATTCTACATACAGCCACAACATTGTCTAAAACATATATCACAAAATAAAACAAAATCTCAAATCATCGCTAACTGGCTAGAAGTGGTGACTTAGGTAATGTGTGCTTTGAAGGTTTGTGTGGTATGCTTAGCTATGATTTAGGTTCAAATTTTCTAAGTGTGAAGAACATGTTCAACTTAAAAGAGGGTTTCATCTAAGTTGTTTAATTATTTTGGATTAATTTTATTTTATGTTTTCATTTTGTTCAAGTGAATCTTACAATTAATTACTAAGTTATGAAGAGAGAGAAAGAGGATGAGACTTCTCTTTCCTTCCCTAACCTAAGTAATTTCTAGAGTAGGTTCACATTTTAGTTTTGTTTAAGTGAATATTTTGATTAAATCTTTTAATTAATCTTAAGTTTAGATAAACTCTAAACAAACATATTCAAAAAGAAAGATATTTTAAGATTAAATCAAATGAATCAAAATTCACATAATACACATTACTTCATTTCTTTCCCAACATATATACAACATGGATAAACCCTAAGCATATCTATACATACAAATGAGAGTATTTAACACACTTTATGATGCATGCGCAATCCATTTAAGGAAATTTAAAATTGAATATGCATGATTTTTTAAAGTAGAAAGGGTTTTCCTTATCCAAATCTTCACATGAAAGTAAGAAATGCATAAGAGTCATTGTTAAGGAGGTGTAAGGTACAAACCTACTTAGGGACTTAAAGCCTCCTTCTCGGGGTTGTCGGACTAATATACCACTTTCCTTAAATAGAAACGTATGTATAAAGAAATGTAAAATAGAAAGGAGAATGCAAAGTTGTTTAATGGATTCATTTTTATTTATGCAATTTATGTATGCTAGTATCAGTAACCCTTCTTAAGTGGTAGCATAGAGATGAATAGGATATGGAATTAGGTGAGTGTTAGGTTCTTTTCAAATGAACCATACATCAAATTCCTATTCAAAACATAAGAAAGAAAGGAAACTTATGCTAAGCATGCATTTATATTCTTTCACATGCAAACTCATAATTAAAATATAAGTAACATACTTTCAGATTTAGTATTTGATTCATATGTTTTAAAAATAATTTAGATTTAGTAATGATAATAGCCACTCATATTTCTACTTTAGCCAACACATGCAAATTTGACATAAAGTAAATAGTTTCATTTTTTTAATTTTGAATTTGAAAAATATGAATGCATGAAACCACATAACATACAAATTTAACATGTTGGAGAAAGATTCAAAGTAATGAAAGCATGTAAACAAGTTCACTTCACTTAAATCCTAAAGACATTCTTATGAAATAAGAAAATTTAAAATAAATCAAAGTGAATTCAATGTGATTTTGTTTAGTTTGGAGTTCAATTAAATTTTGAAAAAGTGAGACGCGTTTGTTGTTCCTAACTCATTCCCACATGTGTTTGATATTTTTGTTTACTTTTTAGATAATTAGATCCATTTTTATGCATTAATTAGGTTAAGGTATGAATTAAGTAAATTAACTCTTACCTACATAGAATTAACCAAATAATTATGAGCCAATGAGATGACATAAAAACTCACAAGGAATTTAAATTTGCAATGCAAATAAGAAAGAGGCCTAATGCAATTTGGCTCAATTAAAAGTTAATTAAGGGGTTTAGCTTCAAAATTTCAAAACCCTTTCACATGTGAATTGTGTTTTGATTACTTTAATTGAACTTAGGCTATTAAACACCAAGCATCATCAAAGTAGATTAATTAAGTTCTAGAACTTTTTAGAATTTTTAAAAATTAATTAAGGGAATAATTAATGAATTAACCCTTAATTAAGAGGAGACTAAGGAGAGAAAAAGGGGTTTAGGGAATAGCTTAGAGGAAATGTCTCAAAAATATTCCATAAACCTTCTACTTATTGGATCTGACCTTAATCAACCTTAATCACTGATTAAAATCACTAATTACAATTTAATTATCATTAATTATATAAGGAGGGTAATTACAAAATTCATATGCAATTCTTCTAATCAAGCCTTCAATAAATCCCAAGAAAATTAGGAGAGGTAGAAGTCATCCCCCAAAACATACCCAAGAAATTTGGGATTAATGAGAGGCTTAATTAAAAAATAGTTAACAAAATAAACTTTCCAATAAAACCCAAATTCAGAGAAAAATACAATTCAAACCCCATTGAAATTAATTTTAAAATATTCTAGGTTGAATTATCTTTCCATAGGATTTTATTTCATATTTTTCTGAATTTTTTATAGGGAGCTATGAATTTTAAAAGATCCTTGAATAAATAGAAATTAATTAAGGCATTTTTAACTAATCCCCTAGCTTACGGTGCGACGCATGACGGCGGTGGTCAACGTGCTTTACACGCGTCGCACCGTGAGGGGTTTACTTAAATGTCAAATCCCAAACAGTGGCTGGCAGCGCATGCGGTTTGAACTCTGTCATCCGTCGAGATTGGCGAGATCTCCCGATTTTAAAAGCGGATAAGAATATATAAAGCGTGAGAATTATCTCGACCGTCCATCCAAAATATGCGGATGGTGAGATCTCAGTTCTTCCCTTGATCAACAAAGACCGTCCATGATCAGGGGAAGATCCAACTCGATCTAGCTCGGTTCAAACCAAATTCAACCAACACCATCTAAAGCTAAAGAGCGGCAAATCCAACGGTCAAAAATCCATGGGATTAAAATTTATTTCACAAAGCTCCACACCACATTGAGTTTAATAGTCAGAAAATTCCATACCTTGCCGGAGGTGATCATCGGCGCTCGATTCCCTTGGAGAAGCTTTGTCTGGTTGAGACGAAGCTGTGTTGAGAGTATGAGCACTTGAGGTTGAGTGGATTGGTGTATGGACCAACTCCTCCTTAGCTAGCTTGTGTCCATGATCAAATTCAGCTCTTCCTTGCTGTGGGAACTCCAAAGGAAGCTTGGGTGCACTCGAATTAGCTTCTTGATGAAGTATGCAAGAGCAATTGGATGAAAATTGAGTGAAGAGAAAGTTCAAGAATGGATTGAGCTCCCCTGTTTTCACTATTCAAAAACCGAGAAATGGGAAAATGGCAAGAGCTCTAGGAGGCTAGGGATCATTCTCTGATGGCTCCTAAGTCTCTCTAGCACTCAATCAAATTGAGGAATAGTTTAAGCTAAGGGTAGAAAATTTTCCTAACACTCCTAAGGCATGACATATTCTTATGGCTAACTCTTCTAAGTCTCTAGGGCTAGGTTGAGTGTCCACCTAATCACTAGATGTGTCTTAAGACTAAGGAACTCTTAAAATTTAAGAGGATTCCTATGTCTAAGATGGAGGAGTTGAGAGCTCATTCTAAAAATGAGGTCAACAAGGCTTGAAGATGATGATCCCAAAAAGAACTTCTGTTTCATATCACTGGAAGACTTAGGGACTTCCTTCACTACTAAACCTTCAACTTTCTGAGATGTAAGTGAGGTTAGAGCTAAGGTTCCCAACTGCTGGCTAATAGTTTCACATAAACCAGATTCAATACTTTGCTTGCTTGGAGGCTGGTCTTAGGTCTCTGGATCAAAAGTCACCTCAATGGAACCCGTGAGAAGGGTTAGTTGGTATACTAATCACATTAGACTCTTCCTCATGGATTCCAAGTCTATGTGAATAGTAGGTACTATGAAGCTGGAACACGACCTATTGGTGAAGGCCAACTATGAGTCTCACCTCTGGGAACTCTGTTTGCCTCTACCTCCTGCGGTGGAGGTTGAGTCATTCTACCCACATGCCCATATGATGGAATGAACTATGGGTGGAATGTGATATACAGATCTATTTCTTCTTTAATTCCCCTTTCTTGCTCACTTGGACTTTTATTTTTCTTTTCATTTTTTTTTCTTTTGTATTTGCATTTGAATTTTGTCCAAGTTCACGAGAAATGGTGTTTTGAGAAAGATAGTAAGTCGCATCCTTATAAATCTCAACCTCTCTAATTGAAAATGGATTTTCATCTCCGTTGACACGGTATTCAATTCCATCTTTTTTGAACTTGATGCACTGATGAAGCGAGGATGGAACGATCTTGTTCTGATGTATACAAGTCCTACCAAGCAAAGCAATGAATGAAGTATTTGAATCAATGATGTAGAACTTGGCCTCTTGGTCACTATCTCCAAAGGTAACACTATAGAACCTAAAGCGCTCACCTTGATCATTGAATCCTCTTAACATCATTATCTCCTGAGTGTAGAGATGTCGATCTTCAAATAATGAGGGTCTTTAGACTCATAATGTTCGATGCACACGAATCCACGAGAACCACGGTGAACTATCCATGTCATGTGATGTGAGGGGCGGTTGTGCTCCAAGTCCCTGAAGGTCTTTATCTGTGAAGGTGATCCCTTGGGCTTCTTTTGCATAATGTGCTTCCTCACTATGCGATGGTGACTAAATATTTGATGAAGGAGAGCCTTGATTAGTGATTCACTCATCTCTTTGAATAGGACAAGGACATCATATATGCTTGTTTCCCTCTATCTGTGGAGCATCTTGTGGAAGAGCTTCTCGATCTTCAGTAATAATGACTTATTTCTCTCATCTTGAGGTGCGCCTAGGAGGTAGAATTGCCACTCTGAGGAGGTTGACTTGGTAATCTCTTGAGGCAAGGTGGTGGAAGGTTCTCACGCACACCTGACTTCTCTTATGGGACTCTCAGAATTGGATGATTCCAAGTCTATCTCAAGAGGTGAACCCGTAGTATTCAGAGTTGGAAAGTCCAACTTTGAATCAAAAAGAGAAAGAACAGAATTGTTATAGTTATTTAGACTTGAAGAGTTATCGTTAGGAATAGAAGAATACAACCCATCAGAAGTGACATAGATGTAATTCAAACTAGCTTTATTCTTCAATTTCTTGGAATTATTTGGGGGGTACAAAGTAGAAGTCAAAGTGAGTGGAGTAAGGGATTTGATGGCCTTATCCATACAAGAGTTCTACTAGTAGAAAAATAGAAGAGCTAGGAAATGGAAGAAGTCACCGGTGGAAAAGGAAAGGCTGGATCTTTGGACACAGTGGTGGTTATGCTAAAGGGTTATCCGCGACACATCTTGATGTTATTCTTCTTCTGAGCTCCACTTTCTAGAGTTGGCAACTTACTTCATTGATGTTGGAGGTTTGAGTGACTCAACGCTGAGAAAGCTTCTTGATCTTCTGAATTATTTTCTTAGAGGTTTTAGACAAAGAAATGTCCCAACCTTCTTTGGTTTTAGTAGGATCACATGTATCCCCAAGAATTATCCTAATAGAACTGGAAGGTTGTTCCACAAGGTATTCCTTTGGGATAACTACAACACCGGTCTTGAAATTGTGTTCAAGTCAGTCCTAGAATGTGAAACAATCCTCCAAAATGTGGCTACATCTGATGGTAAAGGCAAAAGTTTGGATCATGACTTTACTACTTCCTGCTCGAGTATGAAAATCAAGTTTCTTTAAGAGATTCTTAAAGATTTTTCGATTACCTCCTCTTAAAGAATAAAGTTTGTTTAATTTATCTAAAAGAGTAGGTGAACATAAAGCGGTATATGTGCATTGGTGGTGGTATGGATGAGGCGGTGGTATCGCCATGGAGTGCGGTGGAGGCCGGTATGATTTTCGGTGGTGGCAAAGGAGGTGGAGGCTGAGGTCATGATCTCTGGGGTGATCTCTGGTCGCTTCCCGCAACCGCCGTACTCACTCTGGTTTCTTCTCATAGACCTTTCCGCTTGACGATCTTGAAAAGGCAACAGTTTGGCCTCTCCTTGTATACTAGGCGCCTTGTTGATTAGCTTGTCAAATGTCTTGATAGTGAAGCCCTTAAGCATGAACGCGATGGGGCATGGATATTCTTCAAGAGAATCTCAATGACATGTTGTTTAGGATTGCGGTTCACACTTCATTCGAGTTACACATGGAGAATATAATCAACAAGTGACTCGTGGGTCTTTGTTTCACAACGAGATCACTACATTAACCCTTTCTTGAAACAAACCTCTTAGCGAAGAGTTACTCTAATTCAAAATGTCTTTTCTTGAACCGGACATTGATATGTTGACCTCACTTTTGGAGTGAGTCAACCCCACCCTCTTAGACTTATGAATCTTCTAGACTAAGATTTTTCATAAGACACATCTAGTGATTATGTGAACTTAACTTAAGCTGACTTAGAAGTGTTAATCATAAGATTAGGCTTTAGGTCTTAAAGAAGTTACATATCACTCATCTAGATATACTTTCTCAAATCAAACCGATTCAATTCTCAAACCAAATCTCAAATTCAAATTTAAATTCCAAATATAATTTCAAATTTGACTCCAAATGATTGAAACCAAAATCAAATTCAAATCTTAAGACCCTTCTAAGCCATATGAACCATTCATACAGCTTAGTTTAGTCAAACTCAATTGATCTCTTTATAAATCAATTATTCCTTCATTTATATTCACATATATAATTGAAATGGCCAAAACTATATCAAAAATTAAATCCAAACTCACTCTAAACCCTTTAAGCCAATTCTTTGGACTTAACCAAATTATATCAAAATCAAGTCAAAACTAATGAATTTTCTCTCGAAACAATTATCCATTCGATCATTTATCCAAATATAAATAAAACTTACAATCATCAAACCAAATTCAAGTCAACCCAAGTCAAGCCTAACTTAGCCATTTTGACATAAAACTTTCAATTGAGCCAAAACCCATTGGACTCCAAATTGATTGTCGTTAAATTTATATTTCATCTAGGCTCATATATAAGTTCAATTAAACTTGAATCAAACCAAACCAATTGACCTTAGGTCCACAAAGTGACCTAAAGGACCATTTGAGCCAACTTCTAATCCAACCCAAATTGGATTGAACCAAGCTCACCAAAACATTTCACCATGATTTTTGATCACCCTATGATAATCAATTGCAATCAATTGGGTCAAACCAAACTCAACTGGTCATTTGATCCAAATTGAGCCAAATTGGCCTAAAGGACTAAATCGATTCAAATCATAATCTAACCCAAATTGATTGTAACTAATGGCTCAAGTTCATTCCAAATTGATTATTGAACTTGACCAAGCCATATTAATTTGATCAACAGGAGCCCAATTGGTAAACTTGACCTAGCCCAAATTGGCTAAAGGGTCAATTTGGCTAAATCAAATTAAAACCAAATAAATTCAAACCAAGACATTCATCTTCAATCAATTGAACATAAATCAACCCATAACCTTAATAATTTTGGTCAAATGGGTTGATTTGATATGACCCATATATGACCCAAATTGGGCCAAATCCAAAGCATTGAGGGTTGATCAAACTCCAAACTCATTTGGGATTAGCCCAAAACCAACCCAACCCATTTAAATCCTCATGGATCCTCCCCATATAGGATTCCACCCAACCTCATTTAATTCTCCCATTACATAACTCCTCCCAACATTTGCATTGAATAGACGATCATATGTGAGAGAGGACTTTGGAGCAAAAATTCAAAGTCTTCGATCAATTTATCATCCATCCACAACGCAAGATGATCAATTTGCCAAAAAATTCAAAAAATAATGAATTTTCAGCCATTATAAAGGAGGAAATGAAGCTTTAGATCTCTTGCTCCCATCATTCTCCCAAAAAAAAACTCATGTCCCACCTCTTTGAGCCATTTTGAGCTCAAACACAAATAATTACTTTTCAGTGACGGTGAATCGAATGCGGCGTTCAGAGGCGAGGGGTTAAAGATCACTCAAAGCTCACATACAGAGTTATTTCGGATCTTCACGCCAAAACCATCCCCGAAGAGGTAAATTACGCCAAACTTTAGCCGGCCTAAGGATTTCTCGCATTTTAGGTTAATTTAATTGCAATTTTAAGAATTTTTCTAAATAATCCCGCATTTTTACTTTAAATCATCACAATTAGAAAATATAATTTTTTCGGTACGAATCGACACGAAAATGGGTCCATTTGGACAAGTTTTCACTTAGAAATCCCATTTTCTACTAAAAAAGCAAACACTTGTTCGCCGGCGGCTACAACCTCCGTCGATCCGCGGTTGGCGGGGCCATTCGATCGCGTCGGGCCGGTCGCTGCGATCGGGCCGTCCGTCGGCGTGATTGACTTTCGGATGCGATGCGATCGGGCCGTCGTCGAGCGAACACGCGCGATCTAACGGCCGATCGCGATCTTTCAATCCTCCCTCGATCGTCGATATGATCGAACCATCGATCTGCGTCGGACGGTCGGCGAATGCGGTCATTTTTTGCGGGTTGACTAGTCTTCCATGCACATGTCGGTACCGTATTTTCTTTAAAAAATTAATTTAAATCACTTGAAACTTCAAAATACATAAAAAATAAAATACATAACCAAAATTGCAAACAATGGCTCGTTAGATTCGTCTTTCCGAGAGAAATCCAACAAACCCAAAATCCTCAAATTTCACTGAGTATTTTGAGTTTAATTTCAATTTTAGTGAAAATCAAATTTCATTAATTAAACCATATATATATATATATATATATATATCAGATTCAATTGAAACTTTCAGTGATTGAAATTAAAGTTAAAACACACCTACCACAAAAATTTCAAGTGAAAAAGACTTTTGAATTGGGAGAAATTAAATTTTGAAGTTCAGATTATTCATTTTAATAAAATAAATCAAATAAAAATTTAGAAATTTACAAAAATCTTCAAAATGACTTAAAATCACTGATTGACTAGGACTCTTTAGAAAATAATGTGATCTTCCTAATACCCAAACAAACACTTAATAGATTTAATCAATTAAGAGTTAATTAAAACATAATCTAAAAATAATTTAAATATCAAATCAAAAATCAAAATGAAATAGCTTAAGCAATCATTAATCAAACCTCAAATCAAAAAAATATCATTTTTAGAGAAAATTAAATTAAATATGATTAAACCAATTTAAGTTAATAAAACTCAATTAAATGATTAAATCTTGAATCAAACTTAAAATTAAACAAATCTAAGTAAACTTTAACATTAACTAATATAACTAAACTACTAGCATAAAATCTTAATTATGATACCCCTTAATGAGTATAAAATAAACTAATTAATCATTAAATAAACTAAAAAAAATCAAATTAATTAATAAACAAATTCAACATAATCATTTAATACTAATCGAATTAAACCAAATATAATTAAAGTAAACTTAATAAACATATGATTAAATCACATATATTTGGAATAAGATAATTAATTAACCATTAAATATTTTAATCTAATAACTAGATCAAACATGTTAATGAAATCAAACAAACATAACAAGTGAATCAAATCAATAAAACTCTAATCATAAATAATCAAACATAATCAAAATACAATTAAATACTAATCAAAACCTAAATTAAACCTAATCACATCATTAAAAATTAAAGAAATCTTTATTTAATTTAATAATTAACTTAAACACACTCCTTAATTAAACTAATTACCCTTAAGCTAATCCAATTGAATAAACACCTAATTAATGCAAACCTAATAAATTAATCCATCATCTTAATAAACCAAATTAATTTTATAAATCACATTAAAATTAATTCAAATCAAACTTAATTAATTCTACTAATTAATTTAATCACACTTATTAAATAAACTAATTAATCATATTAAATTTAAGCTTAATCAAACATAAAATGCAATTAAATGATAATCAAATCCTAATTTAAACTTAAATCATTAACTCATTAATTACATCATTAACCCAAATAAATATGAAAGTAAATTAAAAATTAAACAAATCTTCATTTAATTTAATAATTAATTATACCTCTTAAATAAACTAATTAAGTTAATTAAATTAATCATATTAAACCTAAGCTTAATCAAACATAAAATGCAATTAAATGCTAATCAAATTCTAATTTAAACTTAAATCATTAACTCATTAATTACATCATTAACCTAAATAAATATGAAATCAAATTAAAAATTAAATAAATCTTTATTTAATTTAATAATTAATCATACCTCTAAAATAAACTAATTAAGTTAATCAAATTAATCATATTAAACCTAAGCTTAATCAAACATAAATGCAATTAAATACTAACTAAAATCTAAATTAAATCTAAATTATTAAGTCATTAATTACATTAGTCAACAAATATGAAATCAAATTGAAAATTAAACAAGCCTTTATAACATAAATACACAATTAAACTAATCACATAATCACATTGAACTGTAATATAATAAAATCAAATCAAATTAAATTAAGAAAGACTCTCATCAATTTAATATGCAATCAATCAAATCTCAAATTCAATTTTCTTAAATAAGATAAACTAATTAACTATCCAATGTATGAAATCAAAATGCAAACCAAACTTTGATAAACATGACAAATGGATGAGATTAAAAGATAAAATCTTAATTACAATGAATCAAACTCAATTAAAATCAAAATAAAATTTCAATTAATCTAATCTGATCAAACTACAAATGAATGAACCATAATCAAATCAAATAAACATAAAGTCAAGTTGCATAACCATAATCAAAGGAAAGAATTAAATATTAATTTAAAAGGATATTGAATTATCAAGATTTAATTAAACCAAAACATCCTCAAATTAATCAATCAAAAGAACATGAACTTAAACAAACTTAAACTTCAAAGATCAAGGATATTGAATTATCAAGATTTAATTAAACCAAAACATCTAATGAAATTAATCAATCAAAACACATGAATTTAAACAAACTTAAGCTTCATTATATATCAAGGATATTGAATTATCAAGATGTAATTAAACCAAAACATCTAAATCAAAATCAATAAATCAAATACTTAAACCAACTCAAATTCTAAGTTCTAAATTAAATCAAATAAATCAAATCAAATGAATTACACAAATTCAAATGGGCTAATTAAGATACTTAAGGACCTTAGCTAGATTCTTTAGGTGTAGGATGTAGAATAGGGTGAGTTGTCTACAAATGGAATACATTCTATTCTTCATTCTTGAAAACCTAAACATCATTTAACCAAATAAAAGTGAAATAAAAAAATAAAAATAAATCATAAAATCATTTAAATTGAAATCACCCAAAGGTAAAATTAAAACAAATTCAAACTCCAAATTGAAACTTAAACTAAAGAAGCTGGTAAAGTCTTGTCACACAAGCCTTAAGCATATTAGAATATTAAGTCACTTCTAGTCTAAGTTAAAGCGTTGTATGTTGTGTTTTTATTTTGTGATGTAATATCTTAGACTAGATGTTAGGGTGATATGTTTAAATTAGGCGGATGTTAGGTTAGTTATTAACTGTCATGTTTTAGTGGGTTGTGCTTAAGGGACTGTTGTAATAAAAATATAAATGCTTTTGTTATGCATGTTGCTTAGCCTCTAAGCGTAACCCACGTTAGAACAGGTGGGCTTGGTTACCCATGTGTGAGATGCTAAGTCCAAATTATTCATATAATTTCTTGGGTTGTATGATGTGTTTAGCTAGCATTTGTTTTGCAAGTGTAGCTAGATTTAATTTTCTTATTTTTGATGTAATTTTGCATTCAAAATTAGGATTAGTGTTATAGTGGATTAGGATGAGCAATGGCTAGAAGGCTTAGTCTCTGAGGTGCCCTATGATGCCTTTGGAGCAAATCAAATTAAAAGAAAGAGAAGGAAGAAATGAAGAAAAGAAGACCCCCATAGCATGTATTATTTTTTTTATAATCCGAGTTGTATAAGGGTAGAGCTTCTCTTTTTTCTCTTTTCAGGTGTCTGGTGAACCGAATCTAGCCTTTATTCTTTTACGATAGTCTATAAAATTATTGTGTTTAGATTGCGCATTAGAACAACATGATTTTCATAGTTTCTTTATGATTAATGCTTGAATGTGTGGCCTGGATGCGATAGGCTCTTAGGATAAAATTAAAATTTTTATCCCATTAATAACTCATAATTAAAATTTTAAAACAACTCATAACCTCACATAAAAGCCTAGGAATTAAATCAAGATAATAAAATTTTTAGCAACCCCTTAGTTGGATGGATGAATGTATAATATCATGCATGTCATGTTATTTCACTCTTGTTAAGAGGGGACTTTCATCTTTGCCAGAGAATGAAGGCTTAACCTGTGAGAGCCTTTGGTGGAAGAACACTCATTTCTCTCTTAATTTGGCCCATAATTAAATTCTCATGCATTTAGGCATATAAAATCTCATAGTCTGTGTCAAAATAAAAAGTCCAAAAGAATCAAATAAATTTGATAAAATTTGCATTAGATTAAGTCATGGATTCATACCACTGACGCTCAAATCTCTTAGGGAGTGAGTTTAAGAACTTAGTCTTCTTTCTAAATGAATAACAACATAGCCATCTTGCAAAGCATAAGACTTTCTTACATGGATTTAAAGCGTAGGAGAAGTTAGCTGTCTGCCACTCCATGCGGTAATAAGTCCAACAGTCGAATGATTTATTCTTTCTTGTGGAGGTAAATCATATACTCATTTTCTCCTTAGATTTAGGTCGTGTCTTTGTTTTGTACCAAGGCTCCTTAGTTTAGGAATCTGAGGTAGATGTTTCCTTCGGGCTATAAGCATAAATCCTCACCTCTTAGGTATTTTCACAATCTTATATTGTAGAATTATAAGTCATGGCAATCTAATAAAATATCAACACATACAATTAACTCTCTTCAATTTCAAAAATATAAAGCCCAATTATAGGATATATTGGAATGCTCACTAGGCTTCCTAGTATTATGAGTATTTCCTACTTTCTCCCTTTGGATTCCAAAAATAAATCTTCTCCTTGATCTATCTCATTTGAATTTCTAAAATAGTCAATCCTTTGATAGTCTTAACCTTGAAATCTTTGGAGACCCTAATTGATTAATTTAATGAGAGTATTCTTAAGGAATTCACATTTCTTAGAATATAATTAACTATGAGGGCTTGCCTTAAACTTAACGCTTAAAATAAAACCTACTTTACTTTTTCATGTAAAGTAAGAGAAAGATCTCTGGTATATTCAAAGACTCATCATGTCTTAGGAGTCCTTATTAGGTGATTAAGTTCATTATAGGGTGGTGATTTATATCTTTCAAGATAGTATATCATTCTTAATGTAAATCGATCACTTCAATAAGTACCCCTAAGATCTGGTGTCCGCATCCCAAAATAAACACCAACATACTAATCAAAAGCAATACCAATTTCTTAACGAAAAGCGAAAAGAACAAAGCATCGCGTCACTGTTACAACAACCGAAAATATGTTATGTGTTGCCTCGGGTTTCCACTGCCATCAAAGCTTTTGAAGTAAGGAGGCATGAAATTTTTGAGATATTGGATATCATCGAATTCCTCTAGGTAGGGTCTACCCTTTGGAACTGATGATCTACCCCGGGCTTGAGCCAAAGCTTCCTTCTCCTGTTGCTCAATCATGAATTTTATATCTTTTTCTTGTATAGAGGTACTTTCCACTACCTTCTATATACTAGTCTACCTTTCAACGGAGGTAGAGTCTTGGTTGGGTCCAAGACATGCACTAACTCAGGCTGACTGACATCGACTATAGTATGATGAACTAGAGGGGCTTGTTTTTGAAGCACTAACACTGCTGCTAACAAGTCCTGTAACTGACGTGCCATCCTATCAATCTGTTCATCTTTCTACCTTAATTGATGTGTCTTTGAGGTGATTCGTATCTTCTTGATCAACCTCATCACCTTCCATGGCTTGTTGCTCCCCCAGAAGAGACCCTGTCAACCATGCATCAATTGAATCCCTGATCAAGTCATCTTTGTTAGGATTGAAGCTGACTTTCTATTCATCCGACCAATCGTACCCCAAGATCTCCTTCTTCTCCATGAAATAATGTGCAACTATCTCATTTAAAGAACGGTCCATCCATTACAAATCAGGCGGCGGTGAGATTCTTATCATGCGAGAGCCGGACCTGCTTTGTCCTTTGGAGAGTCAATCATGTGTAGAATGTACTCACTGGATGAATGACACTCCTGACTGTTACTGGCTACAAGAGGGAAGCAATCCTAGGATGTTCCACTACCGCAGTGCGGTTAATCATCAGGAATATCTGTAACATCATCATCTCCATCCATGTATGCGGAGTTGGTGAAGGGATGACCACGATGCTTCGGGGTCACCACTCCTTCCGCACCACTAGGCGAAGGTCGAAGAGCAAGCTCGCACCATAATGGGTGTAGAAGGGTAGGATCCCCTGGCGTAGCCGGATCACCAACGAGTGCGCTTTTCCCAGATCGCCTTGGCCTTAGATGGAATGGGAGATCGTAACACCTGGCGATGGAGGGGCGAGGGTAGGCGGTGGGGTGGAGACACCACCGACTCTCTGTGCCCGAGAACTGCCCTCCTGTGATGGTTAGTCCTTGTGAGAAGAATACTATCAGTATGGTCGGCGCGGGTAGCAGACGGAAAATCAATCAGCGAAGCGGTACTAACTGAACCTCGTCACTCCTGCAGTAACATGTGTTGTATGGGCCTCACGGGCCCAATCCTGATGAATCTGCCTCCCTACCTGCTGGGGATAACAAATCAAGATCTAAGTGTCGGACTCGGCGTGTATGCTCACTTGGCGTAAAGGCAGATCGAGGAGGCATACGACCTCTGCTCCTGGAAACTATGTGCTAGAACTGCACCACTAGAGGAGGTGATGACGAATCCTCGACATCCTCTCTGCTCCAGAGAGAGAGGATGGAACCGTTTTGTAACAGTGGTGAAGTGATAACGAAAACTCATCCATGGTGATCAGTCGCCTCCAGCTCCTATCCGGGTGTGTGATCACGATCGGTTCTTGTTCCTACGTTGTGTGAGGGTAGGATGGGAGGAGTGCGAGCTAGACCCATACTTAAATGTAGGGGAGGCAAGCCCTGAGACCAGGGGAGCCTTACCCAGAGATGAGATGGTAGGTACTAGCCCTAGGGCAACATGAGCTATAGGATGACTACCAGCTTGCCCGCGGCCGTAAAATTGAAGTCATGAATGCACACTTTCCTCTTCTGAGGAGACATCATGTCGAGGTAAGTCAATCGATGGCCGCTACGCTTTCTGGTCCTCTTGATTGTAATGAGGGGAGTGCCCCAGTAATTCGCTCCCTCAAATCCCAAAAAGTGAATCGTGGGTATGGTGGTCCAGGGGGAAGTCACTGATCTAAAGCCATCCATGCAGGTGGGGAAGGTAAAGAAAATTTTTTAGAACGCCATGTCAGCCGTAGACTAAAAGCGAACGTATCTTGTTGTAAAGATCTGCAATGAGAAATGAACTTGTATCAATTTTTTGTCTCCATAGATTTTTGAATTTTGAATTTTGAAAATTTGAACCTACATCCAACAACTTGGAAGTATTGAGTGGGGTTCAAATAGATTTGAGAAGATTGATTGAAAGAGGAATTTGAATATGAATCCAACTTCAACAAATTTAAGTATGTTGAAATATGGATTCAAAATTTTTGCTATGGATGCTTCTATAAGTTCATTGTTATTTTGAATTTGAATTTTTGATTTTTAGGATATTTTCTTTTAACAAATTTGGGTATGTTAAAGTAAGGGTCAAATGATTTTATTTTGTTTGATTGTTTGAAATTTCACTTATTTAACAAATTTAGGTATGCTAAGTAAAGTGTTTGAGAAAGTGATTATTTTTTTTGTGAATTTTGTTTTGATTTTAGAAAATTTTGGAATTCTCACTTAGCAAATTTAGGTATGCTAAGTGAAAAATCTTAGTATGTTTTATTTGATTTTTCAAAATAGGATTCTTACCAAATTTAGATATGCTAAAAAAATCCTAAGTGTTTCATTTTTATTTTAATGCTTTGATTTTTGAAAAAGTGGGATCCTTAGCAAATTTGGTATGCTAAGGAAATCCCAAGTATTTCATTTTATTTTGATGTATTTTGAAAGTGGAGACTTAATCTTAGCAAATTTGGTATGCTAAAGAGGAAGTCCCACTTGGTTTTGTGAAATGAAAATTTCACTTAACAAATTTGAGTATGTTAAATGAAATTTCAAATGGTGTGTTAAAAAATTTTTGATTTGTTTTGGTTTTGAAAATAAAAACTTCTCCTTAGCAAATTTGGTATGCTAAGTGAAGAAGTTCCAAAAGGTGTTCGAAATTTTTTTTTATGATTTTGGAAACTTCACTTAACAAATTTGAGTATGCTATGTGAAGTTCTCAAATATGTTTTGAAAAAATGTTTGATTTTGAATCTGAAAACTTCACTTAACAAATTTGAGTATGTTAAATGAAATTCCAAATATATGTTTGAAAATTTTGGATTTTGAATTTGGAGACTTCACTTAATAAACTTAGCAAATTTGAGTATGATATGTGAAGTTCCCAAATATGTTTTGAAAAAATGTTTGATTTTGAATCTGAAAACTTCACTTAGCAAATTTGAGTATGCTAAATGAAATTCCAAATATATGTTTGAAAATTTTGAATTTTGAATTTGGAGACTTCACTTAATAAATTTGGGTATATTAAATGAAGTTTCAAAATGTATTTCAGAAAATTTTTGGATTTTCAATTTGGAGATTTCACTTAACAAATTTGAGTACATTAAATGAAAATTCCAAATGTGTTTAGAATTTTGAAAGTATGATTGTTGATTTTGATTTTGGATTTGGAAACTTCACTTAGCAAATTTGGGTATACTAAATGAAGTTAAAATGTGTTTATAAAATTTTTGGATTTTGGATTTGAGATTTCATAACAAATTTGGATATGTTAAATGAAATTTAAATGTGTTTAATTTTGAAAGTATGATTGTTGAATTTTGATTTTGGATTTGAAAACTTACTTAGCAAATTTATGTTAAATGAAGTTCCAAAATATGTTTAGAAAATTTTTGGATTTTGAATTTGGAGACTTCACTTAACAAATTTGAGTATCTTAAATGAAGTTCCAAATGTGCTTTAAAAATTTTAAAATATGATAGTAGATTCTTGATTTTTGGATTTAACAAATTTGAAATGTTTAAGATCAAAATATTTTGAAAAATTTTGAAATATGATTATTAAAGTTTTAATGTTTTGAAAAGAGGACTTTCATTCAACAAATTTAAGTATGTAGAATGGAGATCAATTTTATTTTTGAAATGTAAAACTTTTGTGTGTGATCATTGCTTTTTCAAAAAGAGGAATTCCAACTTAAAACATATGTGAGATATGTTCAAGTGGGATTTCCAAAATAATATTTATTTTTAGTTGGGAATGAAATCTTCATTTGATAAATTTGAGTATATTAAATGAAGATGTTCATGTGCTTTTGAAAAGTTTTATTTTGTTTGTAAATGAACTTTCCATTCAATAAGTGTGAGTGTATTGAAATAAAAAGATTCATGCGCTTTTGAAAACTTTATGATTATGATTTTATCTTTTGAAAAAGATGATTGTTCATTTTATTTTGAAAATGAAAGAAGATATTTATTTGTGCTTTTTGAAAATGTTATTAGTTTTATTTTATTATTATTATTTTTTAAATCCTACATGTAAATTATGAGAATTGTTAAATAAGGGTGATAAAATCTTGTGGAAAATATTTTATTAAGTGCATTTTTGAAAAGGTGCTTTTGAAAAGCAAAGTTCTTTATAGAAGATTTATTATTTTAGGATGAATCTTTCCTTATCATGAAAATGATAAGGAGAAAGTCTTTAAAATGTTTTCTCTTTTTTTAGATCTTTTCATTTTACCCATTGAGAACCGGTTTTAAGACCAACAAGGAATGTGGCCCTAAAATCTAAAGATGTTGGCTAACTCAACTCAAGAATAAAATGAGTTAAGTGCCAACGAAAAGAAAGATAGTCTTGGATTTATACCGAAGTACAAACCCACTATCGATACTCGAAGACAACGATCATTTACCATAGATGGAGAGAGGAACTATCCCAAGCAGAGTCACCAGAAAAATTCCTATAGGGAGTCGACTCGCCTTTCAAATCTATTAGTGAGAAATGAAAGAGAACAAGACTTATAGAAATTCGCCTTTTTAGGACGCCACGCGGATTCACATATGTACTTATTCAAGTGATCAGATACGTCATCAAAGAAACTCGAAAGACAAAAGTCACTACCCTTTAATGGACATAATCACCTCAATAAGGACTCCGAAGGACGATGGGTCTACATATGTACCAGAGATTTTTCCCCTACTTTACATGGAAAAATAAAGCAGGGTTTATTTTAAACTAAGTTTGTTAAACTCCCTCAATATCTATATATATATATATATATATATATATATATATATATATATATATATATATATATGAAATTCAAGTTTATGTTTATTTTATGAAATTTTATAATTTTGCACATTTAAATTTTATTTTATTTTATTTATCTTTAATGTGATTAAAGGACATATATACATATACTTATTTCTTTTAAATCTTGATCCCCCACTTTTTTTAAAGTCCAAAATTTAATCAAAATTTGATTCGAAAATAGAGGATTGCATCGCTTTTGGAGGCCTTTATTGTGCGATGAGCGTAATTGGTGTTTTTGCAACCTCGCCATTCTATCTCTCTCAACGATGAGCGTGACGAGGTCTTCAAATCTGCAAAAAGACAAATGCATATATATATATATATATATATATATATATATATATATATATATATATATATATATATATATATATATATATATTTCATTTCCACATTAATCCCTACACATCCAAACTCATTTCATCTCAATTTATTTTTCTTTTTTGTAATGAATAACGTACGATCAACAAGCACAAGTAAAGTGAAAGGAATGATAGAAATGATGGAAACCTGTAAAAGAACCCGCCTGATGACGGTGTTCTTTCTTGATTTCCGTCGCTTGTAAGGAAGGAAAGAGGGGCTGTTTGGCTGAGAAATAATGAAAATGCCAGAAACCTAGAGGAGAACCCATCTGATGACATTGTTCTTTCTCGATTTCCGTCACTTGCAAGGAAAGAAAGAGGGGCTGTTTAGCTGTAAGAATAATGAAAATGCCGGAAACCTAGAGGAGAACTCGCCTGATGACGATGTTCTTTCTCCATTTTCGTCACTTGCAAGGAAAGAAAGAGAGGTTATTTGGGCTGATTTGAGCGATTTAAGCGGATTCAACTTAAATCAACCTCAATCTTGTCGGTGGCAATTCTGGATTGAACAAAAGACAGTTAGGAGTTTGTAAATGAGAGATGAGGGGAGACAGGATGGATTCGACCTTCAATGGGTACTATAATTTTCGAGAAGGAAGCTTATGCTTGAAGAAAATAAGCAAGGAAAAAGGGGTTCTGAGTTTATTAAGGAAGCGATTACCCGCCGATTAAATCGGGAAGGAACAAGGAGGAAGATAAAGGCAGTCTTTTCACGCAGTCTGTGAGAATCAAGCCATTCTTACTTCAATACGATGCATGCAAAAGCAAAGAGGGGAGTCGCGGTTCCTTTGACCTAGAGGGAGACAGGTGTTCATTTGGTCGTCTGGACAAACGAACGAGAGGAAAGAGTCGAGGTTGTCACGACTTGAGGGAGACGAGAGGGAGATCACCTGAGGAGATGGGGAGAAGCAACGCCTTGCGTCTTATCAAATCGAGGAGGAGGAGGCGGTTTTAAGGGAGGATCGAGGCTTGGAAGGAACGGTTTTTTGTTTCACTGGTGAGGAGGCAGCCGGAACAGGAAGAAAGAGGGAGATCATCGCGAGGAGGGCTGGTTATGCGATTTGGGAAGAGTCAGTGTAGTAAATGATCAAACCAATTCTCTCATCAAGTCCAGCATGAGAAAAGCAATTCCATAGTTCACATAAAGTTAATGACCGGACTAAAGGAATTTTATGATTATTCAGTTTGTTAAAGCACGTATAGATAAACTGATAACTCAACATCATAGACCTAATATAAGTCGAAAGACTGAGTCATCTATATGTACCATTCAACAAGTCCGTCAAAGTAGTAAGTACAGGAATGAAGACATACGTGCACTTCCTGATAAGCCAATATGGACAAATCAAGTTAATCCTTCATCAAGTTCATCAAACTTAAAGCTAGGACAGAAGAAATTTCATGACTCAAAACAAACAAATTCCTCCATCCCACCGAGCATGAAGTTAAGGAAGGAGGAAATTCAAATCCATAAAGATACAAAAGAAAGAGCTATTCGGCAAACCTATTGAAGCTGAAGTAATTTGAAATTCATGGTCGTTGAAAAGGTCAACCAATTTTAACAAATATGACTCGCATGCGAATCACATTTATTGGGGCATTTGTTGACCTCGTTTGGCCTTTAGAAAAAAAAATGTCACAAAATGTTCCCTCCCATTTCTCTCGTTCACACAATCCTCCCTCAAAGCGATGAAATGCTCATTCGTTCTCAAAAAATCGCAAGCCACAGATGGATCCCCCTCATTTTCAATCTCTCCTCGCTTTCCTTCTTCTCTCTCGTTCCTACTGCACGCCTCCTCTCTCTCTCTCTCTTTCTCTCTCTTTCGAGTTCACAGCAACAAAACAAAATAAAGAAAAATAAGAAAAAAAGAAGAAAAATCTCTCTCTCTCTCTCTCTCTCTCTCTCTCTCTCTCTCTCTTTCTCTCTCTTTCGAGTTCACAGTAACAAAAAGGAGACAAAAAAAAGAATAAAAGAAGAAATAGAAGAAAAAAGAAAACAGTGAAAATATATTGCGTCACAGTATTGCCAATAAAAAAATAAAATCAAATATTTGAATGTGTGGAAATTATATGCATATATATGCTTGTTTCTCTTTTTGAAGGTTGAAGAAGTCATTTCGTTAGTGTGAGATGAAAATTGATTGTGATGTCATGAAGCGCTACGATCATTAAAAGTGAAAATTATTAGATGTCCCTCCATCTTGAAATCTTTGTCAAAATTTTGACTAAATCTGAGACTTAAAAAAAAAAGAGGGAGGAAAATATTTGCATATATATTTGCTTTTATGTAGATGATTGAAAGCTTTGTTATGCTCATTGAGTGTAGCAGTCGAAATTCGGTCGAGTGCTTGAAACCGCCGTCCATTCGTTAGAGCGTGGGTAGGCAAAATAGTTTTGATGTACCCTGGGGGAGATGTAGAAATTTTGTCGATTTTACATTGACAAAACTCAAATAAATTAGTTTAAATTAAAAAATTCTAAGTAAGTTTAAAATTTAATTTGAGTTTGTTAAATTTTGAAATAAACAAAATTATCAAAATTTGAATCCAATTAAGAATTAGTCAACTGCTCTCAAATGAACAAACATCTCTTAAACAATATTTGAATTATCTTGGATGTCATATTGAGATAATCAAAATAAAATTTCAATCATCTTTAAATGTCTGGAAATATCTTCAGATATTCGATCATGAAATAATTGAAATGAGTTGAATATTTTGGTAATAAACATAAGCTTAGCACTTCAATACCTCATTTCACTTGATGTGAAAGATGGTCTAATTGAATATCTAATCAAAGCACAAGAAATTCCTTTGGAATTAAGATAGTCTTTAAATATAATCCACTCCAAATAAATTAAAAAATATCAAAGGATGCATAAGAGATTCCTAATGAAATGGAGCCTAAATGCATTCCTCCACTTCAACCATCCAACTTGAATTCTACTAATAACATCTCCATCTATTTCACCATCATTTTGAACAATGAGCCTAAATATCTCAATCGCTTCACTCTTATTGTGACTTGATCACCTAAAGTCACAACACTACCACTAAAATTTCTACAACTAAAATTACACTCCATATATTCGCTTTAGACTGCTTAAACGAAAACCTTTAGACTCTAAAGTTGACCTCCATAATTCAAGTTTCTGTTGGACTCCCTCTCTAGTCTTATCAACAAGAAGAATTCCGAGTCCAGGTTAACAAAACCTAAAAATTCAATCATTATAAAAAATTCAACTTATTAAAATACCTAAGTAGTATATTATATACGAGATCGATCCTATTATTAAACAAATAGAGGCGACAGGATCTTAAATAATAAATTAAATGATTAAGCAAACTCATAAACCCCGATGATAACTGTGTTGAATGAAGATTTCAACCGGAGGGGATACTCACCATCAAAATGTGCTTGCAAGCTCAAATTGAATACCTAAGAAGCTCAAATTAATCAAAATCAAATATCAATCTAAATACAAAATCTAATATGTCATTAAGTATTAAATACTTCAATGAAATTCAATAACTAAAAACTTAAAGCTAAAATCCAATCCACCATATACTTATTTGTGTTAAATGTGACAAATTAAGAAAACTCTAGCTCACAAAAGCCAAAATCAAATCAGTATTATATTATATTATGCTCTCAATCAATCCATGCCAAGTGGCGTGACCCATGTTCTCATTTGCGTGTGGCCGTCACTCCACATATGATGCGATTCTGAGTCCTCGACGGTGGTTCGCCAAATGGAACCATTATATTATGATCATGATTGTAGCTCATATGCTCCCTAATGGCTCCGCCCTTTGAGTTATGAATCATATGATACACCTAATAGGGCAAAAAACCATCTATCAACTAAGGTTGACTTAAGCATGTCGCGGACAAACCCACCCCAGTCAAGGATTTCTTGGGCGTAACTCATGTGTTGTTGATAAGAATCTGGCAAGTTGGGTCACTCTCCTCGACTAAATAGGAATGATAGCGGGATAACTATGAGATCTAGATCGAGCACATCATCATTCTGCCAACCATCCGCTTTAAGTTAATAATGATGAATTTCATAAATTTTAAACCTCAAATTTTAAACTCCACATGTTCTGTTACAATGCGCTACATATTAAGCGATCTAACGGTCAAATCGAAAGTTCTCTCTCAACATTGAGAGGGTAATTAACTATAGGTGCTTACGCCTATAGAAAATCTGGAACCAGATCTAAAGTCCTCACAAAATGAGTACGAAATCTCTGGGAAGTGTCTTATCTACTATTTCATATGTCTTCTGAAAATTACACCAACATTTAAATCATATTCTCTTGATAATGAGAGTGGAGAATTTTCGGAACCCACAATAACATTTGATATGAAAACATTACATAAATCCCAAGATCAAAAACCAATTTAATTAATCATAAAATATTGTAAATAGTACAAAGTGATTTATATCCATTTAAATAAAAATATTATGAAAATATTTATTTTTAGTAATAAACATATTTTTTTACTCATTTGCATCCTAATATAATTACCTAATCTCAATTAAAATTCAATTATTTCTTAATATTGATAAACAAATTAATAAACAAGTTTGAACAAGATTTTAATCCTTGAACAAAGCTCAAGCTAAATAAGAAAATAAATTTTTTTTGAATAGGGTACATAGTCCTAAGCCGACTCATCAAATGCAGTACCATGTAGTAGCAATTATCCTACTAAGCACAACTAGACTAATGAAATTTGAGGATAAGCATTGCTCCACGCACCCAAAAAGTCTGACACATAAGAATTTACACAAAATAACTATAAGTTAATGATCTTCATAGTTGTGCAAGATGACTTAATCCACGCTATATCGTAGCGTTAACTTCCAAAAAAAAATTATAAAGGTACAAGGTTCTATCACAAAATGTTGAGTATACCTTCAAGAACATGTCGATATACGATAAAGTGATTGTGAGATAGCCGGAGGATCCCGATGCCACCTCGGCTAATTCGATAAACTTTGAAAGAGGGATTAGGATCCTTTGCAACCTCGATAGGTACCCATCAACCAAATTATTCTTTGACTACTAGAATCGAGCGGGCTAGTTCTTTCTTGAAGCTCTTTTGAAGTCGTGATGCCTCGAGTATTCGTGCTCTTGCATCGAACTCTTCCATCATCTAAGAACAATGTCAATGTCATATACATGAGTTCTCTCTAGGGCAGAATTAATAGATCAGAGATGCATTCGGCGGCATCCTATTCTCTTGATCGGTTCTTTCTTGCAATTCTCACCACAATCAGGAAGCTTGCTTTTCGGCTCGGCTTGCAGAAACCAAGCCCGACCTTGGGAGGAAACAACCAATCAATGGTTTCCAATAAGCTTTGGCACTTTCCAAAATCTCCATGTGCCACACTCTTACTAAAGATCGGTAATCTTGAGCATGAGCCTTTAGAGATTCTCCAACTACTTCATCGGTACTTCCCCTTGGATTTTATCACGATTATGACCCGTTTTAGAATTCCATATCAAGTTCACGAGATCCTCAACCCACCAATCTTTGGGCACACTGCGCTTCATCACTCCATTCCAATGTGAATCAAGACCATTTTGGATAGAAGTTTCTTTATTGTAAGTATAAGACCATTCAACTCTGCAGCTCAATGGAGGCCTTCAAAGCTATTGAGTCTCGGCGATTAACAATCTTCAATTCTTGATCAAGGTTGAAGAATCTTTGTAGTCTGAAGCATTATGAGCGAGTCTTTCCAGCTGCAGAAAATACTAGAATTGAGAAAGGCGTCGATCATATATATCAGATTCCCTGATATGGTTCTAATTTCGGGTGAATGGGTCAGTTTGAGTAGCATGAACCCGGTTGAGGAGTGATTAAGGAGTTGGTTCAGCGGCTGTCTCCTGAGCCGTCGGATCGCGCTATATTCCTTCTAACCACTGGATCTAACACTTGGATTTACCTTCTTAGCCTCCAATTTGCTCTGTCTGATCTCTTCTGTCGATAATGGAATCCACGTGTACCTCTCTACGCGGTTCAATCTTGTGCCTTGGTCTGTGCTCCGTGGAATGAATTTGTGCCTTCGATTCAAACTTACCCGGCTGTTTCTTGGCCGTGTGATGAGGCTTCTAGGGGAAGCTTGCTTTAACTTCGGTTTTCTTTTGTTTCTATCGACAGTTCGAGCCGTCAACGCTCTAGGAGAGGGAAAGGAGAAGCTGAGAGCGGAGGAGAAAATCTAGGGTCCTCCGATCGGAGATGCGGCGGTTTCCGGTGAGGAAAACCAGAGAGGAACTCAAGAGAAGAAGGAGAAGAGAAGATACGGAAGAGAAAGGAAGTTTGCTTTCAGAAATATTTTCATTACCCTCTGTTTGCTCCTCTATTTATACTCTCTCTTATCTCGATCTCACTCTCTTTTTTTTTTTTACAAGTAGTTTTCTTTTCTGTTATGGGAGCGTTCTTTTCTTTTCGTTATCTGTTTGTTGTAAGTCTATCTTGTGATATTCCTTCTTGTTTCTCGATTTTCTTGTTGTAGGCTGTTGTAATAAGTTTGATCTTTTTAGATTTATATTTCTTTTTATTTTTCAATTATTTCTGTTGTAGTCGTTTCCCTTGCCTGTGTTGAGTATTTTCTCTGTTTGTGTATTGCTCCTGGGTTGTACTGCTTTGATGTATAAGGTATTTTCTTGATCTTGTTGTAATAAGACTTCATATTTCATAAAGTCTTCTTTCTCCTCTGAATCATAAATGGCCTCGTATATTGATTCTCGAATTTTGTGGGCGTATTTGGTCTTCTACTTGTCTTGAGTCGTTATCATTGTAATTCTTATTGTTGTATGTTATAATTTAGCAATTAGAGGATTTGGAGTCATATCATTACTCTCCTCCCCACACTGACCTTGCCCTCAAGCTCACAATCATGAATTGCCTTCTATGATTCCTCAATTCATACCTCGGGATCATCAATTAATAGCATTCCCTTCCACTCTTATGTCTTGCGTATTGTCTTTTGTTAATGAGTTGGATGGTTTTCTTGATGTAGATGTAGGATCGTGTCCCCTTTGTAGTAGTTTACCATTGGTAGGCGTGTTACAATTATATGGTCCAATTGTAGTTGTAGGTCTGGCAAACCTATCTGAAAATAACTCATCATTTGTATGTGGTTGTATTATATGAGACTTCTCTGTTTGCCCATCTATTTGAGGATGGAAATATTGTGCCAAAGCGACTTATTACTATGGAATATCTTATTTGTATACTATGGTATTCTATGTAGTTTGGATATAAAAGAGAAAAATATGAACTATGTAGGTGGTTGTAATACATTTGGAAGGGCGATAATTATGCATACTTTAGATAGTCTTTCTTAGCTGGATTGAATGCGATAATTGAAGCATATTTTGATAGTTCTTCTTGCAAATTGTTTTTACGGTTGAATATCTTCTTTGTAGTTGATACTCTTGGTCATTCATTAAAAACAATTTGGATTGACATATATATCCTATGATATTTTCATCACAGTTGAAGCAGATCCTTTCTTTCTTCCAAGCGTATCGTCACGAATTGGTATTGTTTGTTTGTTGTGATTATTGCTGTGTTGAGTGGTATTTGTTGAGAGCGGTATGGATGGTTGATATATACGTGGTTGTTTCTTCTTTGGAGATTGGTTGACTCTGTAATTTCGGAAATTTCATCGGTAGTCTATCTTCAAAATTAGTGAAAACTTCTTTGAAGAATTGGTGTAAGTCTCTACTCTCTTAATATCTTGTCTAAACGATTCAAACTTTGTAGAAATTCATGTGGAATACCGAAATTTGATTAGTAATTCCACATTGTAGAAATCTTGAGCTGTAGTTTTTCTGGTAGCTAAATCTCCTCTATCTCATGCAGAGGGTCCAAATCTCGAATAACAGTTCTTTAAAGCGTGTCCATGAATCTGATTGATTGTTTAAGTGCATCCATTGATACCGAACAATGTCATCATATGGCGAAATATAAACTTTTGGTCTTTATAGTATAGTATTGGAAGAATTGGTCTACTTTGAGCAACCGACCTGGGTTTTCTCCATTAAATCTTGACATATCTACACTTGATTATTACATTGTGTATATGATGCATTTGTAGTACAAAATTTTGTATAAGTTGAATTACATACAGGATTGAGATTGTTCTTCGAGAATTTTTTCCAATTTGTCTTATGCGTTAATCTTCTTGAAACTTCATTCAAGATCATGTGAGGACATTTGCTCCTGTTTTATTGAGTCTTGTCACACATTCTTCTAATATCTTGGTTGTGTGTCTTGTTCCTTCTTCCATTGCTATTTGTGGTAATCAACAAGAACACCAATGATATGGTTCTAATTTCGGGTGAATGGGTCAGTTTGAGTGGAATGAACCCGGTTGAGGAGTGATTAAGGAGTTGGTTCAGCGACTGTCTCCTGAGCCGTCGGATCGCGCTATATTCCTTCTAACCGCTAGATCTAACACTTGGGATTTACCTTCTTAGCCTCCAATTTGCTCCGTCTGATCTCTTCTGACGATAATGGAATCCACGTGTACCTCTCTGCGCGGTTCGATCTTGTGCCTTGGTCTGTGCTCCGTGGAATGAATATGTGCCTTCGATTCAAACTTACCCGGCTGTTTCTTGGTCGTGTGATGAGGCTTCTAGGGGAAGCTTGCTTTAACTTTGGTTTTCTTTTGTTTCTCTCGACAGTTCGAGCCGTCGACGCTCCAGGAGAGGGAAAAGAGAAGCTGAGAGCGGAGGAGAAACCCTAGGGTCCTCCGATCGGAGATGCGGCAGTTTCCGGTGAGGAAAACCAGAGAGGAACTCAAGAGAAGAAGGAGAAGAGAAGATACGGAAGAGAAAGGAAGTTTGCTTTCAGAAATATTTTCATTACCCTCTGTTTGTTCCTCCTAACTCTATTTATACTCTCTACTATCTCTGATCTCACTCTCTTTTCTTGTTTTTCTGTTACAAGTAGTTTTCTTTCTGTTATGGCTGGAACGTTCTTTTCTTTTTTTATCTCATTTTGTTGTAAGTCTCTGTGCTGGCAATATTCCTTCTTGTTTCTCGATTTTCTTGTTGTAGGCTGTTGTAATAAGTTTGATCTTTTTAGATTTCTATTTCTTTTTATTTTTCAATTATTTCTATTATAGTCGTTTCCCTTGCCTGTGTTGAGTATTTTCTCTGTTTGTGTATTGCTCCTGGGTTGTACTGCTTTGATGTATAAGGTATTTTCTTGATCTTGTTGTAATAAGACTTCATATTTCATAAAGTCTTCTTTCTCCTCTGTAGTCATCATAAATGGCATCTATATATTGATTCTCTGAATTTTGTGATTGTATTTGGTCTTCCTTACTGTACTGAGTATGTTATCATTGTAATTCTTATTGTTGTATGTTATAATTTGGCAATTAGAAGATTTGGAGTCATATCATTCCCTTTCTCAACAGTTTCATGCATTTCAGGTGTTGGCCGCCAAACTCACCACATTGTAAGCATTAAGGGTGACCATCATGCCATAGCAAAACTTACGGACCTCAAAGGCTGCAGAGCCACCGGGGACATCGAAATGTCAATCTCATCCTTTCTTGCTTCACTAGTTCTTTATCAACCTCTGCAATCTTAGGTTTTGGACAAGAGTACAAGCGTATACAGTGGTTATCTGAAGGAAAAATCCAAATTATTTTCCATTTGAAAATTCCATTTTTTTTTCTCTTCACTTCACTTCAATCAAAAATATATCTTCCCACAAACAATACAAAAAAAAATTAAATATAAGAATTTCGTTCTTCTCAAGTAATTTGAGAGCCAAACATATGATTAGTAGGTTGAGATGAAAGAAGTGGAGAGGAAAGTCATAGAGAAGTTACTTTATAAGTTGTCAGAGAAAAAAAATCATCATGCAAGAAGACAAGATTGGTTTTTATGATTGTTCGATTCATAGACCTACATCTACTCTCACGATAAATGATATGTATTATTCTTTCTTTAAATATTAGAATATAATCGAGAAGAATTCTTATACTTGTTAAGCTTTTATGATAATACTAAAAAGGCGAGAAAGAGAAGAGAAAAAATAATAGGAAGAAATTACATCAAGAAAAGAAACTATCCCCTTAGAGGAATGCAACATAATTACGGTAGCTTAAAAGAAAAAGATGAAGAGTAAAGACAACCCTTTCTACAATGAAAGTAATTAGACTCAAGACCAATCCCCTACCTCTTTATGGACATTCATTACAAATGAGCTAGACATGGCCTTTTAAAGTTATGTCGAATGCTTTATTTAATGCTGCTAGGAATAAAGAGGAAGTAATGTCATGTTGCATTGAGGCATTTAAGAGTGCAGTGTATGGCATAACAACTGCATTATACGATTTTGCGAATTGGTTAATGGGATGCGTAGGCATAATGTTAGTATCTCATAATGATCGCCTATGAAGATCATGAGATGACCTGGTTAACTGCATATCCACTCTGTCATCTTTATTAAAAATAAGTTGCCGTACTCTTTTAAATTTTTTTTGTTATATAATGTTAAAATAATTTATCAAACATCAATAAAAAAATATCCAGTAAATTATAAGGATAATATCAACGTAGACATATGCCAGACCACTCATTTGATTCCTTGCAAAACTAGACAAAAAAATTAATAAAAATTAATTTTCAAAATATCATGGAACTCACAATCATGAAATAAACAATTAAATAAAATCCAAAAGCCATACAGGATTTTCAAGCCCACTCTTCGTGGTCATCTCAATGAGCAAGAGGATTGAAACAAACGCTAAATCATATATATTGGCACAGAATTCAGTAATCATATAAGCTTACCTGCCGAGCTCCTCCACAAATTGTAGCGATGGCTCCTCAAAACCCTAGATTGGTCGTGCCGATCAACGTCAAGAAGAATCCATGGGAGCAGAAGTTCCCTCTCCACAACCGCTGGCATCCTCACATACCAGCAGTTGCAGAGGTGACGGAGGGACAGGTATTTCGGGTTGAGATGATGGACTGGTCAGGCGGAAGTATTGCAGATGATGATTCTGCCATGGACATTAAATCCATGGAGCTCACGAAGGTAAGTGCTCAGTTCCTGCAGAGAAGCACCAGAGTATTTATGTTTTATACCGATTCTCAATTCTGTGTGTTGATGCAAAATAAGCTGAAGAACTGTGGCATTCTTGAGTGGCAAGCAAAGCTGAAAACAACCAGAGAATATTATCAGTTTATGAGTCTGATTTTTTGGTGTGATTCATGCATAAGAAGTTTGGCAAATCGAAAAGCTAACTCAAGTGGTACTAGATAGTCATTTCTGATAAGGTGAAAGGGAAAAAAATTCACACGAGGGATTACAAAAGAATATTGTTATAGAAGAAAATTCAAAGGTAGAAGCAGTGGAGCTGCTGCGAGAGCAATAATGATTGAAACCACGAGCCCAAGAAACCATTCAGGGCCTTCATGGTGACTGACCATTTAAGAAGATGGAACACAATTTTAAAGAACGAATAGCTACATCAATGACTGCAATAAGAGCTAATGGCATTCTCTCAGGCTTCAATGGCTCTGGTTAACATGTTTCTTCCACATTAAAACTACACAAAGCTAGAAGTAGTATAGTTCCGAACAAAAGAAGATGACTACTTTCTTCAGATCACTCATGAAATAAAGAAATTACCTTATGAATCTAGATATTAACAGTATAGGGTAAAAAACAATTTGCACAAGCAGCCCAGTGCTTCGCAAAATCAAAACTATGGATTATTTAATAGAAAGTATATATATATATATATATATATCAATTTCTTTTCAAGAAAGATTCATTTTAAAATGTTAAAAACATGAGGCATATAAAGGATTATTTCTCATAAATAGGAGAGTATCATACATAACATGTGAGTACCATACTGAAACACACGTGTACTTCTTCTATCTTTATCGTAACTAAATGCGAGGCGGCTAGGAGAGAAAAAGAGTTGTCTTCCACTGCAGCCTTTGAATCATCATATTTCTTACATTTTTAGAAATAGAAACTCAAAATTAGATCAAGACTACTCCAAATGGCTTGTTTAACTAAATATAGATGGTGCAATCTTGATTGATTGACATACAGTAGAACCTGTCTAAATTGATACTCCCGGGACCAGGGGCATTGTATTAACTTGGGATATTAATAAAGAGTGTATTTAATTAATTGGTTTTCGTTCTGGGGAGGTGGATATCTACAATTTCAGACGTTCGAGCTAAATAAAGGAGATGGTCGTCTCTTAGTCATACACAAGGAGGAAGCTACAGAGAATTATAGAAATATGGGAAAAACCTTGAGCACTCAAGAAAGTTCAACCATATTCAGAAGGTCTTTGGAGGAGGAAGGTTTGAACTGGGATAGTGTGGAATACTCTAGAACCTCAGATATGGTAGGAGTGTTGTGTAATGATCTAATCATGTATATATTATTGTATTCTAGAACATTCTTTTCAGATTGTTCCTGGGATGGGGAGGACTATAAATAGGGGACCTTCCAAACACCACGTCCAAGATCCATGTGATCTTTGGAATTATCCGAACTTCAAGGCCTACTACCGCGAGTTCAACCGGCCGATTCGGCCGGACAAGGTTGTAGTCCGAAAAGATCGATGTTCGCAGCCATCCGCATTCTGCGCAGACCACCGATGTCAAGCCAGATCCAGGCGCTTCGCCATTGCGGATTTTACAGATGCGACGTTGCTCAATCGCCAGGATGCACTCGTTGATCCTGACGTCATCAGGGATCTGGAGGCACGCGGTTCATAAGCTTCAGGAACCCAATGGACAACCGCAACCTCATTCTCCGGAGTTGGAGATGGCTACGCAAGCGAGATCGTCGACCTCTCCGAATGGTGCCGAAGATGAAAGCAGAGTTGAGAACCTGATTGTGAAGGCTTAGAGGCTTTGCGGTGTCAGGCTTCTTTGAGCAGTTCGGATGCAGCAGATGTCGTTGACATGGAGACACTTCGTCATCCAGATCCGACAAGATCGGCATGATCGAGAAGAAACTTGTGCAGTCAATTTCCCGATCTCGAAAGTTTAAATATAAGATGTCAAATTTTGTAACAAATATACAGTTGTTTTTAGTAGTTAACAATATAAAAAAAATTTGGGACTGGAGGCAGAGTATTAATTATTGACTTTGGGAGGTTTATTAATAAATGTATGAGGCCCGAGCTGGGACTGGGCCATTAGTATTAACTATTACAGGTTATTGACTTAGGCAGTATCAACTTAGACAGGTTCTACTGTATTACCTGAAACGAGTATAAAAATCTTTCTACAAAAGCATTATCTTAGCGGACCTCTAAGAGTTTCAGACAAGGGAGGGATTCAGAAACCGATCTTCTTGCGGTGAAATCGTAACTTGGGTCCTCTTCCGAGATGAATGGGGTTATCTGACATCATCTGACGAGAGAAAGCGGAGGTGGATTTTTTGACGACCACTTCCCACACAAAAGCTATCTCGGTATTTTGAAGGAATATATGCTTACTCACCCACATACCAAGTGGTCTTCCATGATCATTTTCTTTCAAAATACCTAAAAAAAATGTTGATGGAAGTCGAGATTAAGGCTAAAATCTTAATTTTACATTATGCAAAACAGGTGTTCGCTTTCCAGGTTTAACTCACCCAGGGCTAATCGGGACTGCACCATCCATTGAACTTCTCAATATTTGGAACGAACGGGAGAAGAAGTTGGTTGAAAATGGCCCCGATTCTCTTAAGATATGTGAAGTTGTGCACCGGAGACTCACAACGAAATTGCCTCCTTGGATTGGTAAGAAGAAAATATTCATAGATGATTCTAAGATCACTTTAATATAACCAAAAAAGTATATTTAATTAATCGATTATTTTTCCCCTTCATATGAAGAAACTTCAAAAGTGCTATTATTTCTTTTATAAAGCACTAATAAGTGATATTTTTTTAAATGTCATAAGGAGTTAAATTGTATTACTAGTATCAGGAGGACTTTTAAAAGCAAGTGTGAACCTTAATAGCACTTTGAAGGATGAAGAAGAAACTCTAAAGACAACTTTTTGTAATCCAATGAGATTTTTGATAGAAAAGCATTCATTATCATCAATAATGTCCACTAGTAAGGTAGCATGTAGTCACAAAACAAAAAAAGTTAACTACAATCATCACCATCAGCATTAGCCTTAACCTACTTAGATCCGCTCTATGAATCTTGTATGCAATCTTGTTTCGCATGATGTGAGATATTAACTCTATTTTGTGAGAATATTTTCATGCAACTACTAATCATATTACTTGTACTATATCTCATCCATCCAAATTAATTTTATTCATTTAAGTCCCAGGTGGGATAAAGGTTTGTTGTTGTTGTTGTACGTCCTAGGTGCATCTTCTACTCTAATTGTCCTCCGTATGACCATATCATATAGCTATATTTTTCATTTTATTAACAAGTGCTGCAATAAACATCCTTTTAAAAAAATCATTTCCAACTCTATCATTCCTCACATACACGCATAGATAAGTAGCCACTCTATGCCCCAAGCAATTATCCATCAACCCACACTCAAACTTGATAACCAATGCTTGACTAAGACTTATAAAGAAGCCAATGTCATATCATTATTACCATATGATCACAACTAAAAATGCTGCAATAAGGCCCCCTCTTGTGCCATACAAGTATATTTAATATGAGTTATGAATCACTTTGATCATACCGTGAGAAAAGATATTCACTAATGGTCATATTAACGATGAAGTGAGTCACCTAAATAATCAAAAGATAACAAAGTGAACCTTAGATCAATGGTAAAATATTATTATTCTTTGGCTATAGCTCGATAGAAGAATAATAGAATCATATAATCTTTTTGCAAATTTCACATCATTCATCTCATCATCTCCTAAGCATGAGGGCAACATCATACCTATCTTAAAAGGTTGAATGACCAAGGAAGCCAAGCATCATGAATTTAATGTAAAGTTCAACGATTGATTCTTTGATTAATATTTTTTTTTCTCATATGATAGAGAAGCAAATTAAATACCAAAGTTGCACCCATGAATAACCACAAATTAGAAATAGAAAGTCCTCCAATGTGAGTAAAACTCATCTAGACAATGCTTTATTTACACTATTCAATTTACATCTTAAAATACTCCTTTCCGTTGCATGAACCAAATTCTCTTAGAGTTTACAAATCCTTAAGTAGCATTTTAAATGATGTATGAACATAAAAGCAACTCTAGCATAGTAGTCAAGCAAATATTAATCTCAAATTTCAAATTATATGGAGAAGTTATCATGTTATAATCATATTTCTATTGTATATTAGACAAGTATTTGATTTCATATTTGAAGGCGATGTCGAATTCATAATTTAAATAAGATCATTTAACCAAAAAATTCAAAAACAAGATAAGTAAATAAAATTGGTATAATCCAATATTAGTATACTTTAGACCCCCAACTAGCTAAACATTTTGGAGTTGTTTTTAGGAATCCTTATTCAACATTATTGTGTTATGGGTCACATCCAGTGTCAATTCAAGTTGATTTACATAATTTCCAGTCCTCTTCCCCAATACACAAGTAATAAGAAAATTAATCTAAAAGTTTGCTCATTATGATACATTTTGCGGGAAATGAGGCAGTCTTAAATTTAAACACATTGATAATGCAAATCCAATCTGATGCCACTTAATTCCAGCAGAACAACCAATCAATTCGCACTAAACATCTTAACTTTTGTCCTAAAACTCCATGCACCAATGCTCTGAGTAGTCCTGCAAATGACCAAGCACCATTCCTACTTGCTCCTATGTGAATCATCGAACTCTCAACCATATATGAAACTAGATAGTATGTATGATGATAATGATTTTGAGGTATGTTTATGTTGATAGATTGAATAACTACATGATTTCTTGTTTTAACCATACGAAAGAAAACAGTAAGAGAGAGAGGATAGCACCAAAAATAAGACAGAATGAAAAAATAAATAAAATCGAAAACACTCCAACATATTAGAACTTTATGGCTCTGAATCTCCATCAGAAAACCAACTCTACCCTAGTTTTTTGAGAAGCCTCAGAAATAAAACAGGTAGTATGACGAGAAAAGAGTGAAATGCTACAAATAGGCCAATCAGAAAGTTTTACTTGTGCTAGAGAATACATGAAAAAAGCAGCAGTTTGTGAACTTAAGGAATGAAAGAATTAAGATAATAAAAGAATTATGAAGCCAGTAGAAGAGTAAACGGGTTAGAGAACATTAGTTCCAAGATGAGCATAGCGGAACAAAGCTGAAATGCAACATAATGAAGAGTAAATTATATGTAATGGTTTTATCTAGACTCCAGGAAAATACAAAGGACATAAAAACACAGGAGTGGGTAAAGAGAAAAACTTCAATTTCCAATTAGTCAAACAAACCTCAAATAAACATTGGGAATTCAGCTAGCACAAACAGTATCTATGAAAATAGATATTCTGGGAAATGGATGATGTATGGGGCTACTGAAAAATAATCATGAGTGGCTAATTAAATTTGAAATTGCTATATGCCTGACTCTTTGATGAGAGTAATTGTTCACTCCACAAAAATATCCACAGCGGCAATTGTTTATAAAATTAAAATGGAAATAAGACCCACCATTTTTTGTTGGTCCACTTAAGCTATAGGCACAAGATAAAAAATTTTGGGATAAAGTATTCTATGGGGAATGAAGCATTACTCTAGTGATAAAAATTCCCGTTGAAAGCTTGAACAATGGGTGCAATATCCAGTGGCTAGACCTCCTAAGATCAATACCAATTTTCAAAAGGCATTTTTTGGGCTAGCATGGATCTTGCTTCGGCATGAAACAAGAAAAAAATTGTCCAACAGACGAAGGCATCACCCAAGACAATCAGAGCTCACTTTTTGTGCACTATTAATGGGATCATAACCTAATAAAATAACTTACATTGAAGTAAATATTTATGAAATTACTAAATGTAAGCTACTATTAAATTCTCTATCTATTTAATTAAAAATATGAATGAAAAGATTATTTTCCTTTTAATCTCTTAAAATTATGTCTTCTCAAACTTATTTTTCTTCTTTAAACTCACAAAAATATAAAAGCCCTAACCCCATCAATGTCTCTCACATATCATGTATGCTTCATCTCCACTTTGTGCCAGAAATTTCTTATTTCTCTTCATTTACCTCATTGAATCATTGCTCTTATGTCATTTTTTGCATCTCATTTTTACTTGAATTCATTGGTTCATGTCAATTAGATTTTGGAGATAAAATATGAATCATATGGTCACGAACTCGAAAATTTGAAATTTATTTCAATTTGTTCTTTATTTGATATTTAAATTCATATTTTTATTTATAAAATATTTAAATATAAAAAATTAGGGTCGACATGCCTTGGAGCTTAGGACCAATCTCATGATATATAAGATTTATTCTTGTGAATTGTAGATTAATGAAGGAACACGAATGGTAGAAGAATTGCAATCACGGAAGAGAAAATGGAGGAAATTGTGACATCAAAAATCTAAGTACTAGATCAAAAATATATCTTCCAGTTTTTGTGGAAGGTGCAAACCTCAGTACAGGCGACATGCACTTCTCTCAAGGTGATGGTGAAATTTCACTTTGTGGAGCAATAGAGATGAGTAGATTCCTAGAACTCAAGTGATGTACCTCTGATTAAGTAATAATATTTCTTACATTCAACTTGAAATATGGCATTAAAAATAAATCAAGCCACCAGAAAAGAAAAAAGAAAAATGAAGATCATTTAATACGAATACCACCTAAGAAATTAAACCGGAAGTCTGTAGCACTTGACAGCCATCATGCAATAGAGATTTTTTTTTCTTTTATTTTTTTCCCACAAAAACAAGATGCTTTTCTAAACATCATTTTTTGATAAAAACATAAGTTGACTTTTAATATATATATTTGGACAAGCCAAATTGCTTGAATCTAGCCTAGGTACAGATTATTTTAGTAAACCCTATGTGTTGTGTACATCTAATAATATGCATAATCTTTAAAGCATATAAATTATAAAAAGAATTGATACAATAACATAAATTAAGTCATCAAATAACAAATTAAGTCATCATTAAATAAGTATTTTATTGTATTTATATCAAACTAATTGTTAAACAATAAACAAACGTGTTCACAAACATAAATGAACAAGCAAGTTGATGTCAAGTTTGCACATTTATATAATAGACTTTTAAAAATTTGGTCAAACTTGTTCAATGATGTAAATAAACGAATTTAAGCGAATATCATATGAACAAATATCGAGTTATTCATCAAATGCAGTTGCTTACTTACAACCCTAAGTATAGAGCTCTTACAATAGTCGCTACAACTATAATATGGTTTTATAGTCTTCTCACTGATTTTGGTATAAATATCACTTTACCTACACCTCTCTACTATAATATCATTTCGGTTATTACTTTAGCAAATATTCCAGCTTATAAAACACATTGAGATTAATTATCATTTTATCAAAGATTACACAAAATTCGATCATATTGTTGTTATTCACATCAACATAAAAGATCAATTAGTAGTCATATCCACCAAAGCTCTTACCAATACTCACTTTCTTACACCCAGAACAAATTGACGATTCCAAAGACTACGCAAATTCAGGGGTCGTAAAAACAAAACTCATCATGAAAGTGAATAGAAATACAATGTTGTTATGCCTTTTTCGCACTATTTGTCCAAGACAAATCCAAGCAATCCTGCTAATATCAATCCTTTCCAACTTTCAGTTTCCATATCCTGATTCGCCTAACTTGAGGATCAAAGCTCAATATACCATAGTATCACCATTTTACAAAAATAGAAAACTAGATCTTCACATCAATTGCTACATATAATACTTATCAGAACAATGAGATCGCACATACAAAATTTCTCGTACCTAAAATCTCCCAAAATATCATGCATTATATTCAGAAACGAATAAAACATTCCAATAAGAACATTAGAATAAAACTTTTACAATTGACATTACTATTTTTTCCAGTTGCAAATGGCATGTTGGTCCATATGGACCGTATCTAGAAGAGACCAAATCTATTAGGCCAAGTTAAAAACTTTTCTAGTTTTTTTGTTTAAATTGAACGGAGCAATCGAAATGCCATTTTTTTTTTCCTAGCAAATGCATTGTCAATCAAATAAACATCCAAATCCAAACTTTTCTAAATTTTTCTTCAAGGTGCGAGATCATAAAGGGTGGGATGAAGGAATACCTAACCCCAATGGGCCCAACCGAGATGCACGTGAACCCTATCTTCGAGATTGGACCAGTTGAGCCTCGATTCTCTGAGTGGCTGGTGTTCGAGGGCATCAGCGTGGACGAGAGCGGGAGGCAGCATTTCATGGACGCCACAGTGGCCTACAAGCGCGCCGTGCTCAATGCTATTGACTACCTCTCCAAGTTCGGCTACTCCAAGGAGCAGGCATACCTCCTCCTCTCGTGCTGCCCCTGTGAGGGCCGCCTCTCCGGCATCGTTGACATTCCCAATGCCGTCGCCACCATTGCTATCCCCACCGCCATTTTCGACCAGGTCTATTCTTCATCTCTCCCCAGCTCAGTCTCTTTCCTCTTCCCGCCCTCACATGAATATTTAATATAGTCGGGATTTACATTCATAGATAATATTTACTTATATAATATTAAAAATATCATTAATATTAAAAATTTTAAAATTAAAATATATCATTTCATAAATATATTTTAAAATAATTAGATATTAAAATATTATACATATAAATATCAAATTTAAAATATTAAATAAATAAATAAGATATATATAAATCCTCAAATTATTTATATAATGTAGGCTATTTATGAGCAGCATAATGTTCATCACATAGAGCTTTATAGAATATTTTCTCTTTATTTTTTTATAAGTTAATTATCGTGTTGCAATGGTTGGTGTAATATCTAATGAATAATATGTTATTCAACCTTTGTTAACCTAGCATCACAAATATAATATATTTAAAAATTATAATTATCTTAATAAAAAATAATACTTTTTTATCACAAAAATAGTGAAGTATAGCAAAATGGGCATCCATTTATGATAATTTTTTTTGAAAAGATAATCATAAAATTATTGTAAGAAAAATAATTATTTTGAAAAAAAAATTGTTGTCACATTTTTTTTAATAAATTAGTAATTTTTTGACAGTCACGATAAAAATTATGATTCTCAAAAATTATATATATATATATATATATATATATATATATATATATATGAGTTAGAAAATAATAAATTTTGGTATTATTATTCAATCATTGCAGAGGATATTCGCCAAAACAGGAGGGTGCCAATCGGAGAAAATATTCGTCAGAGTCCCGCGGACGCGTGTGGACTAATCATCCACGGTGTCAAGCATTTTTTCTCATTTTAGCTTAACGGCGCAAATGATGACGGTGCATTCCACATGGTTTAAACCACGCACTACTCCGTTCAAACAATGGAGAAGAAAAATAAGGCGCTCGTTCATTCCTCGTCAGGTTTCTTTCGATGAAGGAATTTTTCTCGCTCCGCTCTCGATGACGCCGCGTCGCCAGTGATTTAGCAAATCTTGCGAATCAAAATTTGAGGTATTGTACATGAGGTATTTACAGCATTCCGAACTTTAATGAATTTAGATTTTCTATTCTTCTCTCAGGTAGGTGAACATTTTGGAACATTTAATTCCTTTAAATGAACGTGGCGTGTTGTAGTAGTTTTGGATATGTTTTGTATGTTCTCATCTTATCATGATGGTACACCATTATTTTCAAATTTTGAACTGTTTAGCCTCGTGAAATGTTTAGTATATCACATGGTAGGATGTTTGGTCTTTGTTTGTGATGAATTCTGCTGTTTAGGGATAGTATGTTCAGTCGATGGCATTAGAATTTGTTTGCATGTTGATTTATGGTTGTTTACTTCATTTTTGTATGTGTACTCTTTGTACTCTTAGGAGAGTACAGTCCATTTTGACATTTTTTTTTAAATACTTATGTCCCTGTTTGGATACAATATGCTCAGTACATTATTTTAGAAGCAGATTGAAGGCTGATTGCTTGGGTTTTAGAGTTTTTTTTGCATCTATACTCTCTGTACTCTCATGAGAGTACAGATGATTTTAGACATTTTTTTCAGTTTATTTGACCTGTTTGGAGGAAATATGTTCATTACAATCCATTAAGAATAATTTGGAGGCTGTTTGGTTGATTTTTAGTGTTGTTTTACATCTGTACTCTTTGTACTCTCTTGAGAGTACATATAATTTTGGCCATTTTTTGTATTTTCTTTGGCCTGATTATTGAGATTATGTTCATTACATTCCATTGGAATCAATTTGGAGGCTGTTTGGATGGTTTTTGGGAGATTTTTGCATCTGTACTCTTTGTCTTTATACTCTCTTAAGAGTACAGATGATTTTGCTAATATTTTTTCACTTTCTTTAGCCTGTTTGGAGGAAAATTGTTCATTACAAATCCATTAGGAACAATTTAGAGGCTGCTTGGTTGGTTTTTTAGTATTGTTTACATTATCTCTATACTCTCTGAGAGAGATAATTTTGGCATTTTTTCCGCTTTTTTTTTGTTTGGAGGGAATATGTTCATTACAATCTATTAGGAATAATTTTGAGGCTGGTTGGTTAGTTTTTTAGTGTTATTTTGTATTCGTACTCTCTGTAGAGTACAGATGATTTTGCTAATATTTTTCCACTTTCTTTGGCATGTTTGGAGGAAATATGTTCATCTGACAATTATGAATAATTTGGAGCGTTTGGTTAGTTTTTTAGTATTATTTTATACTCTCTGTACTCTCGAGTACATGATTTTATTAATATTTTTTCCACTTTCTTTGGCCTGTTTGGAGGAAATTGTTCATTCTGATCCATTATGAATAATTTGGATGTTGTTTGGATGATTTTTGGAGGATTTTGTATGTATCTACTGTATTCTCTGCTTCTTTGTCTCTTTATACTCTGTCTCTGTACTATCATGAGTACAAAGTATTTTGAATTTTTTGAATTGTTTGGAGGAAATATGTTCATTGCATTACATTATGAGCAATTTAGAGGGTGATTGGTTAGTTTTTATGAGTGATTTGCATCTGTAATCTCATTAATTGACTTTTTATTTTGAAGTTTACTATGTATGGGTAAAGGATAACTTCGAGATGCAGGCCAACCACCGTTAGAACGGTGTTCGATAATATTACAGAACGCTTTACCGATGAAGTCATTTATATTTTAAAGAGGCTTCATCTGCATCAATTCATTAGACTCCACGGAATTCAGCAAGACTCAACTGTCATTACCTCAATCCTGTCTTGCTGGGACATAGAGAAGCAAGCTTTCTTTCTAGGTGGGAAGTGCATTCCTTTCACCCCCGATGGTCTTGTAGGGATGCCAAATAGAGGGGATAAGGTCTTATGGCAGAAATCCCCACTATCGCAGTTCAGTTCAGTGGACTATAAGAATAAACTTGAGCATTCGGATAGCTCGTTACCTGTGGCACAATTTGTCATTGTCATACATTTTTTCTCTAAATCTTTTTTTGTATTATGCTATAAATTGCCATCAAATTGATTTCGTCGATGACATAGATAAATTCTTTGAATACAACCTGGGTAGCCATTTGGGTCTTCTAGTTTCACAATTTGATGGTATTACATCAAAGATTCGCACTAGAAGGTGCAATGAGTGGCTTTGTTACTCTTCTTATGGTATGTTTTATATCTTCAATTATGTATTATTTGATCATTGAAGTTAACTTATATAAATATTCATTTATAGATGCTGAGCATAAGCATCATAAGGTCGTCATTTCCATCTGCAAAGCCACGTATGCTGCGATGGCCAAAAATAAAGTTTTCAGATGATGCTTTCACTAGTTTGAGAGGATGTCAGGTGACACATAATAATATCACTTAGTTCATATAAGAATGTATTTATTTATGTTGTAAGTCATCACATTTTTTTATTGGTTTAACAAAGGTCTGTCTTTCATTCGAGAACATATTAGAAGAAGAGACCTGGCTCCTTGAATCATTGTCCCCCCACACACACATGAGCAGATGGCGGTCATTCTAAGTCCACTATGTTCACTTGAATCTTCATATGTCTCTCCTCGATATTCTCCCGCCTAGTGTATCAGTGCGCCCTCAGTACTACCCCACGTAAGGCTCTGCGGTGGAGAGGATACTGGGGTTTGAGGACTTGAAAGATACGATCATCTTTTCAAGCAACAATAATGATAGAATAGATGGGATTGATTTGTGGGTTCTTTGTTGCTCGAGGAGGTTCTTCGGGCGGGGTCCCAAGATCCCCAGTGGGGAAGCTCGTTGAGGTGACCACAGGGGAAGCTCTTGAGGAGGCAGTCATAGGGGCAACACCTATGGAGGCTACCACAAGAGCTTCCCCTGTGGAGGCTACCACAGGGGAGTCTCTTGTGGAGGCAACTACAGCTGCTACCATTGTGGATACTTCCACTTGGGAAGCCCCTGTGGTAGCCTCCACTAGGGAAGCCCCTGTGGAGTCCACCATAGGGGAAGCTCTTGTGGAGGCCTCCACTGCACATGAAGATCTTCTTTAGCCATTGAGCGGCGGTGAGGCTCGACAGATGAGGAAGAGGAATGTTGTTTCTTCCCCCTTCACTCACACTAACAGGATGTCACGATGCAGAATAAGTGATGTGGTGGCCTCCACTCAGCCCGAGCAGCCGACAGTAGAGATATTAAGTTACTTTCTTTTAAATTTGAGATAATAGAAACAGATTTCACTAAATTTTTTTATAGGTTCGTAAATATGAGCTAATAAAAGTAGATGACCCTGTTATCGCGTTGGTGGAGGAGCATCGGTGGTATGCATCATCTCAAAATTGATCCTTAATTCACATGAATCTCCCAATTTCTTTCATCATGTAATTTCCTTGCGGCCAGAGACACATCATTTTGTTGACTTCATCTAGAAATGTCTCCCGACGATGCTCCAACTTATTGACACGTCGTTCTCCCGATTCGAGGTCAAGTAAGACATTCTTCATTCAACTCCTTCTTCATACATAAAATAACCAATTCATTTAATTAAGCTCGCTTTCAAATATTTCTCACTTGCAGGGGTGATACAGTATTCGCGGCTGGGAATATCATTAGTGCACGAGGGCATATCGATGAGTTGTTGACAGATCAATATCTCTCAGATGCACACGTCGATGCCTTCACCTTCTTACTAGCCGAGAAGTATTCACTCTATCCGAGGCTGTATGTCCCCTATTTGTATATTGCATGCTTGCATTGGGTAAGTTACCCTACAGATATGCAGGGTATTATGATTCAATCCTTGTTTGTATAGATAGAAGCTAGAATTTATAAATGTTCTCTTCTTTTCTTGCAGAGTTATGCGAAATATGGCCTACAGAAGGAAAGCAAAATGTTCATCCAGCATGTCACTGCAGACAGTGTGTCAAGGGCTGAGCTACTCTTACTTTCAATTATAGATAATCAGCACTTGACACTCCTAGTTGAGCATATTAAGCTAGGTGTCTTGTATTTTTATGACTCATTATCAAAACCAACCCATAAGGTCATTCTTCTTGAGATTGTAAGAATTATTTTCTATTTGGTTCCCCTAAATTGTTTTTTTTGCCAACTTATTAATTATACTTCTTGCTATTTAGATCAAATTACTTGTTGAAGATGCTGGCCAATCTTTTGTGAGCGATCCCATAAAATGGCCAATCCAAATGGTGAGTGGGCTTCTAGTTCAAGATAATAGTGTCGACTGCAGGATGTTTATCTACAAGTACATGGAGGCAGCAATCAACAAACCCCAATGGGTCACCATGATTGGCCCAAGAAGATAAATTGCTTTAGAATGAGTTATATGTTATCTTCTTTTGGAATGAAAAATTCAAGCTGAGAACTGTACATTTGAAGTTTGATATTTTGAAATCACTTATTTTACAAGCTATTATTTATTATTTTAAACCTTATCTATAAATAGCATGTGCACAATCTGTTCATGTTCTTCATCTTTGTAGGTGTACTCTCTGTACTCTAGCTAACATTAAGTTTCCTAATTTTTTTTCCATTTATTCAGGACAGTGTGGATAGAATATCTTGTGTAAATACCATTTAAAACAATTTGTTGGCTGTTGGGTTGCCTATCTAAGCTCTCTTCAATCAGCTGGGTTGCACCTTAATGTTAGCCTTCAAACCGTTTTCTGTACTCTCTACTCTTAGAGTATGAGTATTTCTTCTATTTTTTTCAATTTTCGGTTTGGATAAAATATGTTTAACAGAGAACATCTGCAGCAATTTAGTTGATGCTGGGCTGCTTTAGTGAGATGTATTTTCAGACTCTTTGTACTCTCACAGTACACGAGTATTTCATCTATTTTTTAATTTTCCTCGAATTTGGATAAAATATGTTTTAGCGGAACATATGCGAATTTGGTTGATCTTTGGCTTTAGTGAGATGTGTTTCATCTGTACTCTCTGTACTCTCCTGAGAGTACATAATATCTCTTCTATTTTATTTCAATTTTTCTGGGCAGTTTGGATAAATATATGTTTAGTAGAGAATATATGTTAACAATTTGGTTTATCTTTGCTTTAGTGAGATATGTTTCATCTACTCTGTACTCATTGAGTACACACGATTTCATCCCGATTTTTCAATTTTCCTGGACAGTTTGGATAAAATATGTTTAGCAGGGAACATATGCAGCAATTTGGTTGATGTTTGGCTGCTTTAGTGAGATTTGTTTGTTCTCTGTACTCTCTCAGAGTACAGTATCTCTCTGTTTATTTCAATTTTTATGGGCAGTTTGGATAAAATATGTTTAACAGATAACATATGCAGTAATTTGGTTGATGCTGGGCTACTTTAGTGAGATGTATTTCATCTGTACTCTATGTACTCTCCTGAGAGTACAGAGTATCTCTTCTGTTTTATTTCAATTTTCCTGGGCAGTTTGGATAAAATATGTTTAGCAGAGAACATCTGCAGCAATTTGGTTGATGATGATCTGAGATGTTTCATCATACTCTTTGTACTCTTGAGAGTACGTATCTCTATTTTATTTTAAATTTCTGATGTATGTTTATTCATCTATATTTATGATGTTATCTACATATGTCTTCTATACTCATGATCTCTATTCCATTGCAAATAGTTTTGGAGGCTGACTATTAGAATATTTGAGGTGTTTTGGAGGCTGAACTCTTTGTATTCTCCTCAGACTATAAATTATTTCTTAATTTTTTCCATTTTTTCTTTGCAGGTCGGGGAGGAATTGTTTACTATAACTTTAAAGCAGTTTGGAGGCTCCTGGGTTACTTTTTTGATGAGTTTTTTTAGCAGTTTTGCAAGTGTACCATATGTACTCTTTATACCCTTTATACCCTCTGTACTCTTTATACTATATATACTCTCTATACTTTATATACTCTCTATACTCTTTGTACTCTCTGTACTATCTATACTCTCTATTCTGTTGCAGGTAGTTTGGAGGCCGACTATTAGAATATTTGAGGTATTTTGTAGCTGAACTCTTTGTATTCTCCTCAGAGTACATATTATTTTCTTAATTTTTTCCATTTTTTCCATTTTTTCTTTGCAGGTCGGGGAGGAATTGTTCACTATAACCTTAAAGCAGTTTGGAGGCTCCTGGGTTGCTTTTTTTTTATGAGTTTTCTGAGCAGTTTTGCAGTGTCTCAGACTCTCTTGACTCTACTCTTTCTCTGTACTTATGCTCTCTCATCTTTCTTTGTCTTTCATGCTTTCTGTCTCATTCTCTCATTACTCTCTGTACTCTATAATCTCTGTACTCTTCTAATCATGGGTAGTTGATATAATATTGTTTATGTTTCTATGATGATTTCTTTACTTGTTTAGAGAAAATATGCTTAATTTTGATATTCAAATTATATCATATTTTAAATTCAGATCAACTAAAAAAGTGAAGTTAAAATTTACATTACCTAAAAATTAATAATTACAATAATTTGTATTGTCTAATATCTAAAAATTACGATTGAATGATACTTGGTATGTCAAATCGGAAGCTAGTAATAAACCATTATACTCAGTTACATTCATAATTGCACAATCTGAAAGTATGAAGGAGAAGCAATATAAACCACTTAACATGTGAACTTAATATATAAGGGTATTATTAAACTTAACTCTTTAATAAAGAAAATTATGTTCTTTAAAAATGTGCTAGAATTTTTTAAATGTCTGAAATTAGTTTCTATCTGTCGAAATCATGTTTCTTAAAACCTACAATCTACTGAATCATGTGGTGCATAAAATAGACAAATAAACTATCAAACATGCATCTTAGCAACATCTTATTCAGAAATATAAATTTTGAGGGCAATGTGGAGCAAATTCTTTATTTTAAGATGATGACTTTTTTTAAACAATCTAATAACTGAAAGTATCATCTTAATTAAATTAATATTATTGATAAATTTATAAATAATTAGTAAACTAATATCATCGCATAATATCATCTTCATTACATAAATTTTTTTTCTTCAAGTTCTATTAATCTTATTGATAGAAACATACAGGATTATCAAATTTTGTAATGCATGCAATAAAAATCATTTCATAAAATATAGAGTACTTTATAGAGTATATATCAAACTATGTAATGTCTACAATAAAAATTAGTTCATCCTCTTAAGCAAGGTAGAGTCATCAATCGAATCAAATTTGGTAAAATATAATAGGGATAAACATCAATACATCATTCAACATACATCACGTGAATTTCATAAGCTACCAGCATAAATTTAGTAATTGGAAATTGGACCGTCAGTTAAGACCTATTAGTTTTTTTTCTTTTTAGGGGAACCCTATATAAGAAAATTTTACTGCCACAGTCAAAGGATTACAAGGTCCTTAATAGGGGATAAACTCAATAACTACTACTTAAATAGCTACAAACAGCCTAGAGAGAAAATCTCCTAGCTAAACACAGTCAAAACATGTGAAAGAGGAAAAGAAAGCTAAAGGTATAAATAGAGTAAAGGAGCAAGCAATTGGCCAGCCATCAGCAGAAACTCTTCAGGATAAGAGAAGTGTATGCCTCCAGAAGAGAAGGAACCTGCAAAAAAATAAGCAGAATTTGCAAACATCTAGAAAGAAGAATTAGCATACTTAAAGTGTGACAAGCTAGGTTGTAAGTAAAATAATGTAATGAGAGAGATATGGAGAAATAGGTGGAGAGAGGCTCAGACTCAATCACTCCAAATTGGGGCAGCCGATAGCATGAGCATCCAAACTTCAAAGGAAGGGTTACATCACACGTCTACTACCAAGGAATGGGTGAAGTCATCCCGCATCATACTACAAACCCGGGGAAAATGGTAGCCAATTTGATAGAAATCTTGTGATTGTAGCCAACAACACCCCAGGGGCAAGGGTTGTCAACTCCCCTAAGATAATAAACACCATACAATACAAGCATAACGGATAAAGCATACACCCCTAACCACACAACATTACTAATCATTACACCTACCAAGGCACAACCACATTGACATATGCAAGCATAACAACATAAATTATATTGGTAAAGGGATGGCCTAAATGAACCAATATTCGTAATGCATAGTCCACAACAACCCGACCCAGAAGCAACCCCCTAGTGAGAAAATCACAAAAGTATCAGCAATACAGATGGTATCTATCACCATTTAAATAACATCATACCCCAATATACTTGCAGTGTCAAAAGAAATAAGAATCGATTGAGATAGTGGATAATTTCATACAACAAAGGCACATTTAATAAGGATGACCACATGGCAGTCAATAGACCAATATTAATGTCCAAGCAGAAAATAATTGACCAATATTAATGTCCATTTGGGCCTTTCTGGTTTCGAACAAGTTTGGCTATATGTATTCTCTATACTCATGAGTAGAGGATTTAACTCAATTTTTCCACTTTCTTTGCTTTGGATGGAATATGTTCAGTAGATTCCATTAGGAACAATTTGGAGGCTGATTGGTAGTTTTTAGGGGTATTTTGCATCTGTACTTAGGGGTGTAAACGAGCCGAGCTTGAGCGAGCCGAGATGTTGTTCGTGTTCGGCTCGTTTATTTATTTTTTTGTTCGAAATTGGCTCGTGTTTGAAATAGCTCGTTTATAGAGTGTTCGTGTTCGGCTCGAAAAATTGTCGTGTTCGTTTTAGGCTCGTGTTCCCTTGAAATTAGCTCGATTTTATTTTTTAATAATATTTATTTTCCTTAATTTTCATTTAAAATTTAAAAAATTAAAAAAGTAAAAGAAATATTTAATGGAATCTTATATAGTAAAAAAAATTAAGTACTATTGGCAAAAAATGAAACTAAAAGATATACAAAATAATGATATACAATCAAAATTTTATTTTTACAGTTAAAAAAATTTAATTATATAGTAAAAAAAGTAATATTAGCAAAAATTAACTAAAAATTTAGTTAATTGAAACTAAAAGATATACAATCGAAATATTTATTTTACATAAAATTGAATACAATTTAAAATGCTAACTCATATTATCACAATTTACAAATTTACAACTTACTAGAATAAATCCATCCTAAAAATTTACATGATCATATACAAGTAATAATTTGATTCAATAAAAGCTAACAAAATAGTGATATTACAATTTCCAAATCCAATCCAATCCATAGCTTCAAGCCTCCAAGTCTTCAAGCTTTCAATCCTTGAACCAATCTTGAATCTTCAAAACAGTAATCTGCACTGCATGTAAACAAAATTAACAAGAAAATATTATGAATGGGCTCAGAAAATTAAAATAAATAATCATTGATACCGTCAATAGCTTGGTGGTTGTGAATTTTAAACATTAAAAAAATTGACAAAATGAAAGATTAATAATAATAAGTGTAGGAAAAAAAAATGAAAAGAACATTGAATAAGCTAAAATTAGAGTGAGTAAGGAGGAAAAAATGTAAAAAAAAAACTTTGTACATAATATAACAACAAAGAACAATTAGAAATCACAAAAAATTAAATTGAATGTTTGAAAATACAAACAAACAACTACGCTAAGTTTCATCTCATACATCTATTTAGTTTTCCATTAGCTTAATATGTAATATCACAAGTGATATTACACATTAATAATTGTAGCATCTATTTCAAATTGACCAAGTGTAGCATCTGTTACACATTAATAATCATCAGCAGCCCCCCAAACTACAAATGTCATCAAGTCCAAGACAAAACCAAACCCGAAGATAGAAACCAATCAGAGTCAAAGAGTCAAGACATTTGACCCCAAACTTCATCAAGCCAAAAGCACCTAAGACAGAAACCAAACCCGAAGACATAAACCAAGCAAGAATCACCCAAAAGTCAAGACAGCAGCCCCCCAAACTCTAAATGTCATCAAGCCCAAGACAGAAACCAAACCCGAAGATAGAAACCAAGCCAGAAGTGGATACTTGAGAGTGCTCATCTTCCACCATTCAAGAACATCAAACAAATCATTATTGTACAAGTATAATCCCTCCTCCAAATAAGTTTGCAAATTAGATTTTGATGGCTGAATAGAACGAGAAGCAACAATAAAATCAGCAAATCCTAACATACAATTAAAATTTGATGAAAAGGGCACATCAACTGCTAGTTGTGAAGATCTACTAGGAATTGAAGAGCTTGGAGTACTAGTATCAACTGAATATTGATTGTAGATTTCCCAAATAACATCTTCAACATTCTTAATCTTGGATTCTACTTCAGAACTAGAGTATATTTTAGGAAAAGTGAAAGTAATGAATTTCATTTTCAAACGTGGATCAAGCACAGCAGCCACTGACATGAGTAAATTGCATTCTCCCCAGTATTTGTCAAATTTAATTTTCATAACAGTGGCCATTTACTTGATGAATTCATCTGACGAATTGCATTCTTCAATAAGTAGTTTATTTACCTGCATGACAGTAGGTAGAAACATATTTGTAGTTGAATAAGAAGAACCTGAAATCATTTTTGTCACATTATGAAAAATGGAAAGAAACCTTCTAATATGCTCATAACTATTCCACTCAATTTCAGAAGGTAACCACTTATAGTTGGAATCTCGAGCTGCATAATGAACGAACACATTGTGGTAAATAAAAGCAGACTCAAGCATTAAGTAAGTGAAGTTCCATCTTGTAGGAACATCAATGCATAATCCCTTTGACGTGGGGATCCCTAATTATTTTTACACTTCAACAAACTTATGTAACCGTGAAAGAGACTTTTTAAGGTATTTTATTATCTCCCTGATTTTATGTGTTATTTATTGCACCTCTTTCAAACCATCTTGAACCATTATATTCAAGATGTGAGCACAACATCTAACATGAAAGAAATGACTTTGAAAATATAACTTTTCTCTAGACTGAAAATTAATTTTTAAAGCATTTGCAGTAACATCATTATTACTAGCATTATCCAATGTGATAGTAGATACCTTGTCCCCGCAAATTCTAATCTATTAAACAATCACAATCACACAAATAAATGCGATGTGTGGAGGATCAAGCTCAATAAAGTTGATGATTCATGCTTGCCAAGAATCATCAATATAGTGAATGTTAAGTACATATAATCGCTTGATTTGAAGTCCAACAATCAGATGCCAAAGAAACTCTATGAATGCTCTTAAGAAATGTTTTTAATCTCTCTTTTTCCTTTTCATATACTTTTCATACAATCATAGTGTTTCTAGACACCCTCTCATAATTGGGATTCAATACCTTCGACAGAATATTAAACCACATATGCTCAATAATCCTAAATGGATACTCATGCAAAATTATCAGTTTTCAATTATTTCTCTTATCTGAAGATGATCATAATTTTTGGAGTCATGGAACAATGGAATCTCAATTTCTGAATTGCCATCAAAAGACATAAAATTTATTTATTTTTGCCTTTTGTCTGCCAAGTCAACAACTTGTTTATTCTTGGCCTTGATTTTATCACATTCTTTCACATGTCTCAAGAGTTGTGAAGTTGTGCTTGATTTTGGTTATGAACAACATATGCATTGTAAAAGGGTATACTCTCTCCTTAAATATAGAAGTGGTTTCTATAAAGTACTCCCATCAAGATATTTTCTTTCTACCTCTCTTAGGGTTAAACTTGTAGTCTCAAGTACATTCCCTATGATTCAACATGTTGTGAAGAAATAGTTGGAATTTCATTACCATATTCGCTCACCTATATCATTACCATATGACCTTGGCCGAGAATGATCCACATTAGACATGATTGCACACTAAATAAAAAAAGAAAATATGAGTTAGGACCACATACACATACACTCTCCATACTAAGTGTTTATTATAACATGTAGGTGTTTATAGGTGTTTAACTATTACAAAGAAAGAAACTCAAAACCAAATAAAGAAAGGAACTCATAACATATAGGTGTTTATAGGTATTTCTCATTTCTAAATAAAGAAATAACAAACCAAAATGCATAACATATAGGTGTTTATTAATTACCATAACATATAGGTGTTTAAATAAAGAAATAACAAACTAAAATGCTAATTTTATCTGATCTACTATCAGCACCAAATCAGCTCAAACAAAACATTATTAGCATGGGCACCTTTGCATCTCATTTAATCTTGTTTAGTAACTTCAGCTCTATATTCAATGTTCTTTTACTCTTCTCATTTAATCAGCTCAAAAAAAATTGAAACTAAAAGATATACAAAATATATAGCAACTAATTTTATTTGATCTACTATCAGCACCAAATCAGGTCAAAAATTGAAGAGTAAAATAATGGCCGGACAAATTAGAATGAGAAGAGTAAAAGAAAATAAAAAATCAAATAGAGACAACAATATATAGTATCCATGCCAATAGAGACAACAAAATAATGGAGGGACAAATGAGAATAAGAAGAGTAAAAGAAAATGAAAAATCAACAGAGACAACCATATATAGTATCAAGCAAGAGACAACAAAATAATGGCCGGACAAACCGAGTAAGCACTTCAAGCACTTCAAGCATTTCAATAACCTACAGGGAATAACCGAGTCATCCACAATAAGCATAGCTACATAAGGTGGAGAATATCCTACAGGGAATAACCGAATAAGCACTTCAAGCATTTCAATACCGGAGACATAAACATATAACACAGACATCAAGTGACTCAAGTCTACAAATGAAAAATCAGAGTCATAAATTGTAAAAGCTTAAGAGCATTTCTCCTTTTAACATGAAACTGAAGTAAGAGGACTAGAGGAATTTCTATCTATATAGATCATAGCATTGCAACTCAAAGCAAGAGTAATTGCTTCACATATCAACAAAAAACACTACACATTAAAAAGAAATATATAGATTATGAGGGAGAAGAGTTAAGAGAATGATAGCACATGCAAAGTTGACCGAGTCTCAAGTAGAAGCTTGATAAAAAGAAAAAAATAATGGCCGATACCAAACCCTAAAAAACCAGAGATCACGTCCAGAGGTTCGGCTCTTGCTTACAGATATTAGCGTTGCAACTTGCAAGACTCTTGCTAAGAAGAGTAGAAATCCCTGAACGCCAGAACACTAAGAAGAGAAGAAACTACAAAGTGACGGAGGGACTTACAGGATTAGGGCAAATTTGCAAAGTCGAGAGACTCGAGAGGGTGTTAGCTTGGGTCGCGACTCGCACAAGGAAGGTATATATCCTTCGAGTTGTTTTAAATCGCCATTGAGATAAATTGTATGGCTATGATATTACCCTAAATATTACCTTACAGATTATCATAATTAAAAAAATCCCTAAAATTATAATTATAATATATTTTAACTTATTTGATTTAAAATGTTATCAACTAATTTAATTATTAAATTAAATATAATTTCTAAAAATATTTAATGACAAATTATATTTTAAATAAAATTTTATATAATTAATTATAATTATTTATTTATTTTGAGCTAAATCGAGCCGAACACGATCGAACAAAGGATTGTTCGTGTTCGACTCGTTTATAAATCGAGCTTGAAAATTTTGTTTGTGTTCGGCTCGCTTAGTTAACAAACGAGCCAAACATGACTTACTTAACGAGCCGAACACGAGCTGTTCGTGAACAACGAGCTTTTTTGACAGCCATATCTGTACTCTCTGTACTCTCTGTACTATCTGCACTCTCTGCACTCTCTGTACTCTCTGTACTCTCTGTACTCTTTATACTCTCATGAGAGTATAAGGTATTTTGCTAATAATTTTCCTCTTTCTTTGGCCTGTTTGGAGGGAATATGTTCATTACATTCCATAAGGAGCAATTTGGAGGCTGTTTGGTTGATTTTTTTAGTGTTGTTTGTATATGAACTTTTACGTACTCTCCTAAGCATGGGTTGAGAGTACAGATTCAGCTAGTCGCGTGGAAAAAAACCAAGCGAACTCCACAATGGGTAGTAAGGGCAGAATCATTGAAAAACTACTAAACAATATAATAAACTCAAATATAAGATAAACTGAGTGTCTTCGAGCAAGTATTTGATTATGACATAGACTGAGTGTCTTCAAAATAATTGACCAATATTAATGTCTATTAAATAAAAATTGAAATATGAGATTATTATATCTATAACCATTAAGTTGAAGATGCTTTGAAATATTGACTTGAATAATATATGAGTATCTATAATGCATTGATTAGTAAATCTTAGTCATCAAATGTCATAATATATTAATTCATTTTCAATAGAAATTAATAAATTTTAAAATAAATTCATGAAATTTGTATATTTTGGTATAGATGGCAATAATAATAGTACGATTAAGAATAAAGAAGAACACAAGAAGCAAGAAAAATGAAGTTATAAAAGAGTAAAGAGAGTAAATTCTTATATTTCTATAAAACTCTAATGCAGTATATTGTTTAGCATTATGGTAGTACGTATTGTATCGACGTTGACTTTCAGAGATAATTTCATTAAAAAATTCTGTAAAATGTTGCACCTCTGATGTAGTCTTCCTAACCGAATTCCTTAGATGAGACTGTTGGTGTGCCTGTTAAGTAGAAGAAAGTCATCATGGAGACTTTAAAGCATTACATAAATGATTGTGATGACGTAATTATGGTTGTAATCGACATTGCAGCGTGTATAGATGAAGAACACATAACTGAATGATATCATGCATTAAAATGTTTTCCTGTAATAATATACATCATCAATTTAGTGTACCCTTCAGCCGATTGATTGATTGTTGAGCTCGAGTTGAATTCCTACAGTAGAACATCGTATTAGTTGAAGGTTTTTACTTATGTGTGATATTCTCGTACCTAAAAAACTCGGCATAAGATAAAGGTGTATGTGATAACAAGTTATGCACCACTCTCAGACTGTACTTTAGTTTCTGTAACAACAAAAATAGGATGGTTTGAAGATTAACATCAATATTTAAAATACTACAAATTAAGAGGCAAATATAAAATTAGTTTTGGCTTTCTTGGATCTCTCCCAATATCCTTTAAGCCTTGCGTTGGAAACACCATTTGGACGTTGCTTAACTGGATCCTTTAAGATGTCTTTTCCCTTCGCTGCTGTGGTTGACTTCTTCTTCTTAGTTGTTCTGTCAGCTGGAGGAGAATTCCCACTTATTATAGAGTCGACATCGTCATATAGTTTTTTTAAGGATCCAAGCATATAGTCCTCAGCTCTCTTATTACCATGTGCCCTGATGCTTATTTGATATGCATATCGACTTATGTCATCCCAGAAAATAATGTCACTTGCATTTCCATCTGTGCTTTCCACATCTCTTAATTTTTTGTATGCACTATCGATGTAGATATCCCTCTTTCTTTGGTAGACCATCACATGAGAAAATACTTATCCGAAATGCGCATAACATCTTCCTGACTAAGGACTCTGATACAGTGGGCACAAAGTAATCCCATCATTTTAAATTTTTTGCAAGTACAAGTTACATCTAGGGTAGTCCCATTGAAATGGACAGTCCATGTTTTTGATGCATTTTTATTCTCTAAGTTTCTCACCAAATACTCATGGGGCGTCATCCGACACGATTCTTGATAGCCTCAACTCCATGCAAAAATTTTTCCTCAAACATAGTATAAAGCTTTCTTGTATAAAATATAGTAGCTTGTTTTAGAATTGGACTGGTCTTAACAATAGGAACAATTGCTTTTACTTGAAGTCTTCATCATGTTCATTCGATGCCATGCCTTTATAACCTTCTCCAACTCAAGAAACAATCGTGAGCAAACTTGTTGGTTTAGAGATTCGTGACATATGTTATTGGACTCACTATGTTGAGTTGACAAGATGCCCATACTGAGAATGAATCTTTGATGAATGCATGGACCACTTGGATCTAGTTTTATAAAGCTCGGTACAAGCATGATCATGCAAATTGCCTTCTAGCATGCTTCCTCAAACTCTTCCTCTGAGTCACACTTGCTCATGCATGTATAGAATAGCCCTTGTACTCTCTTATTACTATTAAAGCAATGAACCTTGGAAGGAGCTTTCTTCGAAATATGTCATTGGCACAACCTATGACGAGTATGCGGTAATACAATTTCGATAGCTCTCGCCATAGCCTGATCTTGATCAGATCATTTGAGAATATATTGAAATATCACTTTGCAGGTAATATGAAGATTGATTTGAGGTAGCCCTGAATTGAGCATTTCCTCATATTGCCTTGATCTATTGATCAAGTAGAGAGATCTCTTGGATCCTGGTTGCTTGTGATCACTAAGTTGGATCTGGTTTGATTTTGAATAACTATCATCATTGGACTGATAAGCAGGGCTCTTTCACTGCGGCCTTTTCTTATGGCTTGTTGAGTGAGGAGAGCATCAACAACTCGGCCATATTTGGGCTTGTTGAGTTTGACCTTTAGAACCTACTCGAGTCTTCAACTTAAGCTATAGTGGGTTTGTGGTTTTGTCATCAGACTGACGAACGGGGGCACTTTCACTATGGCCTTTTCTTGCGGCTTGTTGAATGAGGAGAGCGTCAGCAACTCGGCCATTTATGGGCTTGTTGAGTTTGACCTTTAGAACCCATTCGTGTCTTATACTTCAAGATGTAGAGGTTGATGTTTCTCCAACTCAGTTGATTGAAGCTTCTGAAATCGAGAGTTCTTTTGACTTGATCTCTAGAATTTAGGAAATCTGAGATAAATTTCTTGACATTTAGGGCTGTCTTTTCATGCATAGAAATATATTCATTTTATTCCTGCAAGACTCTGCAACTTAATAGTAACAATTATGGATATATCCATAGATTTCGGCATAAAGCTCAATATGAACCTGAATAAGAATATATTTGAGGATCTCATCTTATGGCACGATGTCAACTCAAATAGACTTAATATAAACAAAAACAATGTCCCTTGTCTTGCAGGGGGAATTCTAAAGTATATTTAGGAAAAATTTTCAAGATGAAGATATACAAATAAATCTATATTTGAATTGATGTATTATAGAGGAGATTTTAGCATACAACATTGATTTTATTTGTATTTTAAAATATAAAAATGCCCCTTATGTAATAGGGGTATTTTCACGAAAAAGTTCTTCATCTCGAGTATGTTTATTTAGGGATCTCGGCATAAAGCACAATGTCAACCTAAATAAATATGCTAAAAAAATGTCCCCTGTATTGCAGGGGGATTTTTATTGTACTTTGGGAATGTATTCCCCACGTATAATACTTTTTCAAGTATTGACCATTAATTGGCAGCATTGGTCTTTCACATTTCAAGTTGATGAGTTGGTACGCCCTTCCTTGGTATACCTTTTCAATAACAAAAGGGCCTTCCCAGTCAGGGTCAAATTTGCTACCAAATTTTTGATTGGGAATAATTAGTCTTCTCAGCACCAGGACCAATTCCCCTCTTTGGAATGTTCGGGGTTGCACCGTATGATCAAAAGCCCTAGACATCTTTGCCCGATAAACTTCTAGATTCTAATGAGCTTGTAATCTAACTTCATCAAGTGCATCGAGTACCTCCATTCTCAAACGATCATTTTGATCTTCAGTTAGATTGTATTGGATGGCTACTCGAAGTGAAGGCAACTCAACTTCGAGCGAAAGAACTGCTTCAGTTCCAAATACCAATGAATAGGAGTAGCTTTGACATCTTGTAGGTAGTTCGATACACCCATAGAGCCTCTACTAGCTTTGTATGTCATTCTCTTTTATTTCTAATGAGAATCTTCTTGAGCAGTTTGACTAATGTCTTGTTGAAAGCCTCCAAGCCATTTTTCTCTTGGATTATATATTGAAGAGTATTGCCAATCAATTTTATGTCGATCGACGAATCTATAAATCTTTGAACTTTTGAAAGTTGTGTTGTTGTCAGAAATTATTCGACGTAGCACTCTAAATCTATAGACTATATTATGCATGAAGAAGTTGATCATTCGGTCAGTAGTAACTTCTTTAAATGGAGTAGCCTCAGCCTACTTAGAGAAATAGTCAGTCATTACTATGATGAAGCGATGTTCAGCTGACGACGGTGGATCAATTGATCCAATTACATCTGTACCCCAACAATCGCATGGCCAGGATGCTATTGTTGAGTATAATAGATTTGGAGGTTGATGGATGAGATTCTCATGTACTTGACATTCATGACACTTCTTAGCATGATTAATACAGTCTCTCACCATAGATGGCCAATAATAACCCATCCTTTTGATCTTTACTGCTATCTTGGGACCTGACTGATGTGCACCACAAAGTCTTTCATGAACTTCAATCATCACTTTGCTAGCTTCATCTACACCCAGGCATCGTAGCCACATTTGTTCAAAGGATCTACGATATAAAGTGTTGTTGATGAAAGCATTGCACATTCTCTTTTTTGATTTGAGGTAGTGATCTATTACTTAGTAATTTGTCATCTTTAAAGTAGTTGATGAAGGCTTGCCTCTAATCGCGTGACTCTTCTATAGCAAGGCTTCACCGATTTTAGGCAATGTTACTCTTAGCTCTTATTGGTACAACTTCTTGTTGATTTTGGAGAGTATGAGGAGCAACTTGGGTCACATCCTGCTAGATCATATTTGGTAACCCTTCTACCTGCGGGGATTGATACTTTATTATCTCTAGATCTCGTCGAGTAAATATGCTGATCATGACATAATCACCATTCATACTTGTCATTTCCTTAGCTAATTTTGCCAAGCAATCGGCTTTACTATTCTCGGATCGAGAGACTCCAATTAATGTGATATTTGGTATCTGTTCATAAGCTCAAGAACTCGCTTGTGATAGAAAGCTAACTCAAGCTTGTTGATTCTATAGATGCCAAGTACTTGATTTATTATAAGCTGAGAATCGTCGAAAATAAGCAAGTTCTGAATGCCTAAGAAAATAGCTTCTTCATCCTATAATGCTTCATATTCACTTCATTACTAGTTCTTGGCTCGGTCAACCCATATGATCATCTCATTATCCCTCCTTTTGGTGTTATAAAGATAATGTTGATTCCTGCTCTTGCTCTTAGGAAATTTAGATGTTGGGCTTGTTTGATCGATGAGGCTCCATCAAAGTACATTTCCCAAATTTGTGATTTCTCTCTTTCATGAATGAGCATAATTTGCTCATCAGGAAAATCATCATTAAGGGAAGAGTCTGAGGGAATGGGATGTGCGCAAGAAAATCCTAAGACTTGTCCCTTCATTATTTTCTGAATATATGTGATACCAAATTGCAAAAGCAATCACAATCTTGCGACTTGTCAATGTTAGTCTGTCATAAAGTACTTCAATAGATCAATCATTGAGATGAGTGTAATCTTGTGAGATAACATATAATGACAAAGCTTTTGAAACTCTTTTGCTCGGTAGACTTTTAGATTTTGTTGAGCTTGGTGCCTGACCAGTCTACCAAATTCTCACATTCGTAGACAAACATTCTTATATTGAGTGAGATTGTGTTGAATGGCTACTCAGAGTGAAGGTAGTTCGACTTCAAGTGGAAAGATTGCTTCAGCTCCAAATACTTTAGCATAAGGAGTGAATTTTATGGGAGTACAGTCTAGATGTCAAGCTGTTGTCTATTTGTAAGAGAATTTTACTTCAAGATTTTGGCCTCCAAATTTGCTCACCTATTTGTGGGACCTTGTGGTGGATTCTTAGACCTATGGTCGAAGTGTCACGCCTCGATGTTCACCGTATAGGACTTGAATTAGTAGAAATCTTGCTAGGGTTGTAGGAGGAGGTATCTTTGAAGGAGCAACTCTGGCCTCCCTAATGATAGGACCTTCATATTTTTTTATCAGTCCTTTCTCCTTAGCAACTTCGAGAACCCGATGCACTCTTGCATATACAGTTTCAAGTTTCCTCACTGGATAAGCTAGAATCGATGTTATATAGTCGTAATGACTATTTGATTTGATCAATAGAGTTGTTACGCTTTACTCATCTTTAAGCAAACCTTTTTGGAACACTCGCCACGGTTCCACAGTTGGTTGTATAATTTTCTACTTGAACAATGGTTGTTGAGCACGTAGTTCAGCATTTCTCTTTCTTTACTATATCTAGGTTAGCTTATTTCCAGATGAAGAAGCTTTTGTGCTGCTATTTCTTCTCGAGGACTTCGACCTTCATATTTATTTTTTTTTACCGAGACCTTTGGGTAGCAGATTCCCGAACATGTGGTTCAGGTGTCACACCGCGATGTTCACCGTGCAAAAATTGCTTAGAATAGTCATGAGCTCTTACTACCACTGATTGTAGCTTTTGTAGTGGAGCATTTTTGGCTTCTTTGATAATTAACATTTGATACTTGTTATTCATAAGGTATTTTTTTTAACAACCTTCAGAACTCTATGTGCTTGAGTAGATAGAGTTTCATGTTGTTTCTACAACTTGAAGCCGACTGCTGACTACTCGAGTAGATAGAGTAGATATTTTCCCTACAACTTGAAGCTTACTGCTGTTGAGCCCAAAAACACCACTTAACATCACCGGTAGAGCTATTCCTTTTCACCCATCTTAAAATTTTAAAATTTATTATGGGGTAGAAATACTCGCTTCTGGTTGTAAGGTCAGTTGTATAACTTGTGATTCAGATAGCAACTACTGAACTCGCAGTTAGTGTTTCTTCTCCTTTGCCTTCTACTCAATTTTCCTTCAGAAGAGAAGGCTTCAGTATCATACCTTTCTCATACCTTTTTAGTGTGAAATGTTCAACTGGCAGGGTTGTCGCATTTACAGGTATGACTGAGACTTTCTGTCCAGTGAAAGTTCTCTTCATGACTAGCGCCTCAAAATGAATTAATCCTTTAAGTATAAAGGCTCTCTTTTGAGGAACCTCAGTAGTAGTAGTGGCCATTGCAATTGTCCTCCTCCATTGCACAGGTTGGTGAGTATAATATACAGGTGCTTGGTGGAGGATTATTTACAGCGGTGATGGATACACTATCAAATTGAATGGTAGCTCCAACAAACCCAATATTGATTACAACATTAGCCAGATGGATATTGGCTCCGTGACCTAGCTGTATGATAAACATTGTTCTAACAGATCCATCGATATACAGAACAAATAGATTAGTCATAAGAATATGATTGATTTAAATTTAATTGCATTGATGATTAATTATAAATATCAACTTTAATCATGCTTTACTACTACTATAGCTAAAATTTGACTAGCCAAAGATAGAAAGAGAAACATGTCCCCAGCGGAGTCGCAAAAAAAGAGTGGTTTTAAAGTGTGAGTGTAATTTTCAGAAGGTAGATGAGATAGTAGATAAGACACTACCTAGAGATTTCGTCCTCATTTGGTGAGAATTTTAGATCTGGTTCCAGGTTTCCTATAAAGAGCAAGTTAATTACCCTCTCAAGTGAGAGAACTTTTGATTAAAATTTGGTCGTTAGATGAGTAGCGTATAGTAGCGGCATGTAGAGTTTTATAATTTAGATCATGGAATTTATCATTTCAGCTTAAACCGGATGGTTGGGGGAATGATGACGTGTCCGATCTAGATCTCATGGTTCCATCATCCCGGGCAATCGCGATCCCTAGTTTACTTAGTCGAGGAGGTAGTCGAACGATAAAGGATCCTCATCGACACATGGGTTACATCGTCAAGAAATCTTTGTAGACTTGGGGTGGTGTTTGTCAGGAGACAATCTTAAGTCCACCTTAGGCGGGTTGTTTGCTATCAAGTATATCCTATGATTCATAACTCAAAGGAGAGCCATTAGGGGCATACGTACGATTGTGATTAATATAATGGAGCGGTGGCCCGTCAGTCGATCATAAGCTTCATCTGTGGAGCTCTTGGCCAGCCACGATTCGGACACTTGGCCGGCAAGATATTGATTGAGAGTGAACATAGCAGAACACTTGATTTGACATTGGTTCCTATGTGAGCTAGAGTTTTCTTAATTTATCATCCTCGATAAACTATTGCGGAAGGTGGATGGATTGAATTTTATTTAAGTTTTTAATGATAGAGCTTCATTTATGCAGTTTTTGATTGATATTTAAAAATTGATTGATTAGAATATGTTTAAAGCTTTAGATCCTGTCAACTCTATTTAGCTGCTAACAGAGGATTAGATCTACTGTCACATAATAGAATCAATTTCTCGGATATTTCACTGATTTGAAACTCCTTTTATAGGTTTTTAGGTTTTGTTAACTCGTCATAAGACTAAACGAGCAACCGCGACATCCTCGACACTTGAATTTAAGCATTCGGTGTCAGGCCCATCGGTGTATTTAAGAATTCATATAATTTATGTTTGAATTAAGAGCTTTAGATCTTGTCAACTCTGTTTAATTGCTAATAGAGGATTAGATCTACTGTCACACGACAGAATCAATTTCTCAAATATTTCACTGATTTGAAACTCTTATTATAGGTTTTTAGATTTCGTTAACCCAGACCCAGTCCTAAGACTAAACCGGGAAACAACCCGTGAAGCATCCTCAGACACTTGAATTTAAGCATTCAGCCTAGTGTTGGGGCCCATGTAGGTGTATTTAAGAATTTAGGTAATTTTATGTTTGAATTAAAAGCTTTAGATCCTATCAACTTTGTTTAACTAACATGGGATCGGTCTACGTCACCCAATTAGCTTCTCTAATATTTTCTTGAGTTGAAATTCTTATAATAGATTTTAGGTTTTGTTGAACCCAGTCTACCGCAGACAGCAACCGTGCGGCATCCTCGACACTTGAATTTAGGCATTAACATAGTGTGGGCCCATACTGTTTATAGCTTAGTTATTTATCTAATTAATGAAATCATTGATTTTAAAAATCATAATTAGAATGAAATTCCTTTATTTTTGGTTGAAGGAAGCCTTATGATTTTTATAGAATTGGATTTAGTCTTCATTTGCTTGTACAAAGGTCGGTGGCAAATTTTTGGAGCCCATGAATCAACCTCTTTGATGAAAAAGTAGTTTAAAGTGTCGTGTAATTTTCGAGATGAAATAGTAGATAATATATTACCCAGATTTCATTCTCATTTGGTGAGGACTTTAAATCTAGTTCTAGGTTTCCTAGGCGCTATAGTTAATTACCCTCATAATAAGAGAGAGAACTTTCGATTAAGGCTAGTCGTTAGATTGCTTAATGCGTAGCATATAGTAGCAGCATGTAGAGTTTTAGAATTTAGATCATGAAATTTATCATTTTAAACTGATGGTTGGGGAATGATGTGCGATCTAGATCCCATGGTTCCGTCATCCGGTAGTCCCTGATCTAGTCTACTTAGTCGAGGAGGTAGTAAACCCGAAGGATCCTCATCAGCAACACATGGGTTACGTCATCCAAGAAATTTTGGTAGACCTGGGGTGGTGTTTGTCTAAATAGATAATCTTAAGTCTACCTTAGCTGACAGAGGGCTATTTGCCCTATCAAGTATACCCTATGATTCACAACTCAAAGAACAGAGCCATTGGAAAGCATCATACGATCATGATCATAATATAATGGGAGACCAAACCCGATCAAGGACATTGGTCATAACGCTTCATCATGGAGCCTATTGGCCAAATTGCATTCATAGGACACGCGTGCATCCTTCGACAAGAGATTGATTGAGAGTAAACATAGTAACACTTGATTTGACATTAGCTCCTGTGGAGTTTTCTTAGTTTTCACCCCAGATGATTGTGGAAGGTGGATAGATTGAGTTTTACTTTAAGTTTTAAATGATAGAATTTTATTTAGATGATTTTTATATTGACATTTGAAAATTGATTTGTTTAGAATATGTTTAAGAGTTTTAGATCCTATGTTTAGTTTAACATAGGATTAGATCTACTATCACCTGACATAATCAGTTTATCAGATTTTTCACTGATTTGAAATTCTTATACTAGATTTTTAAGTTTTGTTAACCCTGACCCAGTCCTAAGACTAAACTGGGTAGCAACCCGCGCAACATCCTTAGACACTTGAATTTAGGCATTCAGCATAGTGTTGGGGCCCATACGGGTGTTTATAGCTTAGTTATTTATCTAATTAATGAAATCATTGATTTTAGAAATCATAATTAGAATGAAATTCCTTTATTTTTGGTTGAAGGAAGCCTTATGATTTTTATAGAATTGGATTTAGTATTGCCTTCTGTCTGCTTGTACAAAGGGTTGCAGATCCGGTGGCGAAGAAGGCGTTGTGAATTAGATTGTAGTTTAACCCACTACTGACACCTAGTTTACTTGTTGAGTTTTTTGTAATTTTCCCAACTTGATTATGCTCAACTTGCCTCAATTTTGATAAGTTATGCCGATTTTAGTGTTGGTTGCTTTAGCTTTAGCTAGCTCATAATAAATTATTCATATAAGAGTTACTAAACCCAATTTGGATTCATCCTTGACTTTGAGTTTATTGTAATTTATTTTGAGTTTAGCATTAATTCTAAAATTTGATTTAATATTGTCTCCTATTTTCTTGTTTGACATCTTTTAGTTTAAAATTAGCTGCAAGTTTTGCTATTTAGCATTATAAGGTCAACTCATTTAACTCTCCCATTTTTTTTAAGTCAAAAGATTTGACAAAATTTTGGCGACCTCATTCTCATGAGGGGTATTTTGGCTTTTTCGGTGCCGATGATGCAGTGGTGTTTTGAAGCATCTCGGCCGACCTTCAATCACTCGTTATGCATTGATGAGCATAACGAGACCTTCAATCACCTGCATAAAAGCAAATATATATGCAAATATTCTTAATTTTGGCAACATTTCTAGATTTTCGTCATCCCCACATAGGGCTACATGAGCTTGTTTTTGGCTTTGCCCGTCCTTCCCCATCCTTTGAACATCACTTCAATCACTCGTTATGATGAAAATAACTGTCATCTCATGCGTCGATGGAATGGCGAAGGCCTTCAAACCTGCATAAAGAATCATATATATATATATATATATATGCACGATAGTATTTTGGCACAGGGGGTGTCACATCTGACAGTTTTGGCTTACTCAGTATGCCCCGATGAGCGTAGCGAGCGGTGTCTTACGACACCACAACCGAATTTCATCTCGTTATGCCCTAATGAGCATGACCAGGCCTTCAAACCTCATTTACTTAAACATAATTTGTAATGTGTTCGGCTCTACTTGCAAACTGAAGAGTTCCTTTAGTTTGGTTAAATTTTCAAAATAGGTATGACTAGTAATTTAATTAGATAATTAGGTAGTTTTAAAAAAAAATTAAAATAGGCTGAGTCGGCGTGACGGCCTGAATTTTTTTAAAAAAAATTAAATTGACAATCCCATTTTTGATATATCCTCATCGTGTTTGATTTTGGCGTTCTTGGTATCGTTGGAAAGATAATGAAAAATTCTACAACTTTGATGTTGATAACTTTTGACGAATCTCGTCTAGTGAGCCGCAGTTTTTGCAAATGTCTGAATTCTGAAGTTGCAAAAAATAAAGATATTGTGCTAGCCCCCATTTTTTGCCATATCATGCTTATCATGGGTTGGATTTTAGCGTGCTTAGTATCGTTGGAAAGATAATGAAAATTTTATAACTTTCCATGTTGAAAACTTTTGACGAATCAGGCCCGATTAGCCGCAGTTTTTGCAAACGTATGAATTCTGAACTTTCAAAAATTAAATATATTGCAAGGAGTAAAGATTCAACTGGGAATTACATAAAGATTCAAACTCAATTTATATATACAATATAATGAAAGTGTTTGATATTACCAAAGAATCATATAAATTCAAGAATCCTTATATTATGGCCAAAAAAATTGGGGCTGCCGCAATATATTTAATTTTTTAAAGTTCAGAATTCATACGTTTGTAAAAACTACGGCTAATCGGGCCTGATTCGTCAAAAGTTTTCAACATGAAAGTTATATAATTTTTCATTATGTTTCCGCGCTAAAATCGACCCGATAAGCCGATATGGCCAAAAAAATGGGGATGTGTAATATCTTTATTTTTTTCAATTTTCCATTTTGCAAAACTGCTCGCAGACGAGATTCGTCAGTTATCAACATGAAAGTTGTATAATTTTTCATTATCTTCCAATGATACTAAAGCAAAAATCGATGTGATGGCGTGATATGGTCAAAAAATGGAAACTATCAATTTAATTTTTTTAAAAAAAAATCGATCTCGCCCGTGGCGACTAGGCTATTTTTTTTAAAGCGCTTAATTAGCTAATTAAATTACTAATCTATTTTGAAAATTTAGCCCTTTAATTTCCTCGGTATGCACCTCCTTGAGATGCAATAAATAATTGGCCAAATTTTCAAATTAAGCATGATTGGTGAGTTAATTAGGTAAGCGATAAAAAATAAACAAAATAAGCCTAGTGGCGTCGTGATGAATGAGGATGCCGTCAGTCACCCTGGAGGCGACTCATCCTAATTTAGGGCGAAACAGAGATGCATCATCGCAAGCTCTCAGGTTATCTCCTTCTCTCGATCCCCACTTTCGCCCGTCGCCTTGTGCCCGGTCAGCCGGCGAACTGCCGCCGGGATCAGCCGACAGAAAGTCGTCGGTGAAGAAGTAGCTTGGAAGGATTATTTTCGCCGATTTAGGTATTTTTAACCCTAAACGAAAAAGAAATGTATAATGTTGAATTGTATGAGTTTATTTGGTTTGTTTAAGCTAATTATTATGATATTCATAGGAAATTTGTGATCGATCTCATTTTGTGCGCATTTTTTTTAGGAAAGCTTCAATTTTTGCGCAATTTTTTTTTATTTAGGAAGTGTGTATGTGTAGTTTAATTTGGTGTTATGAAGATCTTTAATTGTATTAGGCGCATATGTGGTGATTCATGTTCGTTGAAAAAGTTAAATCTGTGCTTGATCTGTTTTGCTGAATATCTTCGTGTGTGATGTTTTTTTTTGGCAAAGGAGATACATGGTGTTATAAAGATTTGTTTCTTGAATATCTTGATCGATTAATGCAAAAGAGAATGATTGACTTTTATAAGTGTGACGTTACATAAATTGGTTGTTGTCACATTACTGTATTTGGATTTTATTTGTCACATTGCAGTAGTTGGATTTTATTTGTTATCTTTGAAATATTAGGATGGTGATTGCTTGAATGCGTAAGTATTTAGTCATCTTTGTCGTATATTAATCTGAATTTTTTTGTGCGTAATAGGTATGATTCGAATCTTGGTGTTAG